>VZSE01013231.1:174499-231979 GCA_013398275.1 Promerops cafer | reverse complement strand
ATATATGAGTCTATCGAATTAGAAACTTTTCTTTTGCTCTTTCATGGAATCTGTTTGGCTTTGCATCATTTTCATAGAAAGAAAAAAGATAATTTGGTACTGGCAAAAATACTGTCTTTTGGATTCTAAATACGAAGTACTCTATATTTCCTTTTTGGANGGCAAAAATACTGTCTTTTGGATTCTAAATAAGAAGTACTCTATATTTCATTTTTGGACCATTCCAATTAAAATCAGTGTATAAATTAATGAAAAATAAAAAGTGTGGTCAACAAATATAAGGATTTCTACTGTAAGCAAAACATTTATTTATTTTACTGAGAATTTTTATTTAAGTAAGCACACTTTGCTTACAAAATTCTTTTCCATCAGTTGGATGGAATAACCCAGATAGACCAATATTTACGAGGAACTCAGGGAGGCCCCATTAAATCAAACCCATGTTTTGTAAGTAAAAAAAAAATTATTAAAATACATTCCTTGAACCTACTTAGTTGTGCAGCATACCCTGCGCCGGTATTCCTTTAACACATCTGCTCTACTCTGGTGAAACCCCACCTGAATACTCTGTTCAGCTCTGGAGCCCTCAACAGAAGGAAGACAGGGACCTGTAGGAGCAGGCCTGGAAGAGGGCCCAGGAAACAGTGAGAGGGCTGGAGCACTTTTCCTAAGAGAACAGACTGAGAGAGTCAGGGTTGTTCAACCTGGAGAAGCCTCCAGGAAAACCTGATTGCGTCCTTTCAGTACTTAAACATGCCTCATAAGAAAGATGGGGACAGACTTTTTAGTAGTGCCTGTAGCAACAGGACAAGAAATGATGGTTTTAAACTAAAAAAGGGTAGATTCAGGCTATATATATGAAATATAATGATATAAGTTTATAATTAATTTTTAATTAATTCTTAATTTTGTAAGGCGTACTGACAAAGTCTTTCATACATGTTTAGGATATTTTATAGCTTAACAAAGATGTTCAGTTTAGCTCACAAGTGAGATTCTTCAGCCTTTCTGGTCAGGAATGAGATACTTTTTCCACTTAACTCATCTGAGGAGCTGACTACAGAGTCTGAGCCTATGTTCATTCTCTCCTGACCTGCATAAAGTGTAAACAAACCAAGGAGAGAATGAGGATGCATGTTCATAAACTCTAAACTGAGTATAAATTGCAGGAAGACTGGGGACCAAGCCTTCTTTCTTCTCCTTTGTTTTCCTTTTTGCTAGTGAGTTTCTTTTAATTAATCATCACATCATTCTCATAGACTTTCTTTCTTTACTGTTTGGTTTCTAAATGTTGGGCTGGGATTTGTACCTGGTAGCAAATCTCTTCTTCCTCAATGGACATTGCCCGAAGAGGTGGGAGATAGGGAATAGCAAACAAGGAATTGAGTCTTCTGTAGCTTCCTGAGATTGTTACTCTGAAAGCTATTACAAAAATTAACTTGACTGTTAATAGGAGGCTTCCTTGGGTGATCCAGTGCATCAAGTTAAATCTAAAAGAATCAGGATCCAGTGAGTCAGTCCCAGCTGTGCTTTCTGACTGCTAGTGACTTCTCATATGGCATGGATCTGCAAAGAGCAATCCAGGAAGTTCTCTCTAGAGATTTTTCAAAGACAAATTTCCCATAGCTATTTTCCCTACCCAAAGCAGAGAGACTAACAATCAAAAAAATGGCATTAAGAAGAGAAATTATTTATGTTTGTCAATCACATAAACTAAATAATAAACCAATGTGCACTTGATCTTAACCCATAAATCTGCTGGTCTTGGCTCATAATTCTGTCACTTTCATGACATCTACAGACTCTTATCTCTCAATTTTGTCCAGCTACAGTTGTGCTAGGTGTATATGCCATGATATGGTATACCATAACAACAATATCTCATATTGTATTTAATATTCCAGCCATTTGTTTACCAAGCAGTGGCATTATTTTCTGGCAGGGGCAATAAATACTGTATGGCTGTTTTCTGATAATTTGTCTATTTTTATATATATTAAAAAATAAAAATTCAACAACCTAGGGCTAGAACTTTATTCTCTGTTTGATGTACATAGTAATAATCTAGTACTTATAGCTTGTTAGTTCCTATTATACATAAATTTCTCTTTTTGAGTTTTGAACAGCCTGCTGTTATTGCACTTTGCAATCTTCCTGAGTCTTGTATATGATATTATCTGCTATAAAAAATGTTGTCTATGCACCACACAAAAATATTTGGTATAGGCTGTCACTCCAAGAATTTCTCCCACTCTAGCAGTGGAAAACTATTTATTTGTAGAGACAAGTATATATTTCTTTTGGTGAGTCAATTAATAAGCAAAGATATCCACGTTTTTTCTTTACAGTTACCAACAAGGTTACACGTAGTTATTTATTTTAGTCATTCTATAACTTCCTACGAACAACAAGCTTATCCTGTTTCTCTTTCATCTTAGAGTTAGAAGAACTTATTAGTGGACATAAACTTTAAGGCAGTTGGTCTCTTTCATCTCTACCCTGTGCACTCTTGTTACACTCCAAGTCCTGATACTGAGCAAGGAAGAATTGACTGTATCTTGTGGAGCTAAGGATTTATTATTAATCCAATTAATGTTTTAACAGACCAATAGTCAAAATTCTCTAACACAGAGAAGACTTACCAGTGTAAATTGTTATAACAAAATATCCCCACTCCAACACCCCAAAATTTCCTAGTACTTACCTTTTCCCCTGATCCTGTACTTGTCCCTTCAGTGCTCTTTTAGGTCTTAAGGCAGAGACTTCCATTTTTCTCAAGAAAAATTGCAGGTAGTAGTGTATTTTTAATGAGCTCTCATTGTCTGGAGTCTTTGCTAGGAGAAGAATGACATGAATGGTAGAGGTATCTTTCTCTTTAGTCCAGGACCTCCTTGTGTGTATTGTCATGTTTCCTTGCTCCAGGCTGCTGCCTTCTGGCTGCTCCCAGGTGAGTGTGAGTGTGGCCCTGCAGCCTGCTCAGGCTCAGTTCCCAGAGGCTCTTGTTTGCTGGGCTGACACCCCCTTGGGTTTGTCAGATCCTTCTCACAGTCACTGGCACAGATCTGTCTCAGGCACAGCAGGCAACAGGTACATGGCCCTGAGGTAGGAGCTGAAACCAGCCCAGCCCAGCTCTGGGCAAGGTAAGTCCAGGCCAGTGCAGACCCTAGGTCACTTTGCTTGGAATGAAAAAAGTCTTATTTATGCAACAAGAAAGAGCTTCAACCCCAGGAACTATTTTTAGATTTTTATTTCTTCTCTCGTGTTCTTTTCTGCTGTAATGTCTTCATTCTCTTGAAATGATCAAGGGCTTGACAAAACTGGATAGTGTTGTATGTAATAGGATGAGGAAATATTTTATTCAATTTTCAATTCAATACATCTTGTTAGTCTACATATCAATTTCCTGCAAAGGAGAAAACATTACTGGAGTGAGCTATTAGCTTTCCCTATTTCTGTTGTATTGTCGGTAACTCCCTGAGTGCTAATAGAAATGTTTTAATAAGTTCTGTCTGAATTCTTCTTCAACTCAGTTTGTGTCCTAAATATTTTTATGTTGATATTTCATTCAGTTCTGTTGCAGCTCTCTGCCATGATGCTATGAAGAGTTGCTGTTACAGTGCTTGTGGACCTGATTTTTCTCTGCTGTGATCTCTACCAGCTCTGAAAAAGCCTTGCAAGGTGATGTAGCCCACTCCGGTTTCTTTATGTCTTCTGCCAAATTATTTTTGCCTGTGTATTTTGCCTTCATTTGTACTCGGCTGAGTTCATGATTTGACAGACTTTGGTTTTTGAGTAGTACCCTGACTTTTTGGTCTCAAAAGTAAACTATAAGTTAGCATTTTATTGCATTTATTAAAAAAATTCCTGCATATAAACATTTTCTTCATGTAATAAACTTGAATGACAAGCCCCTTTTTTCTTTTTGGTTACTGATGTTTTTTTTTGCTTTAACCATTTTGTACATTCTGGTTAAAACAAGCAAACTAAACTCAGAGCTTACCCAGCCTTACTGGTATAACTGCATCTATGGATGTTTAGTCCCAAATAATATATAATTACTTTTGTCCACTCTCCTTTGCGGTGTGTATCTAATTCCAGAGTGAGCAATATCCTTTGCTTTATCCCCGAGGCCCTGTGTCTGTCTGGAAGTGTTGGTAAAATGGTAACTATAGGTTGAGCTGCACCGTTACTCCTGGGAGTGAAAGACTGCCCCAGTTCTTCAGTCTCAGTGTACTGGTGTAACTCTGTATAGCACTCAGCTATAGTTGCAGTAGTGAGCTGCAGAGCTCTGCAGTGTCCAGCAGACAGAAGTCCTGCTGTCAGGAGGGGGAGTGGAAGATGACAAGCAGGGTATGGGAAGAAGCTACAGCCAAGCTGTAAGCAGGGTATCCTTTTACAATATAAAACAGTTACCAAAATGCCAGTTAAAAACTGTGCCACAATTATCGAACTAAGAAATCAACCCAGTATTCAGCATATGTGTCAGTGGCTGTGAACATTCTTGGCAGAGTGCATTGACAGAAGTCAAAGCTTTCCATTGAAGTGAGGAGAGAGAGAAAACAAAGTGATTTCTAATCCCCATACAGCTTTTATGATTTGAATGAACTTGATTTTTTTCCCCTCCACTAAGCTTTTTATTTTCTGAATAAGAATGTGAGGTTGCTTACTCAGCCTTCGTTTCAAATAGTCTGGTGCCTGGGTCTCCTGTTGCGCACTGCCACAGAGGTGTACTTGCAGCAGATTAAGCCACACAGATCTGAATTTCATGATCTTTTACTGTTTGTCATCTCTAACATTCTTCATTCAGAAACTGTTATGTTCCCCATGCATTCATTTCCTGGTCTAAATATTGCCCCCTTGGTAGCACTGATGCAGGCAGTAGACTGAGTTGTCAGCACGGTTTACATCTCCATTAAGAAATACAGTTCTCTATTGCTGCTCAAGGTCAGCATACTCCTTATGAAAGATTTTACAAAGGGAACAAATGTCACCTGACAGAGATTATGAAGGCAGGTCATTTGGTATACATTTTTAGAAGCTTGGGTATGAAAGTCTTAACCTTGTTCCATAAATTACAGTGCAGAATGTCCTCTGTGTTCAAAAATTACACCTTTTTATCTGAGGTCAATACTTCTACAAGGTTTTATAGCAAAACAAGTCTTTGAAGCACAACTTTTTTTTTCTTTTTTTTTAAATTTAAATAATAATGGCATTTGTTGGTTAGCCTGATATTGGTAAATACTTAAGGACTGCAATTTTGGGCAGTAGAAATAGTAGATATTTTAAAATTCTTGAAAAATATTAGTGTGCATTGCACTTGAAGCTGTAGAAATCACAGAAAGTAGGAGTTACAATAATGCCTACGGAAAGGCAATCTTCTCAAACAAAAAGGAATCACTTCACTGTCATTATGAAGCTATTCACTGTAGTCATAGAGACTGAGGTGTTACAAAAACGAATTATAGAAATTCTGTTAGTAGTAGTCATAGTAGATTCATGTCTGAAATCAGTTCTGAAAATGAAGGTTAAGAAGTGATGAAAGTAGATTTATTTAAAAAGCAATAATTTATTGAAGCTCTACTGCCTTATGGGAAAGAACATATTTTCTTCTTATGAAAATGAAAGTTGTAGATACTGTTACAGTTAACATTGAGACAGTATAATTTTAGAGATCTACCATTCTTCTGCCCTGATTACTCTTTGACATCTTATCTTGTGAACAAACTGTTTCAAATAACTCTTG
The DNA here is from genome assembly GCA_013398275.1 of Promerops cafer. Lineage (NCBI taxonomy): Eukaryota > Metazoa > Chordata > Aves > Passeriformes > Nectariniidae > Promerops > Promerops cafer. The sequence continues at coordinate 226,236 of VZSE01013231.1, read as the reverse complement.
CAGCTCTTAATGGGTTTGAGTATGGAAGACTAAAGGTGCTGGATTTGAGATGTCTGAATACCAAATATTATACGACTGCATTTAGTAAAATAACATAGGAAAATGCAGAAGGCACAGAATGAGTTTCTGGAAGTTCGGAAGACTCTTCCATCATTTTGTGACACTATTTTCAGTCTTGTCATGAGCAGTCTAAAAGAAAGGACTGATTTTGCTTCTTTGCACACAACACTAGGCTGAAATCATGACAACTGGCAGCTATAGCAGAAACTCTTACAAAATTAACCAAGCTTGGTGATGAATTAGCAAAGCTGTAGACCATCTAACCTGTAGGCACACAAAACTCAGGACAAACAGCTGTTTTGACAGTTCTAGCTGGGAATCCTGCCCTCCACAAACATATTTCATGCTCAGACATGGTCTCTTGGCTGCTTGCACTCGTCCCCATCTGTCAGGATGGCACTGTGCCCATACACAAGGTGGTATGTCAGCTTTGGTAGGGCATAAGTGCCAAGTAAATTCTGCTGTTTGCAAAGCTTTGCATGTGCTGGTTCTTCAGTAGGAAGCCTCTGCTCTGACACAGCAAGGCTCCCTCTCAACATGACTCTTGATTACACCTGTTGACACTTCTGTATCTAAGGAAGAATACTTAAATAGTACATGAAGGAAAGATTGGTATGCAGGAATGGATTTAGGAACCTGTATTGCACATACACCTCCAGGTTCATCATTCTAGACTGGGGAGAAGAATATTGTCATAATTTGTGTCATCATCATTAACACTTTCATTTCATTATTCCCCTGCTCCTCACTCCAAAAAGAAAGAATTCTAGTTATCAGCATGATCTCAGTCAAAAAAGAAAGTAAAACACAGTGGACGATGGTTGTTGAAGCAAGGAAAGAGAAACCTGACTTTTCTGTCTTACTGACTTCGTGGTGGTGAAACTATTCATCACAAAGGAATAATCCATGCTTTATCCCAGTGCATGAACTATGAGGACAGAGAAAAGCCAGCCTGGGTATTGTGTTTCAGAACTCTGTGGCCATTCCACACATCTAAGAAAGCATGGAGTTTCCTTAGCAATAAAGAACACAATCACCTATAAAGATGAGAAAATTCTGAGACTGTAGAGACTTTACTGTACCTCCTTCTTGTAACAGTCCCCATAGCTGGTCTAGCGAAGAAGGCTGCACTGCCTTGGGGAAACTGAGATATTCTGGGTTCAAATTACTCTTGAAATTATTTTCTTTGGTGAAAATTTGAAACAACAATGGAATGAACTGAACTGTCCTTTTAAAGGACAGCTCTGTCTTTCAAAAACACTTCCTCTCATTTGCACGTAAGTGGTTATTCATAACAGTCGGCAACAGAAGTCTTCATCATTCCTTTTATATCTTGTATATTTTAAATTCACAGGAATGTTTCCTGTAACAATGATGAGACTTTTAGCAACTTTACCAGCTGCTCAAAATTCCTACTTGTCTTTTCTTTCCCTATCTTGTTGCCATATAACTACTGTTTTATGTGTGACTCATCCCCCTGTGTTTCATTCTTTTCAGTTTCTGCAGGTTGTATTGAAAAACTCGCATGACTCGAGTTTTCAGGTGTATTTACTCTTGTTTTTCTAATACAAGAATGTATTTTCCAAATACCTCTTCTATTTTAAAAACCTCTGATGTCCTGATTAGTCATAAATGTATTAAAAGAAGATTTTAAAAGCTAGAAATAAACACAAACAGCTTGAAACCTTCCAGAAACACACCCTTCTGTTCTTATCTATCTTTACTTTGTCTACCCTCTTACTGTAGTGAGACGTAAATTGAGTAACGTGGAAGATTTAATCCAGAAGAATAAAACATAAAAAGAATTTGCATTATATTTTCCCCCTCCCTTGACATTAGAGTATCCCTTTTTCTGCTTTTCTCAAATGTGTCTTTGTGTATCTTATTTTCCCCTTCTATTTGCATAATTCAGATTGTATTTATTCTTAGGTTTTATTTGTGCTGTATCAGAAGAATTCCAAGCACTCATATTTTCCTAAATTTTTCTCAGTCCTTTAGTATACAGCAGTGTTTGCCCATTTCTTTTTTCATTCTTTCCCTGTCCTACTAAGTTATTCTCCAACCCTCCAGCACTATATCATATTATTCTAACTACATAGTGTATCATTCTACCTCACCTGCCCTACCACTCTATCTCTTAGCGTCTTTGACAAATTATCACCATTATTTCCCTTCTAACTCTTCTTGTGCCATTCATCACCCATGACATTAAATAACTGCTCTTCTATCAAAATAATATACCTACATCATCTAACCAAGTGAATATTCAACCATTTTCTATTAGAAATGGCCTGAGACTGACATATCTGTCCCACCTGGCTATTCACAGATAAATGGATGAACTGAACTGTACCAAAAAAAAAAAAAAAAGAAAAAAAGAAAGGTGTGAAGGTTTTGGTTTCCAGTTAAACATTCCTAAAATTATTTAGTTTTACAAGAAATTACAATACTTAGATGCTTTAAACTAAAAAACTTCATCATGGAAAATGCTGTCACTGACAAAAAGTATTAAGGACATTTTAATTCACTGCATTGCAATGTGAAAGAATTAATTTTCACTCTTTTCTTTTTTTGTTTGTATGTATTGCAGTAATTTAATATTAGAAATGTTTGATCTATTGTAATACCACCAGTTTACACAAACTGACTTAAGGCAAGTCCATGCCCTATATGTAAAAGACAATTAGCTAAAATGGAGTATTTCACTACCACTTATTATTCACATTACATTTTAACTGCAATTGGAAAAAAAATTGGAAAAAACTCTCCAAATTTTCCAAAGCTAGAAACATGAAGCCATGTAGGCCTTTTGAACTGTGAAAAATTGTAATGGTTTATGCTTTATTATTGTTTTATGAATTTAAAGGTTTGACATTACATCCAGCATGTTATATATATAAAACCTTTTTCTTCAATAAAGAAACAACTTAATACAATCTGAAACTAATATAAATTAAAATATCTGGCTATTGCATTGAAATGCTAACATCAGATATTTAGTACTTTTAATAAGTTGGGCTGTGAGTACTCAAATACGAAATAGATTTCTGTACTAAGATAAAGCATTTTAGGCTAACATTTTTAAAAGTGATGTTGTACCAAGTGTAGAGACCAGGTGTAAAAGGCTTTGTGACCCTCAGCACGGAGGGTCGTGAAAATTAAGCACCCTTTATATTCTCTGTTACCAACATGGCATTTACCAGGCTTGCGGAAAGGGGGAAAATGGTGGTATAACCACACTTATCCCAGGTTATCAGACCCAATCCTTAACCATTAGTATAAAACTGTGAGTCTTTACTTCTGTTGGCTGAGGAACACAGCTTTGACAGAAATTTCCCCTCTCAAGATTAACGTACAGTGACAGGATCTGAACGTTCTTGAGAATTCAGCTCCATTCACACTGAGTTGAGTGTACTACTTTTATGTTACTAAATGGTAGAAAAGCTTTCTCAGTTCATGAGAGAAATCTCTCTCAAAAAAAATGCTACAGATGTGGAATCTAAATTCCTACATCTTTTTCTGCATCCCTGACTATGGACTTATGCTATCAACATGGTTCTTTTATGGGCTTGTCAAGAAACAGTTGTCTGCCCAAAGCCATTTAAGGCGGAAAATTATATATATTGTTTGCATCATATTTACAGCATTTGTCTTATTTAGGCTTTTCATTTCAGCTCAGGGTGTCACTGAAATGAGGTGTTGTAACTTTAGCTAACCTAAAGTCCTTTGCTGATTGTAACTTTAACTTCTCCACTTTTAAAAATAAACATTTAACCTGTGCTGAGGCCTAATGACTATTGCAAAGAATCAAGAATACTTTTCTTTTTTTTTTCTATTCTGATTTCAGTCAGGCCAGTTTTTTAATTTTACAGCATTTTAATGAAACTCATGAAATTCAAATTCAGACTTTAAACACTCCTTTTGTGTGTTATTTTCCATGTATCCTCTCATAAAGAGTCATTCTCTATTAATTACTTTATTCACTTGACTTAAGAAAAAAAGACCAAATCTCTCAGTTTTTCACAATATAAAAAGAATACATTTCAGCACTCTTCTTTTTTCCTTTTCTTTTTTTTTTCCTTTGGCAATAAAGGAGTGGTCCCCTAGAAAAGAAAATCTGAGCAATGGTTTATTTAGGCATTGCTATTGAAGGCAATCATGATACCACACTGGGTTTTCATGTCCCTCTGTACATGGTGACATGGAGTTATGCAGCTATTACCAAAGCATGTGTCCTCTCCTTTGCCACTGTTAATAGGGATGTGCCAGTTTCTGGAAGCAGTATGGGTTATCTACGAATACACTAATTTTTCTTCTAACAGATGTACGTGGAATGGCATTACTCAAAAAGCAGAGCCGATTGAGTCTTGCTGTTTGCCATGATTGATCTCTAGAAGCAAAAGATGAGTTTTCTTTCCCATCTTCATGTGTTTGAAATGAGATCCCAATTAGTGGTGCATCGCTGGGTGTGTGGTGAGGAAGCTCTCTTTCCAGATGCACATGGCTGTGTGTGAGAGAGGAGGGAAAGTGCAGGTAGCTTGGTTTGGGAGCTGCAGTGAGAGCTGAAGAGGGAACTCTTGAGTGTTGGGAGCTGCAGGCAAGAGGTCGTGAATGGACATTTTGCATAACAAAAGGCATGGGGACTTGTGGCCCAGCCAGATGAACTGACAATCAGAATGGGCAGAATTTTCACCCTTAGACTGTGAGGGTATGAAATCCATGGGGTTCCTTTGTTTGAGGTGCTTCCTCGAGGGCACCAGCTGGAGCTGTAATTTTGTTATTGCACCAGGATTAAATTAAGGATTGAGACAACTGAGACACTGCTGTGGGAAACCTGAGTTTGAGGCGGTCAAGGAGAAGACCTGGTGTGCCTGTGTGAGTGTGTGGGGTGAGCTGTGAAGGAGCTTTGGTCCCAGCTTGGGGGGTGGGAGTGTGACTGCCAGAGTGGCTCCTGGATGGTCCGACAGGGAGATTTCGTCAGCATCTCCTGTGCTATCAGAGCTATTCCCTGCACCAGGGCTGTTCTATTTCTTCTTTCTTGCTCAAAAAAGTATTTTGCTGCTCTTGCTAAATGTATTCTGCATCATTCAAAGTCTGTGGCATTTTAAAAAAAGTCAATTTTCTGTTATTGGAAAAATTTTGAAAAATACCTCAACTATTAGACACTGAATTAAGAAGAGAGGGTTTACAGTCACATATCTTAAGGGTCTTTTGTTTTTAAGGGAGGTATCCCTTTTAACCCTGTGTTGTGCCACAACTAAGCAACTAGATTTGGGAAAAAGAAAACAAAGAACAAAATGAAACCCAAACCAGAAACAAACAACCCATGCTTTCCTCATGCAGTTCCTGCTCCAGCATGCAAAAAACACCCTTTTCAAAGCATCTGGCACATCTATACAGACAGATGCAGCCAGCCCAAATTCATTCTGCCCACCCTGCAAGCTGTCTGGCCTTACTCCATCTCCCATCCAAAAACCATGTGGCTTTGATGGAGCATCTCTGAGCCTCGACTAATAAACCTGACCTCTCAGGAGCCAAACACAACACTAGAGCTCTGCAGCTTCCGGCCAGGAGGAGGTTGTCTGCTTGGTCAGAGCATAAACAGAATAGATGCAGGTCTGTCTGTGCTTGTGGTTGGAGACCCCTTTTGTGTTTATCTGTCAGGGTCCTTTTCACAAAATCCCCATCCAAATAACAAAATTCCACTCTTTAACCCTTGGCATACCTTCATTCACATAATCTGCTGAATATTTGTACTCATACATTGTTGTTTGCAGTCCAAGCAAGAAAATATCTGAAGCTAATTCTTATTTCAATCAAATCTGTAAATCATAAATACAGAAATAACATACACGAGAAAAAATTTGCCTAACCATTCAAATAAAGCAGTAAAATAAGGAATGACAAAGGAGAAAATAGGTGATTCTCTTCTTTACTTCTAATCTTCTTAAGAATTTAATTGCTGGATCCCAATCTGTTAGTCTCACATATCTTCCCAAAATTCCTCTATGCTCCCAGTTCCCATACTGTGGGGCTAAAAAAACATCAGAATAATGGAGAGGGCAAGGAATTATCGGAGATTTTAATGAGTGATGGATATTCTCTGTAGGTAAATAACTCTGATAGTCCATAGGGCAGAACATGAGAAGTTCTTAAGAGTTATTATTCTGCTTTAGTTTGGGACAAGTGAGTTTTCATAGATGTTACTACTCATAGCAAATGTGAGTTGAGGTTCTCATAATAGTTATGGATTAATTTCCAGACAGAATCCTTGCAGTTGTATTCCCTGCATATTTTAACATCTTCACCAACCTGGGAAAATCACATCAGTAGTGTCAGTAAATTTTCTTGTTCACTCCAAGCATGACAATTTTTTCTAATGGATTAAAGAGCTCAGCGTACTCTTAAGACACAGCTGTTGACTGATGGCATGCCTTCCAAAATAATTCTTTTTTATATGAGTGGTTCTTAAAATACTGTCTGAAGTCAGCACTTAAACTTAACCAAAGTTTATTTCTACAGTATTTCAGGATTTATTTTCTCTTTAAGCTATTATCTTATTCTGGAATTCTATGGGGGGAAAAAAATAAGGTTAGATCTTACTTATTCATTTTCTCCCTGAAGAGAATAAATATAAAATATTAATGTCAAAGAAAAAAAAAAAACCAGAAAAGGGAACTGAGACAGACCTGTTTGTTGGTAGGAATCTCAACATATCTAGTAAGTAATCAGAGGCTATATGGTTTGCTGTTATGTGTAGTTTGTGCAACTCTGAGTTAAATACACAAAAGGCCTTTCACTTGTACGAAGGCCTAATGTCAAATCTCTTTAAGCTGAAAGATGTAAAATAACCTTCAATGTACTGCTGAAAAGTCACAGAATTAGGACCAAATACTTCTGTCTTCCCAGCGTGTGCTCGACGGAGGTCATTGTCCTGTCTGGGTACCAGGTCAGCATTGGTGTACTTCAGACAGACTGAAAGCAGCTTCGTCCTGCATGCTGAGACACAGCTGGCCTGTGGAAGTGTGCTGGACTTTCTGTCCTTCCACTGTGAAATTACTGAAGAAGGTGAGCATGTTTTACAGCAGCCTCACTTCCTATGTAGCCATCTGGGGCTCTGAAAGAATGTATCGAGGAAAGTCAGAAAGATTGGTACAAAACTCTCTCCAAGCTTTGTAATATACTTTATATAGTTAGCATAGAAGATAGTTTTACATTTTTCAACCCAGTGCTGTGATTTCTTGGAACTGTCATTCACAGAAATCTCTCCTTTCTTTGAATCCCTTGCTTTTGTTCACACTGCTGAATCTGTAACCAGTCGTAATCTGTTTCCACACCTGAAGGGCACCTGTAAACAACACTGTCATTCTGTATGACTTTTATTACAGGGTTAGAGAAACAAGAAAACAAGAAACAAATCAAGCAAAGACTACTTAAAGAAGGGAGTGTATGTTTCTTCTCTCATATAGCACAGCAGACCTGTGAATACAGCTGATTTATAGAAATACAGAATGTGGAAAACAAATTTGCTTGTATTTACCTAAGGGTGTTTTTATCACAGATATTTGAATTGTCTGCTTGATACAGAAAACAGGCTATACAATTCTCAGAACTTGTAATTTATTTCAATCAATGCAACCCCATGCTTAGCAGTAATGATAGAGCAACAGAAGGAAATCTGTGACCTCAATTGTATGTTATAGTTCTAAAGAGTTGTTCTACACATGAAGAAATTAAATGAACTCAGATTATAACATCATTGGGTTGGATATAAATACCTTAATGAATATTTAGAAAGCTATAAATGAAAGTTGAGTGCTTGTGACTGATACATAATCGCTGTAAGGCTTGAGAAATATTCATAGATGAATAACAGAGCAAAAGAAACATACTGGGAGCTTAGACTAATGAAGTTGAGGGTTTATTTAAGGAAAAAGAAAGTTTAATTTTTTTTACAGGTTCTAATGTCTATAAGTAAAAGGCATCCTAAGGCCTGCAGGTTCATATTTCTACAGCCTCATTCATTAAACAAGTTCTTTAGGGCTAAATGAAGTTCTGTTTAGTGCAAATAAGTTCAAACATTTTTCATTGCATGATGTAAGATAAACCTTTAGAATGAGCCATTCAAGTGGAACCTATGTTGATCTTTGGAAATTGTGGTTTATAGACAGATCTATTTGATATGTAGGGAAAAAAATTCAATATCAAAGTACACAACTAAATGAAATATTAAATATTTAATATACAGAAGATGAAAAAATGTAGAAGTGCTAACCATAAGCATATATACTGGAATGGACTAAATGAAATTTTAAAAGCTTTTGTTGCTATCTCTAAAGCCTTTATAAATTAAAACATAGAAGAACAAGGGAGTTAGACAAATTATGAGAATATGTGCAAGGGTTCGTTGCATAGAAAACTATTTCAATTACCTTCTGAGCATCTTTCTTTTGTCAGCTTTAGCATTAGAGCACTGGTGTTTAAATCTAATAACAGGAAGAAGTAAAAAACCCACTTTTCAGAGAACAAGAATAAATAAAATACCTGAGAATTTTAAAAAATGTTCTCTCAGTTAAAAGAAGTAATCCTTTAAATGACATGAAGGTGATGAAGGTCACTGCGAGCCAGGTTGACTCAGCTCTCAGCGTGTCCATCACATCTGGGTTTGTCCAACAATCCACAGTGGCATAAAATTTAGCAGGATGGCATCAAAGGGAGAGTTTGAAACAAAGAAAGTTTTAATAAAGACAAAAATAACAACCTCTTACAGAGAAAATCCGATGCCAGGAGCTCAGGGTCTGTGCTCCTGCTAGAACACCCCAAAAATGCCACGAGGCTCTTTGTTCAGCCTCTTTTGTGTAAACTGAGGCAGGATTCTTGGCACTCTGCCCAGTAAGGTTGCAGCAGGTCGGTTCAGCAGACCCTATGAGGTGGCTTCATGCTGGCACACAGCCAAACAGGGAGAGAACTCTCTGGCTTTTGACCTTATTGGGAACACAAAGAGCAGAGCCCCACACTGCTTCCAACGTGAAAACCCTTGGTATAGATGGGGTTCACTTTTACATGAAGGATTATAAACCTTTAATGAATTTCCTCAGACCCTTGACAGAGAGACCCATTTATGACTATTCAGCACCCATCAAGGTCAATGGAAGACCCTGATGAGATGCCAAGAGTTCACTGAAGGAATTGGTTGAAGGAATTAACTCAAGTTTTACTTCCAGTAGTTATAAAACTCATAAAGAATATTGATTTTTTTGGAGTTGGAAGGAATCATGGAATTGGTTGGCAGATTTGTAATGAGGACCCTTGAGGAGGAGAATGAGTGGATTCTGTGGAGGGGTGAAGAAAATGCTCCCACAGACATAAGCAATGTAGTCTTGATGGAACATAGTAGTTTTCTTCTGCCAGAAAATTCCTTCCAATGCTTAGAGTGAGACGCATTCAGCAATTGTTCCTCTAGACACTGACCACTCCCCATGACTTAGCTTGGTGGTGAAGAGTGATGGAACCTGGACTGTAAAAAGCAGAAAGAATAAAGTCCTGGGCAACACAAAACACAAAAACCCGAAAAAAAGCACAGATATGCTATGAGGAGAATCTGAACGAAGACAGCCAAACTGCACAAATGCAATCAAGAAGAAGGAGTTCTCAAGGAATCCTCTTGGTCTGCAAAAATAAGGATTTGTGATGGAGAAGCAGCTGGAAGCCAGGCACACTATCTTAGAGCAGCAAAAATAAATCCAGATACTTACTTAGAGACACTGGCATTGCTGTCCCTTAGGTCTTAAAATCCCAGAGTATATCAGACATTATTCACTACTCTAAATAGAATGTAAGATTCCAAATAAAATATTTTGGCAGACTCTGAATAAAATGAAGAGACCTGAATAAATGTTAGGATTAATTTTAAACAAATTCTCCACCTACTCACAAGTTGGAACATAGAAATTGGACCCATTTTTAAAATCTGAGATGTATTAATTATTAAAACTTCATATATCCCTCTTTTCCCCTCCATTATAATAATTAAAGTGTACTAAATGAGATGGCATTGTGTGAAGTTACATAAAAGAAAATTCTCAACAAAAGAGAGCCTTTGAAAGGCTGTTACCACTAAATGTGATTAAAGTCTGATTTCTTCCATCAGGACAGATGATGAGAAGCAAATTGCCTGCAGTACTTGCAAATTGAACAGAAAAACCTGCTTATTGACCACTTAAATTGTTTTAGAGCAGATTGATACATCTCAGTTATTTATGTGAAAAAATATCAAGAGAATAAGCCTCTCATTTACAAGAACTCCCAAGTGGTAGCTGCCTGGAACACAGAAAATAATCACAATATCAATCCTCTACCCAACAGCACATAGATTAGATACAAGCATCTCTCGATAACATGCAGATTGAAAAGTGTAGCATAAAAGCAATTTTGAAAGTTAGGGTCAGAGTCTTCCACAAGAGGGTGGCTGAACATGAAAAACAAGCAACACTTTGGGGAAACATGTTAGTAAAACTGCAAATATATTTTTAAAACTAAGGAAGCATTTTGAGCAATAATTTTCTGAAACTACAGGAAAGAAAGTACAATCTTGGTCTTCTTTTAAAATAAGAAAAAGATTAAGCTTGACACATTTCTGATTAGCGCATTGGGAACTAATCCTGCCTGTGTCATGACATAATGCTCAGCATTCCTAACACATAAAAAAACTCCCTCATTCTACCATCTGCTACAAAGCTTATCAAGTTCAGAACAGTATTGCATTATTAGCCAGTCTGCTAAAGGAATCATTGTTTTCCAGTAGAGAGAGAATTTATTAGTTCTTAAAGCTATATTTTGTCATTTAAACAAGAGCAACAGCTGGAATTTGTCTGAAATTGCAACTCAGATGATTTTTGTCCTAATTAAAATACCTGCACAAGCTACGTAAGGAATGAGCATCTGGAACACATTCCAAATATGTTATTATTTTACTGCTGAAAGATTTAGATTGATTTTGCCTCAAATACTAAAGTCTTCAATTAGTATGTAAATGGATAGATAGATAGATGATAGATAGATAGATAGATAAATAGATAGATAGATAGATAGATAGATAGATAGATAGATAGATAGATAGATGATAGATAGATGATCTAGTTGAACATGTTCCTTCTTATTGCCATGAAGGTTGGACTAGATGGACTAGGTCCCTTCCAACTGAATCTATTCTATGATTGGATAGAAGGACGGACGGATGGATGGATGGATGGATGGATGGATGGATGGATGGATGGATAGATGGATGGATGGATGGATGGATAAAATCTGTAGTCCTTCTCTGTGGCTTCACTGAAGTCATTGCATCCACCTTCATGTCACTGGAAATATTTGGAGAGCCATCCCAGGGTACAAGAATTGTGGAAGACAACTTCCATTCAAATGCCAATGTAAGGGGTACCTTATGTGTGGTACAGCTGCCTGGGGCCAGACAAAAATGTTCCTTGGTATGGGCCTATAGCTTAAAGAATTTTAAGGAAGCCTAATAATGCATCAAACAGTCCAACAACATTATCATGACCTGTGAAGATCACTAGAAGACATTGATTTATACCAAGACCTCCTTTCAGCACCAAAGTTGTTCAGAATTTAAAAGACATAATGATACCTCAAATCTCTCAGATTCTTCAGCTCTGTAAGAGCCTTACAGAACATCACTCCTGTACCATAAAGGCTTTAGCATAATGTCTTCCTATCTGGCAAAATATCAATGCTATTAGAATATTATATATTATATAGAACAAATGCAGATAATAAACAGTAATGTGTGCTGAATAGGACAGTATTTTTTGAAGAGTTAGTATTGGCTTTATGTGGAAAAGCAAGGGAGCTACAAGGGTGACTTCTCTGAGAAGCTGCTAGATGATTCCCTTATGTCTGAGCCAAGGCTGTGACAATCAGTGACAGTGTTAGCACCTCTGGGATAATGTATTTATAAAGGGGAAAAATCTTCTATACAACAGCAGCTGGAAGAGAGGTGTGAGAATATGTCAGAGAAGGAGTCTGGCAAACACACAAGTCAGTGGAGAAGGAGGGGAGGAAGTGATCTAGGTGCTGGAGCTGGAATACCCCAGCAGTCTGTGGCAAAGAACGTGGTAAGACAGGCTGTGCCCACGCATCCCACGGTACATGGTGGAATGGACATCCACCTGTAGCCTGTGGAGGACCCCACGGTGGAGCAGGTGGATATCCAAAAGGGGCTGTGACCCTGAGGAAAGCCCATGCTGGAGCAGGCCCTTTACAGGACCTGTGGACCCATTAGAGAAGGAGACCACACTGGGTCAGGTTTGCTGGCAGGACTTGTGACCCTGTGGGGGACCCCCATGCTGGAACAGTCTGTTCTGGAGGACTTCACCCTATGGAAGGGACCCAGTCCGAAGCAGTCAGTGAAGAACTGCAGCCCATGGGGAGTACTCCTGCTGGAGAAGTTAATAAAAGACTGTCTCTTGTGGGAGTTACTCCACTGTGGAGCAGGGGAAGAGTGTGAGGAAGAAGGACCATCAGAGCAAAGTGTGATGAACTGATCACAACTACCATTCCCTGTCCTCCTGTGGTGCTGTGGGGGGAAGAGTTAGAGAAACAGGGAATGAATATGAGCCCAGGAAGAAAGGAAAGTGTTTTAATATTTAGTTTTTCCTTCTGACTCCCCTATACTGATTTACTTGGCAATAAGTTAAATTAATTTCCCCCAAGTTGAATCTGGTTTTGACGGTGATGGTGACTGGTTCTTGACCTCTCTTTGTCCTTATCTCAACTCACGAGCCTTTCTCTATGTTTTCTATCCCTGTCCAGATGAGGAAGGAAGTGACAGAACAGTTTTGATGGTTCAACATACCACATAGCTATTAGGACTTCTAGTGTGTGCACTGTTCATATTACCACAGTCAGTCGCACAGTGGTTCAGTAGGCCTGTACAAGAATCTTTCCTCAGGAGTGGGTAACTTGCATTATGCAACTATTTAAACTCTGGGTTTTTTTTGTTTTTGGTTTTTTTTTTTTTTCTGCTCAGCCTGAGAAAGTTTCTCTGCCTGTTACAAATTATAGGAAAGATAAGTTTGTGTGAAATAGTCATTTTAGGTACATGACAACATATATACCCACACAAAAGCTTTTCAGATAGAAAGTATCTTTGGTCTTAATATCAAAAGAATTGCATTCTCTTCCCTCCCCCCAGGTGTTGGAGAAGCAACTTTATAAAAAACTTTTCAGAAATGTTTCTGTTGAAAATGTTTGTTATTGTATCTTTGCTACAGAAGGAACCTTTTAGTTTGTCATGTTCCTCCCTGGACATCCCCAGGGATGAGAGCAATCACTTTGACAGAAGATGATCAGGAATGGGATTCATTTTTCATAATCTCAGTCATCCAAATCTAGGGCAACTAGTCTAAGCTAAGTGCCTAAGCTCCCTGTGCAAGACAGGAATAGAAAGCAAAAGGGGCACAGTGTTCCTCATCCCATCTCTCTGGTGCTGTTTTCAGGTGGGGTAAACCATCCACCAGCAATGCACAATTTCTTCAAGTACACAGTTGAGGGACCATAGATTATTAGTTTAGACAACATAAGTCAGCTCTCAAATCTCTCTCCAGATGAGAAGAGAGCTTGAACATGTTTCGAGTCCTCACCTAAACACTAACAGCTATCAGTTGTTTAGTAGAATGGCTGACTAACTCAGTAGATTTCAGTGACTATGGCACTTACTTGATACTTGTTCCTCCTCTGACTCCAGAAGAAATTATCACAGACACTATGTTATAGTGGATTATCATAGATTTGATTACTGCTGTATTCTATTTCCCAACCATTCACAAATTTGTTTAGAAAACTGAAATGTACTTCAAAGGAAAAAGGTTCTCTGAAGACACATATGCCTGTCAGGCAAGGCAATCATACTTTATCATACCCCATACCCCAAGCTATATGTAGTTGTAACTAAACATAAAATTAAAAAGGAGGAAAAGAAGTTAAAAAAAAAATCCTATTTACTTTCATGTCCGTAATTCAAACTCAAAAATTAGCTTTTATATGGGATCATATAGTCAGTAATTATTGAGAGAAGCCACTATTTCAGGTGTCAGAGGACAGTGTAGAGTCCCTTCTGTAATACTCTTTTGTCAATGTAACTGTTTTCAACAAATCTCATTCAAGAGAGTAGAGGAGAGGAAAGCATCTCTATTACTGAATGTCAACAAAACAGTATAGATGGAAAAAATTGTCTCATCATCTTAAACTGGTTCAAACTGCCCTTGATATTTCTTTTTTGATTTTTGGAGCACGTAAGATGTACGTTACCACACATTAACTCTTTTGGTTGCTGATATGTTTAAGTTTAGCTTATCACAGGTTACCATGATACACCTTGGGAAGCAAAACGTGTAATAATTACACCTGCTGACAATGACATTGTGTCCTTCCCTGCAGAGCTGAAATAGTTGGGAAGGCAAAGAATAATTGCATGTATCTTTATGTTCGATTGCTTAGGAACAATACTTTGACAAGGCCATTATTATTATTATTTTGAGGAATGAGTCCACGATTAGTAGATGAAAGTCAGGAAAAGATCACAAGATCTTTTACTGTTTGTTCAACAGTACAGTAATGTTTCTGCTGAGTACTTTTGACAGAAATCCATTTTACAATGTTTAGCTGAAAACTGTAATAGATATTAAGATATGGCTGCAAAATTCTTTATGTTTAAATATTGCCAATTGCTTTTTTTCTGTATTTCTGTTACAAAACACATTTTTGTAACATTTAGTACAGCACTGCTGTATTCTAATTTTTTACTTTAAAAGGGCAAATTTATATATGGCTTTGAAATTATAATAAATTAACATCCATGTTTACTCTCCTTATGTTTTCAGCTGTAGCAATCTTACAGATCATAAGTTCTTTCTGCCACTAATGCCTAATCATCCAGGTAATAATTTATCCTGGAATATTGAGGTGAACACACCCTTCCCAATACATCATTTCTGCAGACCTGTCACATATTTCATACACTTGTTGAAGGTTCAGTTCCTTGCCCTGTGTTTTCAAGCTCACTGAGGCATTAGGATATTTTTTTCTCCTTTTCTGTCCTCTAGAATTCTAACTCTTGAATACAAGAGATACAGAGCATGCTGTCTTTATTGAGAATTTTATTCAGTAGCTGCCTTTTGAGTCAGAGAAGGCAGACACAAGTGTCTGAGACAAAAGTATGCTTTTGTGAACATTAAATAAAAATTATCTTTGATTTCTATATAGTATTTTTTTCTACTTTTATTAGGAATGATTGGACTTAAATCTTGCTCCTTTGCATGTGGGAGAAGGGTTTTATTTATATGTAAAATCCTAAGGTTGCAGAATTCTGTTGCACGCAGACACAACTACCAACAGTGTGGGAAAAGAAAAATTTTGGGTTGAGATGGCTGTAGGAATATTTTTAATATGAATCTACTAGAAAGTAAGTTCTGTGGTAAAAGTGCTGCAAAATTTCCACTATATATTTTCAGGACGTAAACACATAAGAGAGTTCTTTAGGTATTGATTTGCTATCTATATGTGGCTCTGAATATGTGATTGTTGCATGAGTTCAAAAATATATTTTTTTAATCTGATTGATTTTGAGAATGACAGTGCCTAAAGGTTGTATCACACCAAAAATACCAAAACTTATTTTTAAAAACATGTCTTTTTTTGTTCTTAACTGAGATCTGTGACAACACTTAGAGTATATATGGAGAATGAAAACATCACTGGAATTTTCTACCAATTCCAAATTAAAAGCCTATCTGCTAGATCCAAAATGAAGTATTGTTGCTCGGATTTCAAAGGTCCAATGCAGAAGCCATTTTTGAGCACTTTTTGACATCAATACACTCCTTAACCATTATAACCAGTTGAATCAATTGTATGTTAAGAAAAACACACACACCCAAAAATCCAAAAAAGAACCGAAAACCCACCCAACTTAGCTTTTTAATGTGAACTGATAACTATATAATTTTCATTTTTTTCACCTAAAGTACTTTGAAATCAAGAGTTCAGAAATTAGTAGTGTGGTTTTACAGAGATATGTCTGAATGTTTTTATCTAAAGATTCATCAATGGTAGAACTGCCAGAATATTCCCCAAATTTTTTGCTACTATAGATTTCTGCTCAATTTGTGTGTGTGGTAATGCCTCTTTTGAAGATTTTTGTTATATGTCTGCAATGACATCACAACACCATTCATTTATTAATCAGAACATGGTGGCATTCCCAAATGTCAGTAAGGTGTTTTGGTTCTGTTTTAAACAGATTTGTGTTGAGTAGCTGAAGAATGTGAATTTACCATCAATGTAATTGGAATGAAAAGCTTGTAACAGCAGGTGCTTTAATCTTGTTACAGACAAATAACAAATTTTAGAAGAAATGATATAATTACAATGATCAAATATATGAGAGGGATCCAACAGCTTCACAATTTTAATCTATCAAAATTACTGTATTAAAGTGATCAAGAAAAACAGCTTTTCTTGAGCAAATGAAGTCAGATAATAAAGAATTGCGGTTTTAATGTGAGGTGTTATTCTTGAACTTTTCTGCATATTTTACTTAAAGTGTGTTTCAGGGTTTTATTAGCTTTGACTTTTAAATTAAATAGATATCTTTCACAACAAAATCTTGAAAACGACAAATCTGTCACAGAACCTCTTTTCATTTCACAGTGTTTTCTAGTTCAGAAATATTCATACATATTTAGTGTTATTAGCAGAATTCTTTCCACCTACACTATGAATCTCTTTGCCTCTTTCAGATCATTTGGATAGGCTGGATTTATTCTCCATGTAAAATTCTGTATCACAGTCAGCAGTTCTGAAATTTTTTTTTTTTTTGAGTAATTCATGACCATGATTAATACCAAAATGTTTTATCACAAAACCTGAATATCTTCAATCTGGCTCCATATTCTGGGAAGAATATTTGTTTTATGGAAGTTTTAGCTCCTTTATTTCATTTTCTATACCCTTTGAGGTGAAAGAGAATTATAGTGACTATCTTCAATAGAAAAGTATGCAATATAGAACTTATTGCTTTGTTTTCTGGTGGTGGTTACAGGTTATTGATCTCAAATCCCAATTTTTTTTTTTTCCCCCTTCCCAATATAACTGAGTGATTATAGTTGATCAATGTAATTCAGAGCACATACTCTTGACACTTTATTCCAATACAGGCAATATATTTTTATATCAAATAAAAATGCACCAATTATATGACACAACCAGAGCTCTGGCAATGATAACCTTCTAAACCATCATAGATGTGGCATGCAAATATACTTTCTCAGAAACATCAGTACACCAAATTTGAATAAATCCTTCTTGTCACTAGGTGGTTATGAATTAAAATTACAAGATTTCCTATCTGGAAAATAGTTTTATTAAAATAAACAGTGTACTTAGAAGGGGGTCTAGAAGAACAATTGTCCTGTACTCTGAAGCAGCTAAATCAAGATAGTCCATACTATATCTCTTTTGGTTTCCAACACCTGCTGTGAGTAAGAACACTTAAAATGACATTTTCCAATGGAAAGGGAAGAAAAATTTCAATAGCTTTTTAAAGAATTCAATAACAATTAGGAAATCTATCTTCCATCCAAACAGGGTAACATCATTGGATATATAACTGTTCTTGGTTCCTTAATTTGTTCCATATTAGAAGAATTAAAAAGATATCTCAACTATAGATTTTTTATTGATCTAATTTTAATGGAGCATTCAACAGTTTCAAATAAACAGATATATTTTTAGTCATGGAAACATGGAGAGTGAATAAAATGTCTTTACATTCTTATTAGTTCATAGGTTCAAAAACTTTATTTCCATCCCACAGGTAATTCTGACATTGTAAAATTTATTTTTATTATTTGGATTGAAAAATGATAGTATAGATATTTCTTAACGCAGAGAAATTTGAAAAAAAAATAGGCACTTGGACATTACTGCATTTCATTTTCATGTCTTTGCATGTGATATAATCCCTATAAGACAAAATATCACGTTCTAATATCGAAGTGAAATTAACTATAAAGTTCAAATGGAATATCTCTTTCTCCTGAAGTACATGTGCATTACAAACCTAAAACTAAGAAGCCAATGCTGATTTATTTATTTAGAACAACCTTAATAGAGTGAATTTATTTAGGGATGATTTAGTTCCCCTCATTTTTGGGCAAAATTTTGTTGAAATAGTCCAAATGCTGATACAAGATATATTGTTTTCTCAAGACTTTTTCTTCTGATTTTTTCTTTAAATTTTGATACATTTTTCAGTAATTTAATATGATTATATGATCACAAAGAGCATTTTTTTTGTTAATTTTTCCAATCAATGAGTGAAACATGTTAATGTCAATTAAAGTTTTGCTATGTGAATCTAACTCTTCTTCAGCAGACCTAGAAATATTTTTTACATTTTCTGCCAGTCCTAAAAAAAAAAAAAAAAAAAACAAAAACAAAAACAAAAAAAAAAACAGTAGATTAAAGAATTTTTTCACCATTTTTAATGGATAATAATTTCCACAAAAATTCATTTTAGGAAAAATAATAATTTTCTGTATGTAAAGTTGAAGGAAATTCCAAGAAGAAAATTCCAGAGGTTTTTATTTTATAAAGAAAAACTTCACTTTTTACTCCTTATGTCAAAAGTGGCCTCAATCAACTTCAGAAAGCTCTCAGCTTTGCTCAGGTTGCATCTTCAGCCTCGTGTATATTTTAGCTGAAAATATTTGTCCTGTTCTGCTTCTCATTTATCTCCAAACAGTCTTAAAATATAGAAGCTTGGTTTTCCTCCTCATCTCACTTCCCCCCACACCTTGCTCAAGCTGCTGATGGCAGAGTTTAGCTGAGGCTTTGCATAGCAACTGTGCCTCCAGTGCCGGCGCCGCAGCCGCAAACGCGGCGCTCCCGTTCCGCGGGCTGAGGAGCTGGCGGCGCCCACAGACACGAACCCCCTTGATAAGCACGTCCTACCTAGGCGGGAGCTGAATGCAAAGTCCCTTGAGGCCAGTTTTCTTAGTCCTTTACTACATGTGGTTATCACTCTGACAAAGCAATTGGGGGCTGCTGAAGTGCAAAATGAGGCTGATGCATCCCACAGTCCCGTTGCAGACCCTGCTTGTTTTTCCTGCTTGTGGTTTTGGATACCACAAGATATAGGTTCAATTCCTTTTTGGACTAACAGAATCTGGAATGTAAGTATTTGATTTTGAGATGCTTTGACAGGGAATCAGCTCACAGGAAATGATATATAAGTGGAAGACTCCACGTCTACCACTTAAAAGTTTAATCTCCTATTATCCTCACTCTTATCCTTAACAGTCTGTGTAGCCTAGAGCTGACCATGGCTATATGCTTTCCTTAGGATGAGTTGAATAATTCTCCATGATTCCTTGGCTGTGTTGACTGCATTGTCTCTGCCTGTACTGGAGCTTATTTGCAGATTCATTTGCAGAACCTTTCCATCATGACTGCCTAGAAGCAGATGCTTGAATTGGAGCTGAATCCTACCCCATATTTCTCTTTCTCCTCTTCCATTACAACTTTTAAAGATCCCAGAAACAATCCCGTCAGTTCACTGGTCTGTAAACATAGAAAGTGAGAAAACTATTTTAAATTTTGCAGATTTTCAGGTCTGTGACTCCAAGATGAGAGTAGTTTCTCTACATTTTGGAATGTGAAGTTAGACATAGACATAGATTGCGCTTTTTCTAGACCAGTTTGTGAGACAATGCATAAATTGAGGATTCTACTCTAATTGCACTACATTCACATTAGAACTGTCTTTATGATTTTGTGCATCTTTAGCTCTGCCAGAATAGCTTCAAAATTATTGTAGTAGTTTTAAAGCCAGTTCTGCTGATGCTTTTTTTTTTGGTGTGTGTGTGTGTGCATGTGCTGATTATTGTTGTTCTTTCTTCCTTAGGAATATATATTTAAATTTCCCTGCTGCCTCACAGTTCCCACACAATGTTTGCTTGATTGCATATTCTTTGTGGCTTCATTTGGTTTGTCTCTCTAGTGGGAAGTCCTGCAAGCAATGTTAATAGACCATCCTCCCCAGAGGAATTTATGGGTAATTTTCTTTGTCATCAGAAAGATTTATCATCAAAATATTAAACATGAATGGGAAACTGAACTAAATAAATCACATCTTAATTCTGCAGATGTATGCTGATTTATTTATATGTGGATACAGTACTCAGAGACCCCAGTTTAACTTCAGACTTCTGCTGACAGATACAGGAAGGCAGCAATTTCAGCTAGGTGTAAGAGACTTTTTCATTCAGCTTACTATCAATACTAAGGTGCTTCCACAGTTTTTGATGAGGCTTTTGGGTGCAGATCCAGAAAAGTTTGTGAGCTGTGCCTGTCTGCATTACTCAGACTATGTTAGGAACTTCATTTCACCAAAGCAACACTTAAAGTGTCGTTAGTGGGCCTCAGCAGGATAATCCAAACCACCTAAATCAGCAGTCTAGACTCTGTAAGTAGACAGTGGAGGGAAGTAAAACCCTCTCAGGGTCTATGAGTACCTACTTTGGTTAGCAAACTATTTCTCTCCCTTGACTCCTTGGAGCTTACAAACCTACTCCAGTGTTATGATGTCCTGAGCAAGGGGCAACTTAGAACCAGCCAAAAAAGAGGAGTCAGTCTCAGCCTCAGCTGAATGCTTGGAGAGTAAGCCTTGCCTGGAACAGCTTATAACCTGAAGGTTTGTGAATGGCTTTTCTTTTTTTTGTTTTTTTTTTTTTTCCCCATGAAAAATTACAGTAATTTGTAGTAAACCCATGTCTTTGGTTTTCACTTTTTACATTGTAAAATTTTTCAGTACATTGAACTATGAAAATAAGAGATGCTTATTACTTAGTAAGGCAATGTAAATGTTATTTTTCACTTCAGAAAAAAACAGCAAATGCTACTGTTTCCTGGAGCTTATTTCCATATTCTAATGTATATATCAAAGATTTTCTTATATCTGTCAGTCCTCTCTGTCAGATTTTGGACTCTCTTCTGCTCTGCATAGATGAGACCTTGAAGTTCCATTCAGTATTCAACAGTCTTCTTATGTTGCTTATTTTTTATTCACACAGGATAATGTACACAATGATTCTGACAAACTATTAACAGACATTTAAAAGTTGCTAACCTTGCTTGCTGCTCCTCCTTGCACATCTCATCCATTTTAGTTGACTCTTTTCCTGGTATGTGTAAACTATACTCCAAATTTTTTCTCACAGCTAGTCATTATTGGGATCTCAGATGTCAGACAACTCAATTTTGTTTAGAAATTTTGAGCCCAGATTCTGTTCATTTCCAAGCATGTTCCTGTAAATGATAACAAACTAGCATGATGCTCCAAAAAGCTCACTGCTTGTCAATTTGTTTTAAAAAATATATATTCTAAATGTACTCTGGGATTCATTTTAACTCTGTACAAATAAATCCAACAAACATTACTATGATTTTTAAGAAATAAAGATTTGATGCTACTATCTTAAGAATTAATTTAGAGATACTATTTTGGACTAGGTATTTCTCCTGAAAAGGAAAGCAAACATGACTGTATATGGTTCACAGCATGAGTACTAAAATATTCTGCAAACAATAAATGAAGCTCCCAAATTTTATGCTTGCTATTTTTCTTTTTTAATGCCAACATTATATCCAAAGTAGAATTCAGGTTTCTGCTTTTTCTGTTTAGACACTTCACTGTTATCACGGATTTAGTTCACCTTAAAATGATGATCATGGGCCTCAGTTGTTTGAGAGCTTGCAGTGGTGATTAACAAAAGCCCATTTCTATTCTGAAGTGCACTGAAGTATGTAATTAAACGTTATTCTTTTTCTCCAGATTGGAGCTGAGTTTTGAAATAAGAATGGTTTGATTGAAAACTCAGCTTTGTGAAATGGTTGAGTTCTCCCCCAGCTAAAGCCAAGTTCAAAAAGCTGATGATATAGTTAAAAGAGCCTGAGCTTAAACTATTAATAGGAATACACTGCCTTTAGACTCATCTGAAGTTCTACAATCCATGATGGCTGCACATTCAACTCAATATAAAAATATACAAATACCTTTGTTGTGTTTGTTTCCTTGATGGACAACAAGCTGAACATGAGCCAGGGATGCACCCTTGCAGCAAAGCAGGCCAACAGCCTCCTGAGGTGCAGCAGGCAAAGCTCTGCCAGCAGGTTGAAGCAGGCAGTCCTTCTCCTCTGCTCAGAATTGGTGAGATGCATCTGGAGTCCTGAGCTTACAGCAGAAGAAAGGATGAACATACTGGATTGACTCCAGCCAAGGACCACAAAGATGATTAAGAAGCTGAAGCATGTCTCATGAGAGGTTTGGAGAGCTGGGGCTGTTCAGCCTGGAAAAGAGAAGCCTCATGGAGCTTCTGTGTTTAAAAATATCTTTGAGGACATTAAATAAAGTGGAACCAGTCTCTCCTTGGTGGTATCCAATGATCCAAGGATACGAGGCAGTGGGCATAATTTTAATTCCACCTAAACATGAGACCAAATCTTCAGTTTTTTTGGTGAAAATGGTCAAAATCTTGTAGCAGTTGCCCAGAGTGGTTGTGGAATCTACACCCTTGGAGACACTTAAAACCTTGACTGGACACCATCCGTTGCAACCCACTCTAGCTAATCCCTCTCTGAGCAGGGGTGTTGGCCTAGTCCAGAGGTCACTGCTGATCTCAGTGTCTCAGCGATTCTGTTTGTGGGTGATTCACAGACTAAAAGGATGAAAATAAGTTCCATTGATTAGAGTAGTTCTAATGGCATCAGCTGTCCTGCTGTGCTAGATGTGATCCCCAAGGTGACATTACATGATAAAAATAATTTCAAATCTCAACAATTTTTTTGTCTTTTCCATTAGTATCCTTTCAAATTTTTTTATTTCAATTTTTTAAATCTTTTTTATCATAGAAAATTTTGCTGGGAAATTTTAGTGTTCAGTCTTAAGAGGAGAAAAGGCATATTTTTCTACCTTAAAATCATCTTTGCAAAGAAGGTCTTTCCTGAGAAACACTATGTTACAGCAAGTCATCCATGATGATAATCTTTTTACCTGTAAGAGAACAGTAGATTGTTTAGTCCATAGTTTCTTTCATGATATGAGCATTTTTGTTAGATTTCATATACTCCTTGGGTCATACTTGGGTCCTTGCTAACATATGTATAGTTTAAATTATTCATCTCAGAGAACCACATGGGTTTAGCAAGCAGATTTACAAAAGTGCTCTTCAGAACAAGAACAAAAAATATTGCAGAAGACATAAATGCTGCTGTATTATCTCAGTAAATATTAACTATATTTGGAAGGAAGGAAGGAAGGAAGGAAGGAAGGAAGGTCAAATATTTCTTGTTGGCTGCATGTATTCCCTTGGTAAAGAAGCTGGTCTTAGGTCTCAGAGGTGTGGTAATCTTCCTTCAAAATACTGAATATTCAGAAGCAATAAATCAAGTTACATTTTATTAGTTTAAGTTCTTAGTGCATATATACTCTGCCTCCATCTATTGACATAAGAAAAAAGATTATGTCAACAACATTCCTTAGAGGTGCCTATCTATCCATTTTCTGCTTTGTTCCTTGTGTTCAGGATTGGCAGTTCAATTGTTCTGGTTTGTGACAAGACTCAGCCCCCTGAGCTCTAATTTCCATTAGATGTTACTTCCAAAACATGTAAACTCCCTTTAGCCTTAAGAATAGAGGAAAATAAACTGCAAATACCAAGAGTGGTGCACATCCATGACTGAATGCTTGGATGGAAGGATGAAATATGCAGAAGCAGAGCTTTCACATGATACCATAATATGATTCAGAACATTCACCACAGTAAATAATATTGAAGTGAAAGTGTATCCATTTCAGAAATATTGTATAGTTGTCCTCATATTTATAAAGAGATAACAATGCATGAACATATGAGCACATTACCAGATCAACAATTTCAATAAGGTGATTTGTGTGATTCTGTATTGGTGGAATTAATTTCAAAACTGATTCCTTGCCTGAGAATTTGTTTCCAAAAGATCATATTTAATTTTTAATGAGTGATATCTCTGTCTTTTGTTTACAGGACAACTCTCAGAAATGTAAATAAATTGTAATTGACACAGTTTCATTAAATACCAGTAACAGTGACAAATAGAATAGCTAGAAGACATCAAATATTATTTTAGTTGAACGTCATATCTGGAAGATTTCAGCCTTTCCAGTTCAATCACTTTTCATTTTTTGCCTTTACATTATTTTCTTTGATTGCTACTATTGAAGAATCTGAGTTTTGTACAGATGCTTATAGCTTTGCTTTCTACCTTTCTCTGTTTTTCTTTGTCAGTGGCTTATAAAACAAAGTACTATGACTATAGTTGTTGGAAAATTAAAAATCAGAATACTCAGCCTGTACCTACAACCAGATATCAATTATTTATCTTCACTAAGAAGAAAACAGAGATCAGTTCTGTAAAACTTTTCTAAACAATTCAAAAAATTGTCATCAATGTTTTTCCAAGATGTTGTTTTGGATCGTCACATCACCCGACAGCTTTCCACCTATCGATGAGAGAGGAGGGGAAAGTACTGAAGGCTCTGCTCACACTGATATTGTGCCAGCCCCAAGGGCTGTCCCTGGCCATCCGTGCAGGTGATGGAGCTGCACAAGACAAGGAGATTCTCCTGCCCATTGCTCCAAGGCTGCTCTCGGAAGGCAGTTCATTTCAGAAGGGATCCACAGGTGTCAGTCACACCATCTGCAGTAAAGACAATTACAGCTAGACCAGGAGTGAGGCAAGGAGTGTTGCAGGACGGGATTACAAACCTGTATAAGCCTGTACAGTGCTTCTGTTCTGGACTATCTTTGGGGAGGACCCCATCTCTTCTCACTTACCCCACGGTAATCTAGAAAAAAAGAGGCACATTTTGTATCTAAGTCTGTATCTAAGTCTGTATCTTTGCCTCTGAGTCTGCTTGAGTAAAATGACATGAAGGATGAAGGGCATTAAGCTCGTAACTCCTCTGTCATTTGAATAGTTTGCTTTTACTTCTTTTCCTAATAAACTCTGGTCTGCCCTAGAGTGCACTTTTTTGTCTTGTCATAATATTTGAATGAGTCATTTCAGTGATTAATTCTGTCTATTATTTTAATTCTCAGAATTATCTTCTGTCCTTCTGAGTCTGTCCCCTTTCTCAGGCTCTCAGAATCTCTTCCCATATCAAAGTTTTGTGGCTCTGATATTTACACTTGGGTAAATACATGGACTGTGGATATTGAGGAACATAACTTTGTTTCTAAATTATGTAAATTTCTAAGAAAAATAACTTTTAAAAACAAATTAATTCTTAATTTAATATTTTTTTTATTAATTTAACTGGGAGAAACTATTTAAAAATACAGCAAACTGCTTTCTTTGGCTGTCTGCCTTAGCAAAAACATAAAGCACAGTCACCCTGTTGCCATACTCTCTGCATTTGTCAGCTGTTGTTGTAACTTGTATCCTGTCATGTCCTGACCTTCGCATGACAGACAGTTAACAGCTTTCATTTTTATTTCACCAGTACAGTCAGATACTAGACACAGTATCATCTTATGGGATCTGGTCTGTTTCAACAGGACACACTCTTACCTTTTTCAGATTTTTGGAGACCACTCACTTTTCTTAAACCCACAGAAGAAAGCTGTAATATTGGATAAATTATAAATGTGTCGGGTGGAGATTGAGAGGCCAGAACACTGTTTGTCTTTCCTGTGCTGAAAAAGTAATACCTACAAGAACAGAGTTCAATGATGATTTCCCTGGGGTACCATGGCTCTACCCAGATCCTAAACAAGTATGTGACAGCTACTTAGCAGTCTAGTCCCACCTCCCCAGTTCCCATATGTTGCATCTGTCCTTGAAAAGGACTTCCTCCAGACAAAGAGCAGTTTGAACTTCTTTGTGCGTGTACAAAACTCTATTTATGTCAGTGTGCTTATTACCAGAATATTAGGCCCACATGTTTAAAAACAGATGAAACCCAGAAAAAAAAACAAATATCCCAAACATTATCTACCCCCCGTGGCATGCATTTATGCACCAGGGGAGAAAAATTAATGGATAATCAGAGAATCCTATAAGGCAGAGGAAGTACACTGAATGATCTCTCTTCTTAGAAGAACTGCTGTGATAGTGGTCTTTGAAAACCAGAATCAGAGAGTCAAACAGGAAAAGCACACTCTGCCTCAGTCCTTGGAGAAGTTCCAGGAATTCTTCCCTCTCTTATTTTCAGTTGCTTAAACCCACACTTCAAGGAACCTGCTGGACTTTGTTGTGTGCTTCTTTTCTACAAAGGTTTTGCTAGCTGGATTCTCAGAGCAGTGAAAACGGTTGGGGTTTGCTAGCTCTAAACAAAGATCTTGATACCTGGTTGAACTATAAAAGATCTGGCACCTCTCCTCATAAAAGCCTCCTTGTATCATGCAGCTACTGAATTGCAGACAGAAATTTCTCACATTACAGCTGGCAGGCAGCAAGGACCATCCCACTCTGAGGCTTGTACTCCTGAGAGCAGGAAGAAGGAAGCAAGTTCACCCAAGGTTTCTCTTACCTTTCACTTGGACAAATCACTGTGTTTCTGCAAGATGTTGTTGCTCTTCTAGTAAGGAATCTCTAGAGACATTTTAAATGTACCAAAATGTTGTATATTTGTTGTTATTGTCTGTTTGGATTGGTGTTTTTTGTTGTTGGTTTTTTTTGTTTTGTTTTGTTTTTCTGTTTTTTTTTTTTAATATTCTCATGTTAATCTGTTACTGGTAAGAATAGAACATATTAAGTCTTCCAGAAGTGTTCTAATATAATTTCAATTATCAGCACAGCTCCACCCCTCCTTACATTTCATCATACTGCTAAAATAATTGTACACCCCCTCATGCTCTTCACTTGCCTTCTTTGCCTTTTCTTAACTGCTTCTAGTGGTTTTCCTTTCTGCTCTTGACTTTACATTTTGTCCCTCAAGTCAACCCCATGTTCTTAGAACTCCTTCTAGCTCATGTGCAAGGATCCATCTTCTCTTTCCTTCTTCACAGCCTAGATACCCTGGGCTAAATTTTCAGAAAAGTCAGGATATAAAGACAATGTACACTGAGAGATAGCTTCTATTTCAATTTTTGTTTTAAAAATATTTCTGTTTCTTTTTTTTTATCTATTGCTGCAGCAAAGGGGCAATTCTCTAAGCAGATTAAAATGATTGGGAAAACATGCTCTGGTACAGAAATATTCATATTTTTCATTTGTGCCCAGCTCGTTGCTCCTTACTCTGATTTTGTGCTCTGGTTTTGTATTCATGATTTTGTGACAAAACAGCATTATTATGAAACCCAAGATGCTCAAAAATGAACAGGTAAGCCTTTAAGAGCAGTAGTACAGAAATGTTGTTTTGCCCAGGCACATGTCCACTCTCTGGGTCACACTTTGCTGTGCATGGATCCAATAACTCAGTTCCTTCCCCTCCTGAGGTCTCGAGTTAAGTGTAGAGATGGTCGCTGTTCACAACACTGCAATTTTCAGGAATATAATTTCAGGACAGCTGTCATAGTTCTTCCAAGGATTTTGTGTTAACATATGCTCTGCATGGAGACCACTGGTCTGTGGGAGCTCTGCTTTCCCAGTTAGAGGTAAATATGGGTACATGGTGAGAGAATGAGAAATACATAAGTTTTTTAAGCCTGTGTAGACTGTGAAAAAAAATCCATCTCTGAATAAATTTCTGCCTGTACCCTGCCACTCTTGCATATGATTCTCATTTACAAGTTGTGTAATGTCTCATAGCATCTCTTCTTTTCCGCCTGATCTGATTATTCATAAATCACTTCTGGTTGGAAAAAGTCTCCTTTTACACCTCTGTGAAATGCTTCTGTGAGGTTTGTTTGAGAGGTTGGTCCCAGCAGTAACTTTAGGCTCGCCTGTTCCCTTCTGTAAAGATTATAGTACAATTGCAAGGGAGAGAAAGGATAGGGGTGAACAGTGAAAGAGAGGGAGAAAGTAAGAACTATCTGAGCCATTCTGTCACTGAGAAAAATACTTGTGGATTCCATGGCCTTAAACATCTTAATCATGATGGAGCTTACAATGCAAGTGAAGGTTGCAAAGAAAATGTTTTTTTACCAAGTAAATTGGAATTCATAAATTCATCTTTAATGTCTCACATCTGCTATTTGTTCTTTAAAATGTAATAGTGCCTACAAGGTCACCTGAAAGAACACTGTTCCCTTGCACTAAAAAAAAAATATATGCTCTCAACACCAAATGCTAGCATACAGTAAAGAACAGTAGAAATTGGAAACAATTATATTATTCAGACAAATGTAAAGGGTGGCTGTCAAAAGACAGTATTTATAAACATTTTCAAGAATTTTATTCCTGTCAGCACAGGGGAATTCCTTTATGCTTTGGTCAGACAATAAAAATTGTATCCTCAGTTTTTATTCATTCACCACCAGCAGACCTTAAATCACAGCTTAAGAAACTATTATTCACTGCAATGGAGGGGTTAAAGCTAGTAAGATATACTACTCGCAGTAATTATATATTCCAAAGAATATCTTAATCTTGATGGTGAATCCTATAACTGAGATTTCCTGGCCTTTTTTAGGTACTCTTCTAAAGCTCTGGAATATAGCCTTTGTACACTTGTACTCCACAAAAAAACATCACAAAAGCTTACTAAATAAGTAATATTAAAAATAAGTTAGCCTTAGAGATTTGAATTTTTGCTTTTTCTCCCATAGCTCAAAACCAGGAACTTGCAAACATACAATGAATATGCTGAAATTAAAAAAAAAAAACAACCAACCAAACAAAACCTGACATGAAAGAGAAAGATGAAGATATATTAGAAAGCAAAGTTTCATGAAGGAAAATAGTGAGTGAATATGTCTCCAGTACAAGTATTTATAAACACAGATGTAAAAACTTCAGCTGGCCTGCAGGTCATCCAAGACAAGCAAGGACACGGCTGAATGACAAAGTCTGCATAGGGGACAATGTTCCATCCATGTACAGTTCTTCAGACATAATTTAATCACTCACTGAGCTATGGTTTTAGGTGCTTAAACACAAATTTACTTATGGTAACAGGAGTTGCAAACTCTATAGGCCTGTATGTGTGCTATAATGTGGATGTAAAAATCTGATTTGTCACTTTCTACAATATCTATAATTTTACATCCACCTTTTCCCTCTGAAAGAAAATAATGCCACATATTTGAGGCTGAGATTTAAAAAAATAGGACATTTTTGTCTAAATTCCCACCTGTTCGTATATTTAATTTTCTTTCAATTCCACCAAATGCATGGAGGACTAACTGCCCTAGAAATGATAGAGTGGGTTCATTTCTGGGAAGTTAACAGCTTATCAAGGGCAATATAAACAAAACTGGCACAAGTTAGTGTTTCATAAAGCCTCTTTGTGTATGTGTATGTTTCAAATCCCAAGAAATTTCTGAATCCTCACAGAGCATTGTGGTGCACTTGCTGCAAAATAAAACCAATTTGCTTAGCATGAATGTCTGCATTACAGATTCCAGAAATAGCCAAACACACTTATCTGTTCATTTACTGAGAACTCCTGTTGCATTACTGAAGCTGTTGGCCTCAGATAGCAGTGGGAGTCAGACTGGTGAAATCAGTATGTGATTTCAGTTATAACAAAACTTGCAGAAAACTTTCAGATCAGATATTTTGTAGCATTTTTGTTAATTTGACAAGGAGTAATGGCTTTAAATTGAAAGAGGGTAGGTTCAGATTAAATACTAGGAAGAAACTTTTTAGTGTGAGAGTGGTGAGGCACTGGCACAGGCTGCCCAGAAAAGTTGCTGACACCGCATCCATGGAAGTGTTCAAAGCAGGATTGGATGGGGCTTTGAGCAACCTGGTCTAGTGGAAGGTGTTCTGTTCCTGCCCACAGCAGAGGGGTTGGAACTAGGTGATCTTTAACCCAAACCATTCTATGATTCTGATTCTATTCTCGCACTATTCACATTCATGAAGTTTCAATTCTGATATTTAAAAAAATATTTTTTTTTCATAATGCTTTAAATGCTTCCTGTGATGCAATGCAGAATATGGTCAAAAGTGAGAAGCGCTGATGCCATCTTCAAAAAGCCCTTCTCTGATCACATTGCAGAGGCTCAATCTGCACTGTTCTGTATGCATACCCCAAGTTTCCATATAAGTAATATGCAAAGTTTCTGCCTGTCTCTCTATACCTTTAAAAGCAACTAAAAGAAAGACAAATGTAACTGTGTTTTGATAATTTTCATATTTTTTCATTTTTTTCCTTTAGACTGTGAGGTGATGGCCCGCAAAAAAAAAATCCTGATCTGCTACTTCCACCATCATACAATTTATTTTACTTCTGGTATTGTATTATAATGAGAAAGGTTTTAAATACTTCATTACTGTTTCCAACATTAAAGGGTAGGATTCAAAACTATGATGTTTCTGAAGCACTTTGAGCACTGGAGAATACTCGGCTCTTATACAGCTTTGTTTAGAGCTTTGTAAATATCTCTGGAAAACAAATTAACATTCAAAAATTTTCTTTGAATACCATTAAAATAATAGTTCCTGGCTATTATAAAAGAACTTCCCAGGTCTCTTAGAAATATATCTGAAATACAGACATGGTAAATGATTTTAGATGAGGTGAAAAGTTGACCAAGCTTCCTTAGGATCAACTTGTAAGTTAATATTACAAACATACTATTATTCTCTCTTCTGAAATAGCCATTAGGGTTGTATTAATCAAACTGTATTTACCTTTTCCTTAGAGAAAAAGATCTTTGGATTAAACATAACATTAACAAGGCAATACATATACATTAATGAGATAGGCAGGCAAATCAGCCAAATAATGCTGCTAACTGTGCTTTTGCTTCACAATAATCTTTCCCGATCACACAAATAGTGGAAACCAGAACTATAAAAGAATTTAAAAGAAGGCAAAGGTTTTTCAGGATAGTAAAAGTCTGAACATGATCAATCTGTTTCAACATGTTGGAGACTCTGACTGCAAATTTTGAAGGATGAGTGTAGCTGATAAATGACAAAAAAGATTAGTCTGAAATATTTACTATCTGTAGTGCTAACAGTCATTCCATCTATATTAATTGGCACAGTGTCTTCTGTGCCAGATGGTCTATTGCAGAGAGTGAACATTACCCTCGTGGATTTATCCAAATTATGTATTTGACGTTTGGATGAAAGCATTTTGCTTTTTTTACTAGTTGAGCACAGAGAATGATGTTTGTCATCTTAATGCTATTATTCCATACAGGTCATCAATAAGTATACATACAAAGGTCTAACTGGATTATAAGCAAAGACAGATATGATGGATTTTGTTTGAAAAAGCTCTAAAAACTTCAGTCTTATTATTGTCAGTGTTTACCACAGCTTTCAAAAATAAATTCTGATGCTCTGTTGCTAAGGCAGTAAACAAATACTAGAGATGGAAGTCACTGGGAAGTGTAGTACTTTGCCATCTTCCCCAGCTCTAGGTATTTTTGGGAAGACCCTGTACTGCCATAAACGTGCTGTGTTTTGGCTAATGCCAGTACAGGTGTTATAACTCCCTGCCCACTGTATATTGACTGCCTGAAGGTGGTTGCTGTAGGGCTGTGTCATCCACCAAGCACCAGCTTGGCAGCTCAGCTCAGCTCCCTGACTGACTTCAGCCTCATCACACTGCATCATTCATACCAAGAGCTCATGTCCGTGGAGGAAGGTGGAAAGGAAGGGACTCTGTAATTCAACAAGGACATGTGTTAGGCAAGAAGTTCCCACAAGGATGGCTGCTACTCAAAGGGCCAAGATACCCTCAGAAAATCTAGGGATTCAGTCAGTTATTGAATAGAAGCCGTATGGGAGTTGAGGGTTTTTAATAGTTCATCAACAAACCCCAACAAAACAAAGTGTTGGTTTATTTGCTATTGCATAACTAAAAGCTTCCAACACGGACTTTTAATTAATCACAGCATTAAAACATGGCACAGAATGTGTGAGATAAGGAGATGAAGAGCTGGGAGCTCCATGCAGCTTAAAAGGTGTGATAAAATATGGGATTGTCTGTTCTATATTCATATATACGCTCAAAGGATATACTGGGGAGTATACAAAGAGAGAGTCACATTGAAAGTAAAGGGATGAGAAACTTAAAAAAAAGGGAGGGAGGTCAATGAGAAGCAAGACAGAGAGCAGGATCCCTTCTGTGAAAGGAATGCAGTGAACAAGAGAAGTTAAGTACAAAATGAAAACAAAATAAATTCTGTTTCTACAAGCAAAGAGGAAGGATGACAACAGCAAGAAAGAGGAAAAGAGTGGGAAGACATGATATGGGCATACAGAATAGGAAAGGAATGAAAGATTCAAAGCTGAAGAGGAAATAAGCAAAGAAATGGCAAAGATGTTTGCACTTGGTGCCTCTTTTTGCTCCAAATTATCTTTGTCTGGTTTAGAAAACAGTAATGCCAGAAGGCCAAAATCATCAGACAATTTGTCTAGCAAGAATTGTCCTTTGGAAGAAATATCAAATTCTGGCAATTAGATTTTGACCAGAGCACTCTCTTCACCAGGGAAACGGATGAGGGAGACATTCGGTCTTTCACAGTCCATTTTTATCTAAAATAAATAATTACATTTTGGAAGCACTATCAAAGTTTGCAGGAAAAGATTTTCCCTGTTCCTCCTACAGGATGATTACAATTCAAATGTGTGTGTGTGTAGTTTAAGCTCACTGTGAATATTTAAATAAAATAGTCACTGAATAGCTATAACTTGCTGCTTTGTATCCTGGCTTACACTTAGCTCAGAACATTCACCTGCTGCAATAAGGGACATAGGCTGGAAGGAGGTCAGCAAAGGCCAGAAATGTGAATGAACATTAACTACCTGCTAAACAAAACGATGATTTATGAGTGAAAAACAGGCATGATTTTAAAGGTCACTGGATCCAGTTAAACTGCATGTCTAAGACTTGTGTATGTAGCACATATAGTATGCAGATCTGCCATAGGGAAATTCCTTAGGTATTCATCTGCATGAATAATTCTTATCTCATTTAGCACATAGCCATAGTAAATGACATAAAGAAAATAAGGTATAGTCTCAGATCCATAGTCAGTGGTTTTATTATGCAACTTCCACATCTTGCAGAAATTCTGGCACTCTCTATACCTTTTAACCCTCTTAGAAGGTATGAACTATTTCAAGAGCCAAGCTCTGAGAAAATTCACCTTTGCAGCCTAAGGCTTACAGAAGGCTCGCTTCTGGCAAAAGCACAGGTTTGTAATTTTACAGGATGCTCTCATAGGTCATTTTTGGATAGCTTTCAGCCTGATGCATTAAGATGATTTTAGCCTTTATTCAGTAATGCTTTGTTATTTTGAGATATTAATTTCTTTTTTTTTTATTGTTGCTTTTATCTGTGGCACTTAGAATGCCAAGACAGATCGCCTCAAGAAAAAAAAAAGGCATTATTATCTGTCTCTATCCAAGATTTGTGCTTTCAACTCATAAAAAATATTCAGATGTGTTTGCTGTCATTAGCTAGAATGGGAAGTCTGTCACTGAGAAAAGGAAGACCTATTTAATAACAGCAGGGCCAAGTTTTGTTTAATATTACGGAACTAAGCCACTCCATATTTCAAGGTCTTTAACAAAAGCCTGACAACATAGTGTAGGACTGCTTTTGTCTGTGTGCTACTGGGGTACAATCTTTAGATATTTCCTAAACTCTTCAGCACAAAAATACACATGCCATCCATCATTTGATGGGCTGCAGAATACTGCCAGTGGGTAGGCCATATACACTTTCTGTAAATCCTCTAGTTTTGACTATCTTAACTGGAATGGGGCAGCCAAGGTCACAACCAATGGGATGGTTATTTGCACTCTACTCCACTTCTCATCTGCTGGTAAGATCACAATCCTTATTCTTCTCTAAATGAAGAAGGAGATGAACTCTGAAAAAAAAAGATAATGGATGGTTTTCAAACCATGGTCTATTATTGGTCTATTATTAATTACTTTAGGTTTTTTTCTTTTGTTTGGGGAAGCACTATGGTCCACAGGCAACCAAGAACGTAGCATTAGTTCAGTTTTTCACTACATGTGTCATGGCCTCTTTCACTAACTACATCTGTAAAATGCAGATTTGGTCATAGTAATTACTCCTTGAAAAAAATATCTTGAAGTGGTTGGCAAAGAAAATTGTGTATCCGTCTGTGTTAGGAATTTGTATTGTTCAAAAATTATGCAGCTGTATTCCAAGTCAAACACTGAATGGTACTGTTTTGCTAAACTTCACTCCAAATTTTTGTTAATTCATTCATGTATATGAAATATTTTATTTTAAAAATCAGTTGCAATTTAAAGTAATTAAATATTTTAAAATGTTAACATAGTTTCTTAGTAACTAGATACCATTCAATTATCATCCTTGAAAAATCATTAATAGTTCATGATTTGTGACATTTTGTCTTTTCTTCTGCATTAACAAAGCATGATTCATAGTTTTCTTTTGTCTTCTGATTACCACTATCAGTGCAGAAAAGAAAGTGAGTCAAATTAATGGATATAAGTTTATTTTACTTGAAGCTTAATTCAGCATCAAGGTCATACTCAAAAGCTAGGCTACAAATTGAAATAGCAAAGTCTAAATGCAGTACATATTTCACTCGTATAAAAATAAAGTAAATTGTTCATTAATAGAAAAAAACCAAAACATTTTCCCCGCCTTTGGTTTTTTTTTTCTTTTCTTCCTCTCTTCACCTGGCAAAATTCCTATTGGATACAAGAAACTCGACTGCATATATTTATCTCCCTGGGGAGAGACTGAAGCAAAAAAACATGTGACAGATGTTAGTCACATTGCTTAATGTCCTACTGGAACACATTCAGAAATGATGGTGATGTGCATGATATAAATAATCTATATAGAAGAGAATCCTGAAAGCATTCCTCTGAGAAAATGTTCATTAATTTCAATTAGACTTTTACCTAGGTAATGATTAAGATGGGCAGATTACCAGATTATAGATATTATTATTCTATTTTATAATAAGAGTAATGCCATCATTATGTTATTTCTAAACTTTGTTCTCAAATGCTTTCTACTTACTTTCTTCACAAAAGGTGAATTTACTAATCAAAATGTTCATGATAAATGGCAGCACCACAGGTAATAAAAGCTCTGGAAGTGATACTAGCCAACAGCTAAATTAATAGCCAAAGTGCTTCTTATCAATTCATACTACCAGCTGGCCAGCATGTGGTCAGCACAGTGGAATGGCTGTACTAGGTCAGTCAGAAAGGGCTATTCAGCTGGGGGTCATCTCTCTGCTCAGCCTTTTTCTGAGCTTATGGACCTGTTTTCTCCTCCTTCTAATTCGTTTCTTCTCTAGATAGAAGAGTCTTAGCTCACTCTATATGCCTCAGTTTTGTCCCTTTTGGAAATAAATATGCATTGTTAATTATTGTTGTTACTACAATTATTTTGCTAATAATTTCAAATTCTGCTATATTCTTTTGAATATGGGAGGACAACGGGAGAGAGGTCAGAACTGTGTTTTAAAGGTGATATATGATTTATTCAACTGAGAATTATCTTGTTTTCTGTTTATTATTTTTTTTTCTTTACAGTTACTAACATTTCATTTGGGTTTTTGTCTGTTATTCAGCATAGGACTGACATATTTGTGAAGCTAACTCTCATTACCTCAAGATTTTTCTTCTGCGAGGTAGCACTTAGCTTGGAGCTCATCATTTTAAATGTGAATTTGTGGGTTTTCTTCCTCTTGTGCATCACTTTACATTTTTCTGCACTGCATTTCATCTGCCATTTTATTGCCCAATCAGCCTCATAAGCTTCTGCAGCAATTCTTCACAGTCAGTTTGCATTTTTCCTATTCTGAATAATTTAGTATTAACAGCAAACTTTCCAAGCTCCCTACAACATGCCTTTTCTAGGACTTGCATGAAGTCATTGTAAAGCACAAGTCTCACCTGAGCCCCCTGTAAAAGTCCATAGCAACATGGTGTGATCCTTGGAGTGTCCTGCACAGGGCCAGGGATTGGACTCCATGATCCTGGCGGGTTCCTTCCAACTCAGCATATTCTATTATTCTAAGAATCTATGATTTTCTTTAAAAGGCTTTAGAGACGGCATTGTGAAATATTTTGAAAATACAGATAGAATGTATCAACTCAATCATTCTTATTTTCATGTTTGATGACTTTGTCACAGAAAATACTAAAACATCCACATCACAGAACTCTCCTCTACAGAAGGCTGGTCTTTCCAAGTAACTTGTATTTATCCAGATGCCCAGTAATTTTGTTGTACATTTTGACTACTAATTTACCTAATATAGAAGTCAGGCTCAGAGAATCTAGCTACCCCAGTCTCCCCAGAAAGTCTCTCATATACCATCTGCTGTGGATACATGGATGTGCTGAAAGAATTCAAATAACATAGAGGGAATTCTGACTATATTTTACAGGAAAATTCCGGACATTTGCCTTCCCAAGGTGAAATTTGAATATTTTTAGATAGGAAGGCAGTAATAGTAACAACTCACTGAGTATTTTGGTCAGTATGCAAATTGCAAAAGACTACTCATATCATGACATCTTGAGTGTGAACTATTTTTGAAAGAAAGTGGACATGATTAATTTATTTTGTGTTATGCCCAGATCCCATACGGTCTCCACTTATGGTACTTAGCACAACAGCCAGAACCCACCTGTACAATTCGTATTTAAGGGCTTATAGATATTGTGATTATGAAGGCCATGAAACAGGTATCTGGACACTTTACTGAGTTGAAATAATTTCTGGAGAGGTGCTGAAGCAGGATTTCAAAGCTGAGTGTGCAGTCTAAAATGTCTAAGCAGCTGGCCAGAGCTTACATTCTGTTATTGACTATTATTCATGTGCTTATGTGCTATTTTAGATCCTTGTCCAACATCCGTTGGTTTCAGAATGGGAAGAGAAAACCACGTTGTCCATTCTGTTTCAGCATTTTACTCTCATTAAGATACTATGGTCAGACCATGATAAAACAGGTATTTCCACTTTGAAGGCACAGCCTGAATGTGAAATTTCATGTCACTCCTCAGAAACATCATTCCCCCCCCCCCCCCCCCCCCATTAATAGCAGGAGGAGAGATGTGTGAGACAGAAATACCCCATTTATACAGATTTTGGTTTTTGTAGGAATTCCCGTTGAGTATGCTGACATCTAGTGGCTGGATGGATATTTAAACCTGGCATGTGTGTGCTGAGGGGAGGCAATTCCTGCTCAGCATCTTGGGATCTCCAGCTCTTCTGGACGTTTTCAGCCAAAGGCTCCATACTGAGAAACACTTTGAATTTGACCACACAGCATTGACTGTTTTTCTTCTTTCTCAGTTGAAATTCTTTGTTTCACCTCAAGCCCCATAATTTTCGGGGAAAAATAAGTACCTTCATGTACATTTATTTTCTTCAAGTAGCATAGTCATTAAATCTCTGCGCCTGAGACATGGAAAAGAGCTGTATGGTAGTGATAGCAAGAATGCTGGCATGTGTTTGCCAGTGAACTGTCCTTCTTTGACTCGTTCTTGGCTTCCTTTTGTGACCAGATGTTAGCAGAAAGAGGGAAAGTTGTGCTGGTTTTTTTTCCACAATGTACAGGATGGACGGCTGTGCTCCAGTTCTTTGGGATTTTGTTTGTTTGCTCTTTCTAAAAAATACATCCCCCTCAAGCCCTTCTTGTCGCATCCTTTTACAGTCTAAAGATTACTTCTGTCACTGGTGTCTTCTGGCTATTTTGTTTCTGCACGTTGCTCCTCCTTTGTCTCTGTAATCTCCTATCCACTCTCCCCATCTTTAAAAAATCTGTCTTCTTTTACTAACTGTAGTTTTTGGCCCTCTGTTCAAACTTCTTTAGCAGAAAATTTGTTGTGCCTGTCTGCAACAGAGCAGCTGATTCCACACCAAAATTTACCAGCTTTGATACTGTCATCCTGCTGTGAGTGACAAGGTGAGGAGCAGAGCCTGTGAGAGAAACTCAAGTGAAGCTGAAAAGCTGCTCAGGGTTGCTGCAAATGTAATTTCCATGATGAAGGCCCAGCAGACAGGACGGCTGCAGGTGTTTACAGAGCAGAGACTTGCAGTGGGTAATACAGAATCTGTGGCTTTTTTGGGGTTAATAAGATGCTTCTGAGGACCAGGGTAGAGGTTCTGTGGGTAGTTGCTGCCTCAGGCATAAGGACTGGCATCCACTGTGCTCGGTGTGAGAGTTAGACACAGAGGCTCAATGTATACAATCTGTCTCTCCCTGTTTATGTTCATGATTCATCTGTGCCTACATACTTTTGTGAACAGTATGCTGCACTATGTTATTAAACACAAAACTGTGTACATAGCTTCTGGGATTTGTATGTATGTCTCATAAGAAGAAAAAAAGGGTTTCAGTGAAATCCTGCCCATATGGCAGGTCAGCATGCATTAGTCTCCACTTTTCTGATGTGCCTGTTCTGAAGAACCATTCAGAGAATTTATCTAGCCAGCACTACAGGAAATTTCCAAGCAGAAGAGGATATATACACATATGTTTCATTAAGATTTGATGACATTTACAAAAAGGTGGTGTATCAAAAACCAGAAGAAAGGGAATACCATCAAAGTATGCTCTGTGTCCAGCATATTGTCAGTAAAAGTGGAAAGCTTACAGATATCAATTTATGAAGTGTATTTATTACAGATAAAGGAAACGGAAGAGAATTTAATGACCTGATAATCTTAATCCTTTTAGGCAAAAATGAATTAATATGACTAAAAGTCAGAAAAATCTTAATACTTTCAGGAGACTTTTGGAACACAAATCTAGTAGTTACACTGTCAGAAGTTCTTTGGGAAAATTAGGAGATTGACTTATTTGTGAGGTCAACACAAGAGTGAATAAGTGGGTCTTGGAAAAAACGTACACATCCCAGCAAAATTGTTATAGCTCTTAACACATCGAATTTGGGCAGTTTCACTGCCAATGGATCATGTGATTAAGGAATGCCCGTCTAACAGAAAGATACAGTTAAATGAGAGGCAAGATAGAAAACCAAAACCAGATCAGTTCCCTTGAACTGCTCTCTGCAGTAGATACTACTCTTTCATTTTTTTCATGGACTTTTTGGTGAGGAATAAATTTGAAAAAAATCTATTTTCTTTTCTTTCTTTCTAATAGCTGTGTAGCTGCTAGGAGATTTAACCTGCATTGTATTTGTATGATCACAAATGTTAACCTCATTTCAAGAACTTTCTCCAAATCCATAAATAAACTATATTTCTATAAAGATGTTTTAATAAGGTTTATGTGGGATAGAAGTCAAGCAAAGACTTGGTGCTGGAAAATGAATTCTATTATCAGAAAAATTATAAGTCTGGAAGTCTATTTTTAGGCTTTTCTGCATAACTGCTATATTAAAGTTGCTATAATAAACCTTGTTCCGCTCTTTATTATCAACTAAAAACATCTACTTCACTTGTAACTCACAAAATAAGGAAAAAAAATACATTTTTCCCTTACCTTGCCAATACTGCCCTGAGTATTTTTTATTTAACTATACATTAATATTTAACATAAATTCCTCTAGTTCTGATCTCCTCAGTAGAAGACAAAGAACTACCAGAAAGTGTCCAGCAGAGGCCACAAAGATAATGAAAAGGTCTGGAGCATCTCTGTTATGAGGAGAGCGGGGCCTGTTTAGTCTGGAGAAGGCGAGACTGAGAGATCTCATCAATACATACAAATATCTCAGAGGCCCGTGCCAAGAGGATGTGCCAGACTCCTTTTCATGGTGCCAGCAACAGGAAGAGGAGCAATGGCAATAAACTGAAACACAAGAAGCTTCACCTCAACATTTACATTGGTGTTGGCAGAGCCCTGGAACAGGCTGCCTGGGGAGGTTGTGGAGTCTCCCTGTCCCGAGACATTCCAAACCCACCTGGACACATTCCTGGATCTCCAGAGGGCCCTTCCAACCCTAACTGTTCTGTGATTTTCTAAACTCTTTAAGCATTGTGCATTTGATCTAAAAGACATCATACACTCTAACAATATTCTCTTCAACGATTTTAAACTTGTTTTTGGAAAATATCAATTTAAAAAGTAGTGGTTGAAAATTTCAGCCCAACCTTCAGAAATTTCTGTTACTGTGAACAGTTGCATTGAGGTCATGTAGGCTAGAGTGAAACCAGCCACAATCTAACTTGTGTCACACCT
Organism: Promerops cafer; assembly: GCA_013398275.1. Lineage (NCBI taxonomy): Eukaryota > Metazoa > Chordata > Aves > Passeriformes > Nectariniidae > Promerops > Promerops cafer. Next base: position 185,812 of record VZSE01013231.1, on the reverse strand, counting down.
GCTGAGCTCTTCCTTATGGTAATACTGTAGCATTGGTGAAAGAACTTTGCAAATATCTTTCTGCTGTTTTATAACCAAAATTATTTTATGAAATGCTGACTCTTCCTACACTTAAAACACTGATAAATATAAGCATTATATTTGTTCAAAGAGAGAGTTTTGGCTGCACTATTCATTCATTCCTTTTTATTCTGTGAATGAAATCCAAAAATGTTTCAGCTTCCACAAAATGCCAGAAACTTTTGTTCTGCTCTGTGATCTGGTGTCATCAAAACCAAAGTTTCAAGGTGGATGTCACTGTGTCTTTCACATCTAATGAATCTGCTTTAAAACCAAAATATTTTAAAATTGTGTTCTCAAAGAACACAATTTCTTTAAATAAAAAGCAAATATTTAATTATTTAAGTAAAGAATATTCAAATAAGGGGAATTTTCTTGATATCCTTTGTCTATTATCCTTTATTTTCCCTGCTCAGTCTGTGTAGAACCAGTCTCAGACCCTTCTAGACCCCTCTGAAGTATTTTTGCTACTTTTTCTCCACTGTAAAATGTCATTTCATGAGTGTCAAGATCTTATTTGTGACTGTAACTGACTCTCCTCTCTCCAAGATCCTCTGCCTTCAGTATGCTGAAGTATCCTTCCCTTCAGGGAAGGAAATGTCTCCCTTTCTCCTCCCAGTAGGCTCCTTTTTTAGCTGCTTTATTAAGGTAACATAAACATAATTATAAATGCATAATGAAGTAAATCAACTGGCACTATCACAAAACCAAAACTCTAGAACATAGATTTCTTTGTTGGTTAGCAGCCATAAAAGAGAGCAGGATGCAGTCAGTATCTGGGGAGCCTCTGAGCACATGGTGCATGCTCTTGTCAACGTGTGTGCCAATACAGATCGAATAAGGAGGGATCTTTGGAACCATCTTGTCTTTCAGAAATACTCTGAGCTTCTCCTGCACTCTGGGCTGTCTGCTGGGTGTCAGTGCAACCTGATTTGCTCAGAACACTAGTGAGACATGCTAAAAGAACTCAGTTTCCATGCACAAGTTATATTTTAGTCATTATTTTCAAACCTCCACAGCTCAGCCAAATCAAAACCAATTTTTCCTGGAACACTCAAATGCACTGCTCTGAATAAGTAATAAGTATCTGCCAATTTCTAATTTTCTAGGTTCAGCTGATTCATCAGTACAGTTTTTCAGCAAGTAGTCATAAGGCAATTTATAACTGAAGTCAATTTCAGTCTACTTATATTCCAGAGAACTAAATGGTATTAATCCAAACACTCCAGAAAAATAAACAAACTGCAGGTTTAGGCTAGGCTTGAAAATTGTAATCTCCAAGGCAAAAATTTTAAGAGAGTATTAATGGGGGAGAAAAAGGGATTTTAGAAAGCAGTATTTAGCAACCTACTGTAAGAATATAATCTGTAACAAACACTAATTAGTTTGAAAACCAGTTATTTCAGTCAAACTATTTTTCTGGCACTCTAAAATGTATTGAAGTGTTGATAATCACAAAATTTGAAGTGGTTTTCAGACTAAAGAGTTTACAAAGGATTCACTGTAGTTATTCTACAAATACAAAACAATTGTTTAAGCATCTCAATTCATAAACCCAAACTTGTTCATCATAAACATTACTCCACGTTGGTACATCAGTGATATGTTTATCTGCCTAACAGTATATATAAAAATTACGACTGACTGACAAAGTGGAAAAAAAAAATCTTATTTATTGACAAAAACTCCTCCACATAGGAATAGTAAAGTAGAGAAAAATTGTCCTTGGATTTGCTCCTGGATATGTCCTGGCTCAACTTCCTTTCCTCTAGAAAATCAGGATAGAAAGCAAAGTAAATGTTCATGTGTTGGTCTTGGCTAGCTGCCAGACCAAACCCAGACAATCTCTTCACCTTCTCAACCAGGATGGGATAGAAAATAAGATGGGAAAGCTAATGGGTTGACACAGGGACATCACTTACCAGTTGTCATCACACATTTGACTTGGGTAAAATTAATTTGTTTTATTGAAAAATAAAATAAATTTGGATATTAAGAATCAAAGACAAATATATATTTATGTTTTGGAAGATGGGAAAGTTATTTTCTGAAAATACACATGAAATTAGATTTGATTTGTTCTCCTGAATGAAAACCTTAGCAACATATTTGATAGCATCAGTAATCTCCCAGCTTGAAAATATCTTTTTTTGCTTCACAGGGTTCTGGGGATGCTTGTATGCTCCCCGTTTAGAAGCTGTCTTTGGAAAGAGCTGTTCATTGGTCACCTTGTAAAACTTCTGAAAGTTTAAGGAAGGCACCCTTTCTTAAGAATATTTTTACCAGGGACATTGCAAGCAGTTTGTGAACATGTGAGTGTATTTTGGGGAGAACTATAGCCATCCTATAAATCCCTCTGAGATGAGGAGAAAAGGAAGCAGGTCTGTCTCCACATACAGGGAACACAAACCACCATCTAATTCTTCTTGAGATGGCAGTGAAGTAGAAACAACCTCACAGAATGACAATTGAATTATATCCACTGGATGCAAATGCCTCATTGGTGTCAGAAAGGTCCAAGAATGTTTCAAGGAAGCTGAGGACGTGCACGTACAGGATGGACCTTTCTCCTATTGCTATGCATGTCATCACTGGCCTTATGTATGTTCTGTCTGGAAAAAAAAAAAAATTCTTCCTTCTGGTTGCTGTAAAAGCAATGTTGGAACTCTGCTTTCCTCTGAGATTCAGGAAATGGTAATGAACCCTTTCTGCTTGCTCTGAGGGACTCATATTTGAAGCAAGAGACGAGAGAGCTTTGAAAGCTGTTCCCAGCTCACTGCCATTGGTCTCTGGCCTGGTACCAACGAAGGCCGTCTTTCTGTGACTGGATCAACTGTCTTGGCATGGATTTTTGCCTTTGTGCCAGCTGGGAGTCACATTTCACTGTGCCTTGCACTTCATCTACACACTGGCAGAAGCCAGATTTCCCTGCAGGCTGCTTAACCACCTTGGCATGGCTTTTGTCCAAATGCTGGCTGGGAGCTGGTTCCTCTGTGGCCTTCTCAATTCTCTTGGCATGAGACAATTGCTCAGACACCAACTGAGAGCTCAGTTCCTGCAGCCTGCTGTTTCCATCTGCTGATTCTGAGTGGCAACAAAAAGAGAGGGGCTATCCTTCAAACCACCTCAGATTTTTTTCTTTGGAATTTTCTGAGGGGAAATAAAACCAGTCCTCAGAGATAAAGAAACATTAGGTTAAACATTCTGTGAAACCTCTGTCCCAAAAAGAAATTGGAGGTTCAGCCTCTGTGTGTTTCAGTCAGTTCCACCTGGGCAATCAAGCCACATCTGGCTGTAATTAATCTGCAAAAAAAATGAAGGGCTGCCCTGTGGGATGCATCCACTTAGAAAATCCACAGTGATTTCTGCATGATATGCCTCTTACTTACAGATGTGTTCTAGGCTCTTGATCTTCAATCCTGATCTCTGAATCTCTTTTCTTTAATGCTTTTTGCAATTGCTGACTGGTTTGCCTGACTTTATGATTGTCTACTCTTTTCCTTAATATTCAGTTCAATAACATTCTTATATTCTTGACTATGTTGCAGATTTTTTTTTCCAGACTAATAGAAAAATATTTCCTTTTTTGGTTCGCTATAAATAGGTCTGTCTGGCTTTTATTCAGCCTTAAGTACTGAGTACAAATGTCCCTGTCTTAAGCTACATTTCCATGAAAGGATATTGTCTGGATACATGGAAGTCTGGACATTCTTCCTGACAAATGATGTTTAGTTTAGATTCCGTGTGAAGATCTGTATGGAGATGGAAAATATTTATCTCCTACAAACCAAAACAAGGCTGAAGAGAATTCACTGTTTCTGCGGCTTAATGCACCAATCTATCTGCAGTTTTGCTAAACCCAAATGATGAAGAGTCCTGAATCAGACATGAGAAATCATGACACTTCTTCTAAAAACTTATGACTACTAAGCATTTAGAAAAGCTGCATATCTCAAATGTCCTTGGCATTTGGGAGGGGGGGATGTGGTGGGAGAGGAAGAAAGGTAAAGGGAATGCTTATTACTGGGAAATATTTAGCAGAAAAAATAGCTTTACAACCTCCTTACTGGGTCTCTTAGTAGGCAGATTGGAACACTACTCCCACTCATATTCAACACATGATACTACCACATAAATGTGTTCAAATATTTCTTAACTTCTGTACTATATTTTGGTTTTGAGTAAGCATTTTGAAAATGTCTGAAGAGTAAAAGGAAGACACTAGAAAATTCTAAAAAAAATATGTTCCCTTGGTTAACTTGTTAGATCACATTGTCTTTGCCCATTGCTTGGCTTGTATGATAGGAAGACACTGGTCTGCCTATTATACATTTTATACTTAAATAATAACATTTTGATAGTAACTTTGACTGAGCAAGAGCTATCTGTGGGCAGATAATCACTTCCAAATGTACTTATAGTGTCTGGGCCCACAAGCCCAAAAGGTGAGTTCATTACTTCATTGGAAGTCTTTTAATATTTCTAGATTTCTTACAACAACCAGTCTATTTAAGTACAAGGGCAGTGGCCACTCTAGTTTCCTTCTGGACACAGCTGATAAAACTGAAATAGCAAAAATCTTCCCCCAAATAACTGAGACCCCAAAATAGAACAGAAAACAAAACCAAAATCCAACTAGAATAAAAGTCCTTTCCCAGGCTATATTATTTTTACTGAACACCTCTTTCAGGGCTAGTTGAACAGAATACATAATTTTATTTTTGCTCTTGCAGTGATGCTTTGCCACTATTTCCTTCCAGTTCCCTACGTGTCAGCCTCTACAGAGTGCAAGTTTATTAAGATGGCTACAGAGACAGGCCAAAACAGCTTGCTTTTGTGTTAATGGGTTCCTTCCAGACATATTTTCACAGGTTTTCTAAAATGCTAAATTGTATCATAATTCTGATGAATTCTGAAGTCATTCTATTTTGAAGTGCAAAGATTTGTGTAAATGCATTCAATATGCACTGTAAAAACTGGCAGAAGTAGTACTTTGAAGGAAAAATAGAACATATAATTCTAAAATCACATTTTTAAAAGCTTAAAAAGTTCTGACTTCTGGGATAGGTATATTCTGAAATATATATTCATCATTTAAGTATAGTATACACTGGAAAGAAAACAGTAAACTGAAAATGCAATGGAAATAGCATGGTTTGGCTGTCATTAGTTATCATTAATTTTGAAGGCACTTGACTGTCATGCTAGCACCAGTATGCTTTGCCATCTACAAATATAAATATGGGAACATCTGTAAAAATACTTTTTGTTTTTTTCAAAATCCGTAACAAGACAGAAACAAAGGAGAGAAACAACAGGTATTTTTGGTTAACATACAGAGACTTCATCCATGTGTTTTGAAAGAGCATTTTTCTCAGTTGTTCTGAACTCCTGGAGATCATGGCCACCAAGAAGGAGCAGGCTGGACCCCTCTCCCCACAGAGAGGGCTGTAACCTGTGATGCCTGGAGGAGCCCAGGCAGAGGAACAGGAGACCAGAACAGGAACACTGCACAAAATGTGTTAACCTTGGACATTGCCAAAGCCAAATACACCCAGCTTCCTACAAAAGGCTGCACTAGAGACAACTGAAAAATTACTGACACAACCCTCCAAGTCACAGCCACTGCCAAACTACCTGCGGCAGGCAGCCTTCCTCGATCTTATTTTAGAGTGAGTATTTTTTTACTGGTAATCACACCAGGATTAGTCCCTCAATATTTTAACTAGATAAATCTCATTTCTTTCATTCTCTCATGTCTTGTTAAAATATTAACTTTTAGGGATTTAGGGAACCTCTCACAGATCATTTCCATAATACCTAGTGCTGGGATGGACCACATTAAAGCTAATTTCTCTTTATGCTGCTATAAATCAAATAGCAAATGCAATTTAATGTTAAATTTTTAACCTTTTTAAAACACTCATGAGCCAATCATTTAATATTAGCCAGCAACATTTAAAAAATCATTCATTCTTCTTTCATTTATTACATTTTCCTGTACAACAATACCTAAAAATAAAGGAAACAATATATTTATAGGTATACAAAAAGAGGGGTAATAGGAACCATTGAAATGGTTCCTATTACCATCATTCCACCATCAGTGTTTTACAAAGTATAAAAATGTATTGTTACTTTTATTACAAATAAATACTAAATTATAGAAATCTTAAAAATAGTGTTTAAAAAAGAACATGGATCACACATGGGTTTTATTTCCTTTGGTTTTTTTATACCTTTCTACAAAACTATGAGAAGAACTACATTTATACTATGGGAAAACAAATAAATCATTGTTCTCTAGGGAAGCATTCATCCCCTTTAATATGTGTACTGCTTTTTATCAATCCAATCTTATGTTTATAGTGTGTTTTAATTGAGAGAGGTCAATTACTTTTTTAGAACTTTTTACATGTTATTGATTTTTAAAGTATTTATTCACTACTTTTCTGACAGTATAAAATTTTAATGAAAATTCATCTGCCTTGAATTTCTATTTTACTTGGTAGAAGAAGAAAAAAAGTAATTGGAATTCTAAAAAAAACCCCTTGAGTGTGAATAGAAAAGCCCCCCACCCATGGAATAGCTGTGCCAAAGCAATTTTTGTGTGAGTAAAATGTTTAAAATCCCATTAGGCCTCAAGCTCTTAAATGAAATTTAAGTTTCACAAAGACCTTACCGTGTTCTCAGGAGGGGGTGATTTCCAAATATATATATATAACTAGTGTCAGATTAAGTTCTTAATGACTGAATTTTTCAGAAAGACTGCTAGGAATATCTTCAATGACATTCAGCAAATGCTTTTTAAGGAGATCCTTCAGATTCAGATCTAGCTATAAACTTTTTATACCTGATCCTCAGTGCCCTAAGGGGATTCTTTGTGAGGTCAGAGTCTTAGATAAAGTTATTTGAATACTTTCAAATTATATGCATTAAGTACTAACTTGAAAGCCTGACTACTTAAAGCAAGTGCTGTCAATTTTTATCTTAAATAATGGCCTATGATGTTCACATAGTTATTTTGCAACCAGTATTACATTAAAGCTGTGAAGTGTTCTTCACAAAGTCACATTTCATTCTAATATGAGGCTCCTACTGTGAGCAGAACTGTTTGTTCACACTCTATTTATTTCCACAGTAATTGTAATAAACTAATTTCACTGTCAGAACAGTCCAAGGTATCCGGAGATATGCCCTTTGGAATACAATTTTCCAATCATAAGGGGAAAGACCTGGTTTTCTTTAAATTTTAATTAAATCTAGATCAGCTTTAGATCTAGTCCCTCACAAGTTAGGAATTGCATTTTCAATTTGATTAACAAATTGTCAAAAGTTATCTACCTCTCTGCTAATACATTTATTATGTTTGCATGGACATTTTTCTACTGAAAAGATGTGAATATTTCAGTATATTTTCACTGAGATGGCCTGTTTACTAAGGATGATCACAGATATTTTAGTGATGTACAGAGTTGACTCAGTAATTAAAGAGGGCCTAGAAGAAAGATGGAGAGGGACCTTTGACAAGGGCATGTAGAGATAGGACAGGGGGTAATGACTAGAAACTGAAAGAGAGTAGGTTTAGATTTTATGTATTGGGTAGAAATTCTTTATGGTGAGGGTGGCAAACACTGAAAACAGGCAAACACTGAAAACAGGTTGCCCAGAGAAGTTGTGCATGCCGCATCCCTGGAAGTGTTCAAGGCCAAGCTGGATGGGGCTCTGAACAACCTCCTCTAGAGAGAGGTGTCTCTGCCCATGGCAGGAGGGTCAGAAGCAGAAGATTTGGAGGGTGCTTTCCTACCCAAACCATTCTATAATCCTATGATTCTGTGATTTATCGTACTTAACCAGTTGAGAAACAAAAGAATAAAGCTGTTTATTTTGTTTTGTATATGCAATAAAACCTACAAAAAGAAATAACACTTCCCATTCATGAGGTTCTTTTGCACTTCTGATTCAATTTTCTGACTTTCAGTTTATTGTTACTCTCAGATTATTATCTTGTTCTCTGTCAAAAGACCTGACTAACTGATCTTACTTTCAGTCCTATAAATTGACTGAATACTGTGCTTGTTTTATTCAGTCATCCACGTCAGGTTCTTCGTTAAAAAAATTCTTCTTAGCCTCAATTTCTGTTTTTCCATGTCCATTAAAATTCAGGTTTATTTTATGCAGGCTCATATACCACAGCAGGCAGACAGTCAAGCTCCACTCCCAGATCTGGAATGGTCTCCTTGCTCCTCCATGCCTGGAGACTGACAGAAGCTGTTGATGAACATATTAAAGAATTTTTTCCTTCGGAGCTCCTTGTTCAAAGTGTCACCCTGTACATCAGGGTTAAGCATAAACCCAAAATATTTCTTCTAGCAAACCTTACTAAAGTAATAATAAAAAAAAAGCTGTTGAGCTCCTTCATTATAAAATAGGCATTCTAAATAATACAGTAGAAAGATATCTAAGTAATACAGTAGAAAGATGTCTAATTCTTGTAATGATGCATTGCATCAACTTTTAAACTTGAATCCACTGAATATATTTTGAGCTTTGCAATGCATGTTTGTCTTAATTCTGTCTTTTGAACACCTCTCAAGAAAATGTACAGAAGATGTATCATGTCACAGAGACCTTGAATTTCAACAGAAGTAAAGAGCACTTTTAAGATAGTTGATGGTGATGCCTGTGAACTAAAAAAAGGAGTTATGTAACTGACAGGAAATTTAGGGAAGAAGAACAAGGAAAGCACTGTGAATGTTCTTTAGGAAAATGAAACTGAAGTGTCATATCCTTTCATTTAGTAAAGCTTTATTCTATTAAATATAATTATTTTTCCTTCAAGTTTTGATGAAGATGAGGTTGCTAGGAAACTCTGATTTCAGGTGTGCCTATGTAAATATGGAGCAACTCATTTACACTGATGACAGCTCCTGGACTGAAATAAAAACAGTTATGAAGTAATTTTAATGTTTGCTCATGATTAAAAGAAGAAAACATGTTGTTACAAAAGAGAAAAAACTCAGATGTTGTCTCCTAGTCTCAAGTCAATATGTGTAATAAGTTATAAGAAATTAGATTTATGCCATCCTTGTAAATCCCTGATTCCTCCCCAGTAGACCTGCAGTCAAGATTGCTTTGGAACCATGAATCCATGTTTATGGCTCTTACAGATCAAATTAATCCAACATTAATATTAAGAGATAAGTGATTATTCTCTGTGTTGGAGGTTCTAAAGGGATGATGGCAACAAAGCTCTCCTTACATTGATATTGCCTTTGATAGCAGTGCCTGAGTACATGTTTAATGGGTCAAAGGGCATTTACTGCTTGTGTAAATGCTCCTGTGATTGTAGTACTCACTACCTATATCTATGCAGCATTTTGGTATCAACTCACTGGGTGATGATAACTAGATTACACCTTTCACATGTTAATGTGAGTGACTAAACCAAATGTGTGGCCAATATCCCTCCACACACACCCAAGGACCTATCCAGCATATCTCTATTAAAAAAAAGTCTTTCATCCCTGTAATAAAATTCCTTCACAGCAATGCTGCCCATTGTTGCACCAGGGACTTTAAATTAGGTCTGTTAGCAGAATTTGTTCATCTGTATCCATCACAAGAAATAAATAAAAAATAAATAGAATAGGGTTTTTTATTATATCCTTGACAATGATGGGAATATAGACTATCCTGATAGCAGAGCTGCTTCTCTCCCTCTCAGGAGATGGCCTGGATTATCACTTTTGTCTAGGCCAGTCTCCCCTTAGTTGAGAAAACCAGCATTGAGGGATCATTATAGCCTGTTGTCCTCAGCTGGTGCTAAGAGAGATGCACATGAAAAACCAGCTTCAACAGGGGACCTTCTTCAGAGCTTGTAAGGCTGTGTAACTCCCCTCACTGGTTCACTTTTATTTGCTAAATTTTAGCATGAGCAAAGAGATTCTAAACACAGAATAAGAATAACTGAAGCTTTTTTTTTTTTTTTTTTTAGGATTTTATTGACTAGTAAACAGAGTATTATAATACCTTAGATCTAAATTTCTCTCTAGAGTCATAGTGTGGCAAGAGATATGGAACTAAAATTCCAAGTTGTATGTGTGAAAATAAACTTTTTCAGTAGTTGTAATTCTGGTCTAGGTGATGATGAAGGTTGTGCCTTTATGCACACACAGCATTCTGAAAATATGAACCCTATCACTGGTCCAAGAATTAGACAACAAATTATTGGCATAGATGTAATGCAAATGTCTGGTTTGGGAAAACGGACGTGACTTGGAGATTGACCAGCTCCTAGCCACCTTCACAAATAAGTATTTGACTGATGGTTACAGGAACTCTTGACATGGGATTTTGGACAGCTCTCAAGATTTCCCCAGACAGCTCCTGCTATGACTAATCTAAGTTATGTGTTGATTAACACCCTGTGTAGGAACTCCCAGAGATTCACAGGTAGTTGCTGCTGCACAGATTGTACATAGATAATTATAAATAGAAATCATACCCAAAAATGAAGAAATTGTCATTTCTAAGTTGTAAAGATATTTGAGAGATGTTTTTTCTGCAGTTAAAACATCTGATCACACATGCTGGGGCAGTTGCATAGTAGAACAGCTGGTTTATAAAAATTGAGTAGAACAGTGGTTTGGAGTCTCAATCAATCCAGCTGAAGATGTCACAATAACCCTTGCAATGGAGGTACCCATGACTGTCCCAACAGCAACTGACCATCCTGCTGGGGAGACCTGATGACCCTTCCAATAATTACTCTCTGCCAACATCAGAGTAATAAGTCCTTTGGGGGAAGCACTCTGTTGCTCTCTGTTCATGAGTAGATATAGGTCTGTGTTTTTTTCAGACTGGTTCCCCAAACAGGTGGCCTCACAGTGCTCAGCAGCTCTGTCAGCAGGGAAATGACTCTCTGACTCTCTAGACCCTCCAGAGTCACACATGTTGTATCATGAACAGTGCCCACCTACCATACATCTAAAACATATGCTGCCTACATGTTACAAAACTTCCCAGGCCTAAACTGCAGACAGTTGAGCAATTTTGCCTGTGGACAGGACATGAATTACCTTTGCATAGGTAATGATCTTCATGCCTCGCTGCCATTAGTCACACAGTTCTCCACCCAGAAATTCAGGCCACTAAGGTTGCTCAATCAAAAATTAATGTTTTTTTATGTGAGAATGTCATTTTCAAATGCCTGAAGGGAAAAGAGTTTTTCACCTCTTTTTTTTTTTTTTT
>VZSE01013231.1:123145-174493 GCA_013398275.1 Promerops cafer | reverse complement strand
TTTTTTTTTTTTTTTTTTTTTTTGTAAGGAAAAGTGGAATTGAAGTTTAATTCCTGCCATGTGGCTATCAAGTGTGCACTCAATAAGTTATGAGCTACTGCATTGCCAGGTACAGCCTGAACTACAATATCCCAAATGCCTTTTGAATCATCGTGTCATGCTGTAGCCTGCAGCAGGGTGTTGTGCAGGGCTGACACGAAGCATTAACATTATCACAGGCACAAAGTCTGTCTTCTGTGATGGGATGATAAAACATTGGCTAGAAAATACCTTTATACTCATGTTTCTGGCCACAGTTAGAAACACTGCTCCCTTTTGCTATTCCATGTATTACTTCCATCATTTACGCACCCACTAAAGAAGATTGAGGGCCCCACTGTGAGAGCATGCAGCCTCCCAAGGTCCAGTGTCAGGTATGCCTAACAGGATAACTCTCACAGCAAGGAAGTTCTCCTCTTATTCAAACAAACAACAAAACAACAACAAAAAAAGCACTCTATGGCATATTGCCCAGAATGTATCTTTCATAAGGCCTATCTCTACCAGAGATATACATTGTGTTACCAGTACTGTCATTCTAACATGTCCTCTAGGCACTCCTCTAAAGGTGGCTGTAATGATGTGTCAAGGAGCTGGGAATCCTTAAGGAGTCTGAATATTTCAAACATATTTATCCAAACAGAGACAAAATTGACACTGCTCGCATAAGCAAAGTCATCATGCTCATGTTTATGTGTCACTTGGGTCTAAAGTCACATTACAGGCAGCAATGTGCCCCTGGTCCTTTGTGTCCCATAGGTGATTTGCAACTGGCCACTTTTCTGTCAGATAAGTTTTAGTCTGAAGGGAAAATGTTTTTTCTACAGCAGGCTTGTTTAAGATTGGCTTCTTTCTAACAAAAATCTTTGGAGAGCTTAAAAAAACCAACTACCTCATCTTCCAGAAGGCACAGTAATATAAACCCAGGGGAGACTCACAGTTCAGAAGTAAATAAATGGCTATACTAGCAAATCTATGTATGAAGGCAAGATCATCTAATCCCTCACTAAAGACCTATATCAGTCTCCTTCCCTGCCCCACACCAGAGGGTACCAGCAGCGCTCTTGAGATCTCTGCCCAGAAAAAAAGGAGCTGGTCTGCCTTCACTGTGTGAAAAACAGCACGCCTGCAGTGGTTCTATATTTTGTCTCCATATTCTGTTTTATATGATGAGTACCTCAAGCATAACGAATTAGTAATGAATTTAATTCACCTGAAAGTGGAGTGGACATTTCAGTATTGGCTTGTTGGCTATTCCAGCTGTGCCATCATGCTCTTCCTGATTGAATTTAAATGTAAACTGAAGGGACTTCTGAAATCATTCAAAGCTGCTCATGGAAGTCTAGACTAGCTGGTGTGGCTACTACATGTTACCTTAGCAATCAGTCCCCATGGCAAACAGTTCTGCATCTGATAGTTTGCAAATAGACTGCTACACTGACATCTGTATGATAGTTATTGCCACCTCTGTCACCTTTTCTCCCCAAATAGGGTTAATACTGGAGGCACAGAAGAAAGAATTGCTTCTGAAACTTTCATCTCACTGTGAAGTGTTAAACCATAGTGATCCACACCTCTTGATTGCCAGAGCCTGCTTTACTGCCCCAAGGAGCGTTTCAACGCAGCCATGAGACATCCCTTGTCACCAGGGAATTCCCAATTAACCTGCTTCAACAACACTTACAAAAAGCTATGTGCAGTCGATGGATTTTATCCTAATTAGAGGTGTCTTGACTGTTCCTGCAATTAGTGTTATACCTGCTGAACATGAACTGGGGCTTGGAAGTTATAACTGCACCAATAAATTTACATCTGTAAAGTGCATATCAGCTGTTGGTGGAAGGGAGGCACCTTTCAGAACATATCTTACTGCTTTGGACAAAGTGATTCTGTATGAAACAAGAATGCAGGCTAGAGGGTGACCTGTCTGTCACATTCCTAAGGTCTGCTTTTCTATCTACTAACATTCAATCAGCACTTCAGCAGGAAGGACACAGAGACACAGGTAATTCAAGCAGGCCTCTCAGAAGGTGTGAGAGCTTTTATAAATGAAGTCCATTTCAGATACAGAAAATGCCACAGAGCTGAAGTAGGATTTTTTTTTTGTGATTGTTTTTAATTGACATTCAAAGAAACATATAAGTTCAGTCTGATACATTTTTCTTCTTTTTTTGAATTATTCCTTTCCTCTTCTCCATCCTTCTCCCAAACACCAAGTGCTATAATTTTTTTGTACAAGATTTTCAAAGGAATAAGTGAAAAAAAAAAAATCCAAAAATATTCAGCTGAAGTTCTCCAAGAACATAGTCTGTTTAAATGTGCCCTCAAAACGGGACATATTTTCCCAGAACAAAAAGGCACCATTCAATACTTGAAGGCTGCCATCTCTATAAATAAGAGGTGAAGGAGGGGGTTAAGCAATAAAACTTTTATACACACAGTAAGGCAAGAGGAAAGAGGAAGAAGCAATGAGAGTCAGAGTGTCCACAGTTTCCTGAAGTTACAGTAAATGTGTATGAGCAAGTAGGCAGATGCAGTGATGTTAATAAATGCTGCAACAATATCTTTGGTGAATACAGGGCTCTTTATCCTGATTATAACCAGGTTGCCTGGTTGCCACATTCTTCTCCTCTCCTTAACTATCTTATGTTGTATAAAAGCAACATCTTTTTTTAAAACCTTCTCTAGTTATAATCCTGTTGGCTTAAAGACATTAGCAGTCATTTAAACCAATCTTTTTTTCCCCCTATATAAAATAATCATTGCATGACTCAGAACTCTTATAGCTCTTTTAATAATAAGAACATTATATATTTTAAAGGAATTAAAACCTTTCCCTGTATAGTGAAAATAATAGTTTGGTTTTTTCTCCTTGACAGTCTGTATTCTGACAGCAGACCTTCAGTCTACCATCACCTCCTCACAAAGTCTCTATTCTTAGGCCATTCTCTGCTCACTTCAGACCCTCACCTGCTCTCTGCCAATTATCTTAGGCCTAGATGCACAAGAGAATTCAAGACCTAAAATATCCTCAGTGGTGAATGGAACTGGACATCTAAGAAGGTGCAAAATGCTCTAAAGTTAATTAGCAGCTGTTCATATCCATTTGAAAATTTAAAAAAACCTTCTCCATCTCTATTTGTGATTCACTACATTCATGCTTATCTGTTTTTATACAGTGGTTCCAGAAAATTTCACATATTCCAATGGTTAAAATGAGGAAAAGTTAAAATGCTGATCAGTTAATGCCTAGTCATTATTTCTAGAAAGTCTTATAGTTAACCATCAGTAGAAAGAACTAGGATGAAACCTGTGGAAAGGTCTGTGCAGAAAACTTATTACCAGTATTTTCATTATTTAGAAAAACATTCTACATACAAAATCCGATTGTTATTTATGAACCTATCATTCATCCAGTGCTTGTCTACCATTTAAACAAGATAATTTTAATATATAGCTTTCTTAGCCATTGATTACATGAAAGTTTCTCAGCTCAATCCACAGTAAATTTTCAAAAGGCAAATTGACTAAATTTCCACATGTAAATCTCTGTGCAGTAAACAACTACCTTTCTTCACTGTGGCCTAAAGTATTTTTGTTGTTTCTAGATGCTCCATACTCACTGATTAAAAATATCTTAAGTAAGAAGCTGGAGGTTTTTTTGTTTAATGATTTTTTTGCTTCATTGCTTAAGACACCTGTAATTTATGACAACGGATAAATTAGCCCTAAAATTACTTTGTGAAATTTTTATCTTTTGGGGGATGGGATAGTGAATTTTGCTGCAGTGCATGGCCTTACACTAAATCATAGTTACTACTGACATCCTGGAAATCATTTTGATAGTCTTCTTTGCTCTGTATTCCTGTTCCCTCTTTGGCCAAATACATAATTTGGAACAGGTTCCATTTGTGATTACTTCCAATCTGATTTTTCTTTTCCATAGATTTGAAACACCCTATGGAAATATGTTGTTTCTATGAATACATTTGCCAGTGAACTCCTTTTCTAAATTATTTCTGGGAAGTGAATAAATGAGGGCAAAAGGTCAATAGAACTAAAGCTGTTTTGCAACTGAGATGTATGTTTATCAGAAAATATTGCAGCATTTTTACAGATACAGTAATGAACAAAATTTAATAATACTAATAGTTTCTATATTTACTCTGTTGACTGAAACAAACTAAAAGGTATTATTATGTAGATTATTTGCCTTATTGCAGAACTTCTGCTGGAATACCAGAAACAACTGAGTAAACCAGGGACAGAATTCGTGACTAATGAGACAGAGTCACAGGCATTGTCAGCTCTGAGTCACTGTCCCTTGCTCCACAGTGGAGGATACCACTCCTCATTACAAGCCATCTCCTGAAAATGTGCTCCTGTACAAATTCCATCAGTTTTCCACCTATTTACTGTGGTCTGTGGAGGAACATGACTTTATTTTCGTTTGTCAGCAGATCTTGAAAAAGGAAGACCTTTAAAAATTTAGAGCAATAAACATTTATGAAGTAATCACTTTGATCAACCATGAATGAGCAAAGATCCCTGCAATACAGATCTTCTGATTTTATACTTTTGATTGCAATTCGAACCTGACTTTATGTCTGAGTAAAGGTAATTATTGAGAATATGAAAGCGTTCAAATCATTCAGTTCTTCTGGAAAATCAAACCATGAGGATCATTCTTGTCAAATGAAAAATGAGCTGAACTTCTCTGCCATTGTCTACACAATGGCCTTTTATTTTCTTACAAGATATCTGTAATTCTCAAAAGCTGCTACTATGCATTTTTTCTTGCTGATCAAAAGCACACACTGTACAGCATTTACAGCTTTCAAAGATAAGGTCCCATTATAAAGGGCTTTTTCCACTTTGATCAGCACAAGATAGCATTTATTAAATTACAAAAGAGCATTGTTAAAATATTAAGGGCATAAACACAATCAGCAAAACCCAATGAATTAGTGATTTTTTTTTTCTTTCTGCATTATTCCTAACACACTAAGATTTAAAGGTAATGCACTCTTTAAGCACACAATGAGTTATTTCCTGTGCTAGACAGTAGCTTTTATTACTTCTTGGATGTAGTAAGGGACTGAAATTATTTCATAGTGTAACAGAAGTGTCAGTTGGAGTCTCCTGCTTGAACCTGGGCTATTGCCAGCAGTGTACAGGGGCAGCTCTATCTGTGTCTGGCAGAATCTTCAAGATGCCCAGGAGAGAGATTTCACAGCCTCTCTGTGCAACTTATATCAGTGAAGTACTACCTAGCTTGTGACTTTTTCCCCCCTCAATATCCAATCTTAGCTTTTCAAGCTGCCGATTGTTTCCACTGTAAAAATTATGTTGTTGAACATTGCTGCAGAGAGTTTGGCACGGCGATCACTTTAAAAAAACAAACCAAACAGACACCAGCCAACCAAAAAGCACCCTTGATACATCTGCTCTGACAGCAGAGAGTGAACATGACCATAAATAGGGGCACAAAAGTAGGCTCTAGTTCTCCATATGTTGACATGTCCTTTTTCTTTTTTTTTTGGTGGGCGGAACAGGAAAGAATCCCTGAAAATTCAGTCTTGTTTGGTTTGTCTTTCCCAGAAAAATGTGAATTATTGCTCAAAAGCAACCACATTTATGACAGTTTAGTTAGGGAACTCACGACACTTAAAGTTTTCAAAAGATAAATAGAAATTACGAAATAATAACAGTACTGTTGCAATGCAGGGCATTAGTAATGGGACATGTTAGAAAATGGCTCTGGAGTAAGGACTCCTCCAAGTAAACATAAGACTTGGTCTCTACTTAAGAGGAATATGTATTTATGTATTAAATATAATAACACCATACTTAAACGAATATTAAAAAATGCCTGAAATTCCTTTTGAGCCTGGAGGAGAATGAAATGTATTATAAGCTGAGATCTAGGATTACTAGATATTCCTTGTGTTAAAAGTGAGTATTTAACATCCTTGCATTTCTTCTCGTCTTTCTGTTAAACAGTTCAGAAATCTAATTTAATACACAAGTCCCAAGTCATAAAGAGCAAAAATACACACTTGCCTATTTTTAGTTATGAAACAGATGAGTTCATTTGTGAATAAATTGTAGTGCACTATAGCAAGTTATAAGGTCCTCAAGAACTTGATAATTGAAAGGAAACCAACTGCAGAAAATAAGACTTCTGCAAATGTCTTAGGTGGAATACCGTACCTGTAGCACAGTGCTGAAATCTGTAGAGATCACAACAGAAAACATGAAGTGTGAAAGGAAATCTTTGGGATTTGTAAAACAATACATTAAAATATTCTGAAGTTATAAATAGCTCCATAGTTCATTGAAATGGGACTCCAGAGATTGTAATGGAAGATGAATCAACATTGTTGACCTCTTTTCCAAAATCTCTTAGACCGCTCTATTGGAAAGCACAATACTCCTTCATTAATAATTCTTTTTACAGCTATAATGCCTTATACATATAGAGGGAAATGAAAGGTGTAGCAACTTGAACACAGAAGAATCTATACAAAGTAAAGGTCAGATGGAAAAGAGACTTATTATAGTTGAACTTCACATATTTGTTAGTTTATAAATGCATTTATCAAATATAGCTGTGAATCTGGAGAATTAACCTGGATGATGGATGTAAGGTGCCAAAACTCATTCAACAAGACTTTTAAAAGAGCTTACGGTTGTTCATGTACTCTGAGTTAGATGCATAGGACAAATACTGACAAGATAATCTCAAGAGGTCAAAAAAAAAACCCAAAAACAACCTCACTGGCAGCATTAGAAACTCAGAGCTCTTTGTAAAAAGGTTTACCACTACATTTAATCAACATAAAACATTCCACAAAGCATTAACTTAACCCATTCAACCTCACAAACTCCAAGCCCACTGAATTATAAACTACCTAAAAATTCAGAGAAGAAGGCAGTAAAAGAAGAAAGAGAGAAAGAAACAAATATAGCTACCATTCCTGTTTCCAATGCTGTTCAGCTGACAGAAATTCCAAGGGGAGGTAGGATCAAGATATGCGCTTGCCTTGTTTTCTGCTTTAAATGCCCTTGTCCTTCCTGGGCCCTTCCCCAGGTGTGACTTCTGGTCATTTGGCCACTTGGGAGCTGGGTTAGAGGCTCCAGGGGCCGGTGTGGAGTGTTCCCATGGTACGCCAGGGACTGGCAGCCACTGCCAGGCTGGGATATTGGCTCTGGGGCTGGGGTGCACGGGGCAGGGCACTGCCCGGCCAGGGCAACACCCGACCTGCACCTTCCCCCCCACACACAACATGTTTTAAGCCTNCCACTGCCAGGCTGGGATACTGGCCCTGGGGCTGGACAAGCCCGCAATTCCTCCAGTCTCTCACAATGGAAGAGGTGATCCTATGGTGGAAAAAGTAAACTCCCATCTCCCTCTGCATGAATTGTCAAGAATTTTTTTTGAGATTCCCTAGAAAACCACAGAATGGAGGTCCCCTTTTGGTGATTGTGTAACAAGGACGTGCTACAAAGTATGATTAAAACTGCACAAAGAAGACTTTAAAAGCTAAATACCTTTTGATGTGAAATTTTGCAATATTTTGCTCTTCTGAATTGGATTATGTAACGTGTTGTGGTTTTTCATTTGCTTTTCTTTTCTGGTTGCCTTCAGGTTGGTTTTGGTGGTTCAATTTACCACAAATGTAAGCATGAAAAGTTAGTGAGATGGAAAGATTTTGCACATAAACTTCATAATATGAAGCTCTGCATGAACTTTGTGTTTTTTATGTATAACTGTGCACAAGCAGCACATAACAGTTTATGTTCAGCTCTTGTTGCACAGGAAATTGTGTGCAATCCCTGGTACAGAAATGTTTATCTGTTATAGCTTCTAGCATTTAAAACTTTTACTGTCCAAAGGTTTTAACTCTTCTCTTCCATAGAGAAATGTAATTGGTAATTGCCTCGAAAGAAAAGCTCTGGGAGTTGTTTTTCATTTCATGGATAATCCAGAAGTCCAGTGATTTTAGTACCAGTGGGCTTTTTTTCAGTGTGTTTGTATCATTATCCCCAAGGTGTTCCAATTGGTCGGCTGAATATTTAATTCCCCAGCATGCATTTCTGATTACCACTGACTTGTTTGATTAAGAATTTAGGAGAGAACCTTGTTGAGGGCTGGTTTGGCAGACTACATAAATTATTATAGGTAAAGCCTCCACACCAGCTGTTTGTGTTTTTTTCTATCATGTCCTGCTCCCCACTGCAGGTGTCTGTCTCTGAAGGAGTCTGCCTTTCCTGGAGTTCCTGGTGGATTTCTCCACCTCTGACCAGGCACAGGACTGCTCTGCCTCTTCATGGACTCAACCTTCCACCCTCCCTGCCTCATCTGTAGAAACTGTTGATGTGTTTGTCATCTTAAGCACCTTTAAGGGATTTTCAAGGATACGGAGATGCTGTAGCTTCACATACTACCTTAATACAGCTGGTCCCAGATCAGCTGCTTTTCAAGTCTGGCCACAGCAGATCTCCTTGCTAAAGAACCAGGCTCTGAGCTTGAACACCTCTTTTTATTTTACAGGCTTGTATTCTTTTATCTTAAAACCCTGGAATTTTCTCTGACACCACTGTGTGCATCAATACAATAGCATTCTTACACAGTACCACAGGCAGACATATTCCCTTTTTACCCCAATACAAAGGAGCTCTAGCACCTTCAAAATGTTGCTGAAGGCAATGCAATTGTTTAGCAAGGAGTCAAGACAGCTAAAACACAAGCACATCAGAAAGACTAAAGTGTAATTATAAAACATGCTGTTAGTTTAGAAAAGAACAAATCAAATCCAAACAATGTAAACTGACTTTCCTTGTACTGAATTGCACTATTTGTTTTGTTCCTTTCAATTACTGCACAAAGCTTTGGTTAGACATAGCGTTGTAATACATTCATGCTAATTTTTCAGAATCTTTTCCATTTAGGCTTTTCAAGCCTAATTTCTTCAGTGAATTGCTCACTTTTATAGAGGTAGCAATAAGCATAGATTAAAAAGTAGCGAGGGCTATATACACGCAGAAACAAAGTTTGTGGGAAAGCTTACAGGCAGAAAATGCATGCCATGTGTGATAACAAAATCCTGTAAAGTTGTTTTGATAAGCCAAAGAAGGCAAGTTAAATGGTGCTGGTCTTAATTTGTTTCTATTGTCTGTTCCAGATTTCTGGTGTATATTGGACCTTGTTGTTAGTTTCTCTATTTACAATCACATTTTCTACTATGGTTGGTTTAGGTCTGGTAGTATTTAATGAGCTGCTGACTGTTCAGCAGGATGAATCAGAACACCTTCCTTAGGAATGGAGAGAAACAGAGCCACAGCCTCCACAGTGTCTGAGGAGGCTTTAATAAGGTGTTTGTCACTATCCACTGACTTTATGAGTCTCCTGTGTACTCAAGAGATTGGCTGAAAATCAATAGAAATGCAATTAAGAGAAGAACAGAAAGAAAGAGAGAAGGACAGAGAAGGGGAAGACAACAAAGCCCTATCAGAAAAGAGGTTCTGGATTTTAAACTGACAGGGCTTGAAGTGCTTCCCAGAAGAGCTCAAACTCCTGGGATGCTCTGCAGGCTGAATCACCAGTCCTGTGAATCTCACAGGAATCTCACCAGTCCAATAGGGATCAGCCTCTCCAGAGACAATTGGTTCTGTCACATGTAGCCTGGATGCCTCAGGTGAATTGAGCTTCACCCACGACAACTGGATCCAGGTGGATCCATCCATGGGCATGTGGCTGCTTATTGCTGCTGAGCTTTATAGCTTAGAAACCAGTCCCTGCTTGCACAGCACCTATGTTTTTGCAGTCCCATTTAAGTGATGGCTAGATGCAGAGTCTTGCAAGATCTTCATTCTTGGGATCATTAGCTACCTGAGCTACTGCCTGAGCTATTTCATGTTAATGTACTGCCTGCTCATGTTCCTCCTAGACTCTGCACAGCTCAGTACAAAGCTTTATTTGTGTTTTAGTCATGTAGAAGGTATAATAGTTTTATGATTGTATGCTGTTTTGAGGATTATTCTGTAAACTGTTAGTGAGTGTAACCATGTGAAAGTTGGAGGTCTACTTTTTTAAATTTTGAAGACTTATTTCCAACACTTTTGAAAGGGATGTAAAGTTTTATTTAAAAATAAAAAGGAATAAATATAAAAAGTCTGTGATTTGTATTTATCAAAGCCAATGCCATATTTTTTTTTCTGCAGTCCTGACAAAGTTTAGAAGCAAAGTAAGTCCAGTAATAAGTGATTTCTCATTTTTCACCTATCCTCTATCTTGTGTACATGATAAGTACACTTAAATCAATTGCTGACAAAAATGCTGCAAAGTAGAATTAATAAAATATGCTAACATCTTGGTTTAAAAAATTTATACTTATGCCATATGTAAATTTAAATACATGAAGATTCAGATAAATACTATACATCACATGATCAATTTTCTGCCAAACCTTTTTAGAAAGGCAATTAGGCTTGTCAATCAATATGAATATAAAAATATCAATACTGTATCTGCTGTTTCACAGATACACTGGTGTATGAACAGTGGCTGAACAACACTTACTTCAGAGAACTGTGGTAGTACTAAATTTTAAAAGATTAAACAGATGACCTGGGAAGTTTTAGTTTCTATATCTAAATTATAAGATTTGAAGTATATTTTCCATGAACAAAAGGCAGAAAAAGATGAGAAGAAGTCCTAAAATATATCAATATTCTGCAGGAAATTTGGTAAGTTTCCTCAAACTTATACATATTGCTATCAATATAACACCTTAATTTGAAATGTAGTTTAAACTGCTTAGTCTATCAGATGCCATTACTAAAGTACTTATACAGTGTCTTCCATAGTAAAGGATGTATTCTCCAAATCTCCTATGCTTTAGATCAAACATGAACTGAATATTTTTATTGCATATATAAATGTTGTGTTGCAGTTTATTATTTGAAGTGATGGCTTCTGCAACTCTGCTTCAGCAGATAAATATAAAAGTCTAGAGGAAACATCTCTGTCGTCAACAAAGTTAAAGTAAGGACATGTAAATAGCATAACTAGTGCTGATAAACAAAAAGACTGAAGAATTTGTCCTGTATAAGTCATAACCTTGATACTAACAGGCAGCCACAACATTAATTCAATGACTAATGCAATGACATTTCTATTTTTTTCATAAGTCTTCTTGCCACTGAATGCACAACATAGATGTGGAGCTGTTATGCATACTAAGCTTCTTCATTCTCAAAATGTCACAGTTACATATGAACTTTCTATTTTCCTGTCTGGTAAGTAGTCTACTTAATTTTTGTGTCCTATAGTTCCAAGAAATAGAAGATGCAAATACTATTTGTCTCTTTTGAACATGTATTCTGTTTATACGTTGATATCCATGTTACAAAACACTATAGGGATTTTTTTTAAAAAAATGGAATTTCTCATTTTTCTTATAGTGGCACTCTGATGTTTTAAAAGTAATTAGTATCCACTACCTTGGGAACACAGGGTCCACCCCCATCAAAATTTTATAATCCTTAGGAAGGTCTTCCTGGGTCAGTACTTGTATCAAGTCTGGCACTACTACACACTAAAACAAGTGCTTACCTAAATATGTATGTGAGCAGGAAGTACATCATTCCTCTGCAGAAGAGTTTGGTGGCAATTCTCACAAGCTAAATATAATTTGAACTGCCACTGGGCATGAACATTTTATCACCATGGTTATAAGATGTTTTTTAAGCAAAATAAACAGTAGCTGAACATGTGTTCCCTGAAGCTTAGAGAGGAACACAAATAATAATTTGAATTTTCAAAATGGTAATTTTCTGTAAGTTTTGGAAGAGGAGGTACTTTGTCATCAATACTTAGTTTTGTGATAAAGACAGGCATATTTGTAAAGGGATTAGAATGTATTACTCAGGGCAGCAGAGCCTGGACTATGGAACAGTCCCTGTTGCACCTGGGTCATTGTTCACATACAATCCCAACTGCATCTAGATACACATAGGTTCTGCTCAGAGGAAAGTCCTGTGATCACTTTATTGAGCTAAATTACATATACTGAGCATATGTCTATGTTGCCATATGTTGCAAAATTACACATACTGGATCTCCTTTTGTCCATTGTAGAATTATTTTGCTGTTTGGATTTTTTTCTGCCTTGTTTTGTTTTTGCTAGGACTTGACCTAGCCCTCTGTATGACAAAGAGTCTGGACATTATCTTGAAGATAGATCATTCCAGGGAATTTATTTTTCAGCATTTTGAACAGAGAACATATTGGGATGATAATTCCACATTATGGCATGTATTGTGCTCTTAATTGAGTTAAATCTCAGTCATATGGTTCTAAGGCTGCACCAGTTGGTCTGGGTGTCAGGGATCCTTATTGGCACTGATCTATTTACTTGTATAGCCACTGTGACTTCACATAGATTGAGTGCCACAGGTTGTGATCCTTATGGCAGCTAGACCATCCTCTAGAGCTCAGAGGATCTGGCATATCCGACATATATGTAAATAAACTATATCACTGGTGTACTGAGCTGCCACCCGGCCAATATTACCAGTTTAGTAAAATTCAGTATTCACTTTGTGTGCTTCTGGCACCTGTCCAAGTGCTCACGTGTACTGCAGAACAGGACAGCAAGGTGTATTGGGAAGTTTTTAGGGTCTGCTATGAGAGGAGAGTTGGTATGGCTTTGTGGTGTCTCAGAAACTTCATACACAGAGCCTGGTTCTTAAACACAGGCTAATATTTTCAACTGTTGGGTTTTTTGGGTTTTTTATATATACTATCCAAGACAGTAGTAATTTCTATAGCCAAAAATAATGGACAGGTATGCTGGCATTAATGTAAACATTTACAGCAAAATTACATGAATCAATATCTCTCTCCAGTTTTTAAACCCTTATAAATTTCTTCCAGGTTACATAAAGAGTAATGAAAAAAGTTTGTTCTCAGCCTAGTTTAATTAACTCATGAAGTCATAACCAAGAAGTATTGACTTCTTTCCTGGGCCATGTTAAACTGAAAACAGAAATTTGAAGAGATTTCAGAGCTAAGGACTAATTGAAAATCCCAGTTTAAACATTGTTTCCTGATTTCAACTCATTGAATTATTCATGGTGCATTTCTTTAAGTAATTTTAAGCTTCACCCATGTTCACAACTACTCTTAGGTTTTTTTTCAAATGTAATTAATACAATGCTTACTCCTTCTTATTTATCATCACTTAAATATTTAGGAAAATAAGCTCAAGTAACTCTTTTTTACTACCGCCTGAATGGCTTAACATCAATTTTATAACACGACTACAACTCTTGTCCAACAGAAATAACTTTTGATCCACATAGATTTTAGAAATCTATATAGTAATAATAGTCCTTAAATACAGCAATGAAAGGGAGCACAGTTATTATCTGGGCTTAGGTTTCACCAAAGTGCACAGACCTCTAAATGTCATAATTAGACTACCAAGGGAATATGAGCAACATAAAGAATTAAGTATTTTCAATAGCATGTGGGAAAACATTTCTCACTTTTTTTTCTTTTAGCCAGACTAACAGCAAGATTATTTTAAAGCCTTAGGCAAAATAAATGACAATATGCCCTAAGTGGGAGGTTATGCAATAGTCCTGGAACAGCCTGCAGTCTGTACTATGAGCCATCCAAGTACCAAAAAAAAAAAAAAAAAGGCCTCCAGGTCTAATAGAAAAGGAAGCACTTACCTTCTAGCTTTAAGAAATTACAGGAAGATGATAAAGAAGAAATGCAAAAGATATTCATGGTACCAAGGGCACTTAGTGCTTTTGTTTAATTCCTCTCAGGCCTCAGTCATCATCAGTTACAACTTTTGTTTATATGACATTCAAGGATTGCAGCCTGAATTAGTTAAAGATGTGAATCTAAGCTTCATTGGCTAAACCATATTGAATCAATGTATCTGATTTAATCAAATTTAGTGAAAAGAATTAACTTAATTCCCTAAATTAAAACCACTTCACACACTATTTGTTTTAAGTTTAGTAAGTTACTGTAATTTCATCAAAGACGGAATACAGAGTCAGTGTTACTACATCAAAAAATGCATTTATAACACCAAGTTAATCTTTCAAGTAAATGGTTTTCATTCAACACAGAAAGGATCATCTTAGCAATATCATTCTGTAGTTTCTCTGCTTCTGTTGTGGTTAACATTTCAACCTGTGCAGAAAAAAAGAGCATCTGTTTTTAAGACTTTATAACATTTTTTTTTCTAGTATATCTTTAATTTTCATTTCATTTACAGTAAATATGTCAACTTACCATATGTCAGCCAACCTACCATAAAACCTCATGTTTTTTAAATGTATCCTCCATGTTTCACTTTTATCTGTCTCTTTCAAGACAGTCATTCTAAGCCATCATGAAAATTATTTTACTGAGGATCTAATGTGTGGATTCCCACTTTTCACTCACTATCTTATCCAGGTCTTTTATAGATAAATGCTCAGAGTAGAGCAGGGACACTCTGAAGGTTTGCTCAGCTCAGCAAAAGTTGAATGCCACACAGAGCTGCTCATCCTTCTCGGCAGCTCAGACCAACTCTGACGCTGCAGCCGTGACTCACAGCTGAGCTCAGAGGTGGTAAAATCGGACACAGTGGAACAACATGAGGTGAATTCCCTGAATTACTTCAATGAGCTTGAATTTTCACCAGCCACTGGCTGAATTGGCAGATGTACTACAGTAAGAAGCACTGCCTTGCACGCTGAGCATGGCTCCATGTGTCTACTTATGGCCCCCTGTCTAGGCAATGTTAGGCATTCTTTTCACAGAGAAAAGGAGAGTCACACACGCTTTCCCCTTCCATTATTAAAATGTCTTCAGAGCATTTCAGCTTATCCTTAAATTTCACTTACATCATTTACTATTAGTGTTGGATTTTTTTAGCGTAATCAAATTCATTTTAAAGATGTTTTGTTTTGGATTTGGGAATTATAATTTAACATATATACAACATATTTAAAATAAATGAACATGAAAAGTCATTGTCAAAACATAGTGAAACGTCATTAAACATACATTCACTGTTAGAGAAATTGCTGTATTGCTAGATCACTCTCTGAAAGTGCTGCTTCTCTAACACTTTCTGGAAAGATTTGATAGGATGTTGGAAGCAACGCAGTTGTCCTGTAAATCAACGATGATATATATCTTACAATATCTATGTAAGCCTGAGGGGACTAAAGACATTCCATGTTTCCTCCATTAATGTTTCCAGCAGTGTTATTGTGCCTGTAGAAGTGGTTACAATTCTGTATCATTACTCACAGGAAGATCATTATATTTTGAGATATTGGCAAGGGTATTTTGAATAAGGCCATATATATATGTATATATGTGTGTATGTATGTATATAAAAGGACTAACTGTAGCTTGCAAATGAGATTGGTCATAAAAAAATTAATGAAGCAAGAAAGCATATAAATTATCTGATAAAATAAATGCAGTGATTATAGAATAAAGCCTTAGGCTTGTTCAACTTAATCCTGCTCTCTCTTTTACTATGATGTTAGGCCGTCTGAAAAAGGCTGTGTCTTACTTTGAATTTACTTCCAATACCAGAGAATGCAAAGGCAATGAGATCACATATCCCTAAAATTAAAACTGCCTGGGTTTTCTGCCTCATTATATACTAGAAATATACCACCAATTAGATTATTTCAGAAAGTATTTTAGGAAACGAAGATTTATGTCTATTGGTCCTGACTGATATATGCATCATTTTGTGTTCTGGAACTTTTTATAATTTTTTCCCCTGACATTGCATTTAGTTTAGAAAACAGAAAATAGACTATATATATTTTTTTTTTTTAGGCGTGTGTTATAGAATCATGATACAGGACAACACTGTATGAAAATTAGTATAAGTTGTTAGACTACCTAATGGCACAAGGATGTTTTTTCTGGGCTTTCATGTAGCACAGCATTAAGTCTCTTATGTTGTCTTCATTGCTTAAAATAGCTTGTCAGAAAACAGAAAACTCAGATAGCCATAGGTTACTGTAGACAAGACCTTTAGATGATTCTAGCTTTGAGCATATGAGGTGAATATGATCAGTTATTTTGTAGGCAGCTGTTTCTGTCCCTGTGCCTTCAAGCTCTACCCAGTTGGCTGAGATGTGAACAGAAACCCCAAGGGGTGCAATTTTTGAAATGGATCCAAAGCAGCTTGGCTCATGCTGTGCTTCATGTAAGTTTTATTTTTTATCATGATGACATAAGTTAAAAATAGCTGGGATGTTTGTACTGTTCATGAAATAGAAAATATTCTGGGCTTCTTGCTGTCAGAATTAGACAAACCAAATTAGTCTGACAGCTGTGTTCCTACTGTCATTCTTGTGTGAACTGGTACTGCTGGGGAAGAAACTGATAGTGATACAGGAAAAAAAAACATGCATCTTGCTAGACAATGCCACAAAAAAGGGATGTGTTGACAAATTGATACACAGTAGTCTTCAGAAAGTGGTCACCTCATGGATCATGCTGAATTTTGAATTCATAAAATTGGAAGCAACTTTGGAAACAATTGTGAAAATCTTTTTGGGGGGGATTTCTTTCTTTCTTTCTTTCTTTCTTTCTTTCTTTCTTTCTTTCTTTCTTTCTTTCTTCCTTCCTTCCTTCCTTCCTTCCTTCCTTCCTTCCTTCCTTCCTTCCTTCCTTCCTTCCTTCCTTTTCTCCCTCTTATTTTCTTTTTAATATCAGAGTTAATTCCAGCTTAGTATTCACTGCACTCTATAATAAATAGATCATAAGGGAAAAGCTAGTCGGTAAAAAATTCAGCAAAAATGGAATTGGAAAGGAAAGACACTTGAGTTAAAAGAAAAAATCTTTCAGCTGCCAAAAGCGAGAAAATTTTAATTAGTCATTTGATTTTTGCATTCTGCTTTTTCTCATTTCTTTTGATTCCCAACTAGTTTTGATTTGTGCATTAACCCCTAATCATTGGAAATTAGAGCATATAAAGGGTATTTTACATTTCTCTTACCTTTCAATATTCTGTAGTACATTTTCTGTCGTTTCTTTAGCACTCAACTTTAGGGTAACTTCCCGAGTATGTCCACACAGCAAAGTGAGATGATAACCACTACATGTCTCCCAGTCTGCTGAGAGATGGATCTCAGAGTGTGTATCCAGGTCTGGGGTTCACTGGCAGAGGGGAATGTGCAGCAAATCTGCTGGAGAGCAGCTGCCACATCTGCAGCCTCCCCAGTCACTGAAAAGACAGAATCAAAGCTTCAATCATCCCCAGCTCCATTTATACACTAAATTTCTGACTGCCATTTAACGCCCATGGTATATTTTTTAGCTCCAGAATTTTTAATTCACACAAACAACTCTTAAGTTAATAACCAATTCTCTCTCATTGCTTGATTTCAGGCAGCTCATGAAATATTATGGGCTCTTATTTTATGAATCTTTTAAACAGAAATAACTAGGCAGTAGTTATTTCAAGACTAAAATAGTGGCTTTAAAATGTTTTGACTTCTTAGAATAAACAGATTGCTGAAAAGAATAAGAGCCATAATGTTATTTTGCCTCTGCTGGCCTCCTGCAACATTAATAAAATAAAATATATGCTTTTGCTTGTATTCAAAGATTCTAAATATTCAGTTTAAGAAGACTGAGAGAAATATCCCTGGATATTATTACTTTGTGTAGTTGAAAAATGCTAAAAACTTGCTTCACTCTATCATTTGGTGAGAGAAAACCAAGAAATTAACCCGAGACACAAAGCAGCCATACACATATGATCAGGTAATGAAAGCCTGCCAGAAATTTTGTAAAATCTCTGTTCTTTGAGTTTAGCTGGAATGATTCCATTTTCTTGACTTTGTTCTTCCTCTGGAAGAAAACTAAGGAGTTCTAAGCTTCATTCTGAAAATGCCAACAGCAATTTGAGGTTTTTGATATGTCTATAATATTTATTTATTCTCTTCACAAAATAAAAGAAATAATGCAGCTCAGTCCTATACATTTTACTCTGTAGACCCCTTTAAAAATCCACAAAAGCACAATTTTATTGACAATTTATTATTTTTGTGAAGTATTCTTACTTATTAATAACTGTGATGGATTTATAGGAAGCTAACCATAAAAGGTAATAGCTAATGTAATATTTGAAAGATTTTGCATGCCAAAGTAATACTAGTTCATTGGACACATAAAAATAAAGCAGGATAGGTTATTAATTGAGAAGTTTAAATCTTAGCAAAGTTTATTGATTTCTCAGTCATCTGTATTCCTTTCTTTGTTACTTTCCCCCCTCTTTCTGCAGAAATACTAGGACAAACAAGAAAGGAGAAAGATTTATGTTTTATCTGGAATTCTGCATCTACTTGAAGCCTGTTCTTCCTTCCATATGAGATGTGGTGTTGCTGTCTTTATATGACAGGGCAAACTCTGGTCTTGTATGGATTATGTAAAGAGCATCTCTAAAGCTGTCTGGCTCTTTCAGAAGAATGGACTGAAATCCTACAAGTCCTCGAATACCCTCATTCAGCTGCTTGTTAGAGTGTACTGGAAGAGTGACTAAATCAGAAACAGATCTGAGTCCTCCAAATTCTTCTTTTAAGAATTGGTTGATTCCATTTAAAACAATTTTTTGGATCCAATTTTAACAGAAACATATCATAGAATCTGTAAGTACACTCCAAGAGTATAGATGGCTTGGAGGATTGTTGGGTTTTTTCGTTTTTTTTTTGGGGGGGCGGGAGTTGGTCCTCACTATAAAAAAAAGAAAAAGAATATGGACAGGCTTTAGAGGATCCAGAGAATGACCACAAAGATTATCAAAGGACTCTGAAGCCTGAAAATGTGAGGAAAGAGGCTGAGAGATCTGGATTTATTCAGCCTTGAGAATAAAAGGCTTAGGGAAGAACTTATGACCATGCTCCTGTATGTAAACAGCAGCTAAAAAGAGTGAAACTCCCTTTATACAAGGAGTCACGTGGAAAACATGAGGGGTAATGGGTACAGGTTACTCCTGGGAAAATTCTGGTCAAACACAATAGGAAATTTTTTCACAATGAGAACAAACAGACATTGGAATAATCTCCCAGGGAAGTAGTGGATTTCCTAGTGTTGGACACTAAAGATTTAGCTGAACAGGGTGCTGTTTCTTTCCTGCTCACCAATAAACAATTAATGCAAAACCAGCACACCATCTTCTCTAGACTGTGATTTTGCCAAGAAAGGTTAGACCAGATGACACTTGAGGTGCCCTTCCAACCTAGTATTCTATGACTCCATGAATGCAAGTCACCAGATTCAGCTCTGCCAGGACTCTGATCTTGTGCTCTCTTTCTCTGAACTGCTCACATTCCCAGCGCAGGCTACAGCTGTCTATCTGCACTGCTAGTCCCTCACGCATGCTGAAATGGCTGACAGACCTAGTTTCCAAGCCTGCATTTGTCAGGATTGCAGTCCCTGGACCCCACATTGAGAATCTGCCTTTTTCACCACAGGGCATCACTGAAGTTCAGCATCTGCTCTCTCAGCAGCAATGACAAGGTTATTTTGTGGTCAGACTTCTCTCATTTAATTTACTCAAATCAATAGTATTTTAGAAAGGATGTAAAAGGAAAATAATTACTGGATGTCTCTGTATCACAGGCCCTGGCTCTTATGGAATGTTTGATCTCTCTTTTCCTTGCTGGTATGACAATGCTGTGGGACACAAGCACTCAAGCAGATTTCTGAAGGAGAGAAGTACAGACAGGACCAGCCCTGTGTGACACACAGCTGGTTCTGCTATTCAAAAGCAAGGAACTGGCTGGGGAGATGGCAATCAACTGTAGACTTGGCTGTAGTGACCTGGAAGCAGTGGAACTCAGAGTACTAAGGGGAGTGACAAAAGAGAAAAGCAAGAATACTGACTTTGGAGCTCAGGCAGGTATCCTTAAGTGTGTTCAGGAAACATCTTGGCGGGATCTTGTGCGAGGACATTGTCTCAATGCAAAAAATGGAAAGTGGAAGTAGTATGGGCTACAGAGAAATAATTTAGAACCGTTACCTACGTGTTTAGGAAAAGTGTTAGGGAGGCTAAAACTCACAGAGATGTGATGCCAGAAAGGAACATAAAAAGCAACAAGAAAATATTCTGTGGTTACATCAGCTGCAAAACACTGAAAAAGAAAATGTGGAAGGGGGAAGGTGATGTAGAGGCAAGGGATACAAACTAGACTGAGTTACTCTTTTTGTTTCTTACACTTTTGCCTCACTAGTCATCAACAGGGTCTCCCAGATTCCTGTGATTAAAAAAGTGTGAAGAAGGAGAAGAAAAATCAGCAGTAAATCAGAATCAAAACTGGTGTTATATGGAAAAACCTCCATCTATACACATCCTTAGGTCAGGCTGCACCCCAGGATGCTAAGGAAATTGACCAATATCCTCACACAACTGCTTTGTGTTGCCTTCACAGAGAGTAACAGAGAGTGGGGCAATTCCTGATGAATGAAGAAGAGCATTCATCTTCAAAAAGCATCAAAAGACAAAATCTGGTGAAATACAGGCCACTGAATTTCATTTTGTCTCTGGGAAAATCATAAAGTCCTTATATATCACATCTCTAGGCATATGAAGGAGAAGAAGAAGGTGGCTGGTTGGTCATGCCTGACCAACCTGGTTGATAAAATGACTGGGTTGCCACATGAAGGAAGAATGAGGGATGTCATTTATATAAACTTAAGCAAGACTTTCCACATTGCCTTCTCCCATGTTTTTGCAGGTAATTTAGGAAACTAAAGGCTTGGTGAGTGAACAACCAATGGGTAAAAATCTAGTAGAGCAATCAGGGTCAACAGGCAGATGTTAATGGGTTGTGGTCATATTGGAGACTGATAACAAATAGAGTCCCAGAGAGGTCTAACCTGGGAACTGTTCTGCTCAATATCTTTAACAAAGGTCTGGAAAAGGCAGTGGAGTGTGCCCTCATCAACTTTGGAGATGCTTCAAAAATTTCTCCTTCAGAAATGCTATCAAATTGAGGAGACTAGTCCATGGGCTTGACAGCAGAGCTGTACAAATAGGTTGATGGGAACTACATGAAATTGAACAGGGCCAAATGCACAGACCTGCACATGAAATGGAAGAAACCGTAGAGTGGCAGAGGCTGGGGACAGATTAGCTGGTGAGCAGCTCTGTGAAATAAGGCCCTGGGGTCTTGTCAGACAGCTGGTTGAAAATGAACCAGCAGTATGGCCTGGCAGAAAATAAATCCAACAGCCTTCTGGGCTGTATTAACACAAACAGAGCTAGTACTTCAAAGGGAGAGGTTTTCCTCCTCCATTCACTATTTATTACACTGCACCTGGAATACAGTGTCCAGTTTTGGTCCTGCATTACAATATAGAAATTTACAAGCTGTAGCAAGTTAATCAAAGGGCCACCAAGGTAGGTTGAAGCTGGGAGCCTATCCTGTTTAGCCTGGAGAAGAAAGGTCTTCTCCAGACTAAACTGGAGAAACGGAAAAGTGGAGAAACTGAACAGATGCCCCTCCCAGGTCCTATGGGGAGGTTAGAGAGAAGACAGAACTAGAGTCTGCACAGTGGTGCATGGAAGGTTGATAAGAGGCAAGGGGTGTAAGTTAAAATAAGGTTGATATTGAGTATAAGACAAACTTTTCTGCAGAAGCAAAGGGTGGAAGCTTGCTCACAAGCAGAGAAGTTATGCAGTCTCAGTCCATCCCTGGAGGTTTTCAAAACCCAGTGGTATAAAATCCTGGTCACCCTGGTCTGACTGCAGAGGTCACCTTGTTTTGAGCAGGAAGTTGGATTAGGAATATCCACAGACACCTTCCGCTCAAAAGTATTACAAGGTCATATTCTGTGATTCCATAAACATAACACAAAACCTGATTGTATGTCTAGGTCTGCATGAGCCTCTCTTAATAATCACATAATCACTTTTCCTCTCCTTGAATATCCTAGTGTATTTGCATTTCCCGTACTCTTTTTCAGGGCCTTTTGTCCTTTGTGTTAAACTAGACTGTGTTCCTCTTCCACATCTAGCTTTTCATATAGAATTATCCTCTTTGATTTTTTTCTTCCTGCTGGCATATCAAGCCTGATAGATAGGAGCCCCAAGATGAAAACATTGTTTCAGCAGTAGGGATTAACTACCATCCCTAGTGTTTTTAGTTCTTGCAGGAGGTCTACTTTATTTTACCATCTTTATTGAGGCTGCTAGCAATACGAAGTCCATAAAGGTACATAAAATATTGTAAATTTTAAAATATTACACTGGCCAAATATAACATAGTGCTATAGCTTCTCTTTCTAATCATTGACATTATCATTATGCACACCAACACGTGCAAAGATAACCTGATAAAATGGGTGACCTGATTAAGCACTTCCTGACTGAACACAGTGCTCCACATAAGCAAGCCTTCCATTGTGCTTCTGCGTGCTGGGGAAATGATCTAAAAAAAGCATACAAAGAAAAAAGGACTGGAAAAACCTTAATGTAGAGCTATGGAATATGAACTATGTGCTTCTACCTAAAAGAAGAGGAGCAGAAATACAATTCACCACATAAGTAAGAAGTTTGCTTCATTTACATATTGCAAAGTCTTCTTCATGAATGTCTCCTTAAAGACCTTCATTGTACAGCAGTTACTACTGCATACAAAATTTACTTATGAAAGTGGAAGCAGCTACTAATATCTTTGAGAACAGGTAGAGAGATATTTTCAGTTGAATTTGTGGGTGGATCAGGGCATTGGAACTCTGAAAGGGCTGGATGGAATATCCTCTAAGGACCATCTGAGTACCCTGTGTTTGTCCAGTTCAGAGAAAAGGCTGTTGAGGGGTGACTTCAGTGCTCTCTACATTTTCCTGAAGAGGGGAGGTGGAGAGGGAGATACTGTGCTTTTCTCAGTGGGATCTGGTGACAGGAATGGTTCAAAACTGCATCAGAGGAGTTTTGGACTGAACAATAGGTAGCACTACTTTACTCAGAGGGTGGTCAAACAGAGGATACCTAGAACAGAGGTTTATACCTCAACCCTGCCAGCATTTAAGAGGCATTTGGACAATGCCCTTAACACCATGCATTAATGTTTAGTCAGCCCTGACTTGGTCAGGCAGTTGAACAAGACAATGGCTGTAGATTGCTTTCAGCTGAAATATTGTAATGTAGACTAATTTTGGTTTTGTCTGTCTTCACAATCAACTGGATTAAGCTTTCTGACCAGACTGCATTTTTTATGATGCACTATGATTCTGTGATGCCAGTGAATCATTGAACAGGCAGCTTGTTTGGGAACTGAGACCACAGGAGAAAATGGAGAAACAAACCTAATCAGACATGCCTCCCATAAATCATTACAATGAAAAGAGTTTATTTTTTTCATCTAAGACTGGATATATTTAGGCCATCCACTGCAATGAAAATTAGTGCCCCTCAGACCTCACCTCCTGCCCCTGCAATATGATTTTTGTTTTTATTTGCTTTAATAATTTGATTAGTGACCTCTGAGCTGTGCATGCAGTTAACATAATAAATCAAATTATGTTTTGAGCAATATACAGGTAAAGACAGTTTTGGTTCACCCTACCTTCCTTTTCCAAGAAAATTGTTTTCTAGCATTTTCTGATTCATTTTTACTGTTATGGTTTGCTTCCTTTTAAAGAGGCAGTGTGAGTACATTAACAGTGCTCACTCACCATTTAAAAATGTGACAGTGACTTGCACTATTTTTGGTGTTCTACTCAACTGTGCACAGTAATAGATACTTCACAGTATTTCACACGGATTTTGAGGTAATTATGTCTTTTGAAGCAGCAGCAACCATACCAAATATGCTGAGGTTTGGCCTGAATGTGGGTTATGTTCGCTCTGTGTCATGAAAAGGCAGGAACAGGTTGCTCCATTCCCTTGGCATGGGTGAGCAATGACACAATATTCACATCTTGAAACTCAAGCCCACACAGATCACTAATCTTAATTCTTAGGCACTTACGACTTTACTGCATGATAAAGGACTAACAAGAAGGGAAAATTCTCAGCTGAAAAACAATTAACTGCTAAAGTCTAAACCTATTTAAGGTTTACTGATGAAAGCAACAATAATAGACCAGTAACAGTTTAATGTATTTCAATCCATAAAGGGTGAAATCTGTTGTTTTATGAATATTAGCATTTAACATTATGGATAGTTCACAGCATGCCCATCTGGGCCTAACATTCTCTGTATTTAAATATCATTCAGCAGTTATGAAACTGTCTGAAAATGTTCTTCTCCTGCTGCTCCTTGAATGCATTTATTTCTTGGTTATTTTATTTATTTTTTAAAATATCAGTACTATAGCTCTATATTATGTCTTATTAGACCTGGAAGCATTTGGAAAGTAGCTTCTTTGTGAGTACCGTTTGTCAACCTTTTTGAGATTCATAAAACTAATTAGCCGTTGTTTAAGTCTGAAATTTTTTAAATGGTATGCATCTAGATCCCAGATTTTTTCCAGCTCAGAATATGTGATAGCCATCTCCTAAACAGACTGAAGGGAACTTGGCAGACTCTTAAAACCATAAAAAGAAATTGTGATTACCTAGCCTGACTTTCTACACAAATGTCATTTACTGATTTCACTTTAAGTGAGAATAAATCTCCTAAGGAAAAAATTAGTCTAGATGTTCGTATTTTAAGCAATATACTGTCAAGTGATCTTTTGAAAACTTTTCCAATAGTTAATTTCTTAACTTTAAAATATGCAAAATTTTTGTGGCTTCAATTTCCAGACATTGGGTTATAATTTGTTTTACTAGACTGAAAAACCTTCTTTTAGTTCATAGTTTTTCCTGTGGCAATACCAGGAGAGAAATTCAGAGAAGCTTAGTCCACATGCAAATCTAGATTCAAATCCTCTCTAGATTTCCTCTTTTTGAAGTTTTTCTCTGTGTCCCTCTCAAATCCTTGTGCATCCCCTGTGTACCTGCTGGCAGGATAGTGTGAGAAAGAGAAAAGGCTTTTTATCACTGTTCAAGCACTGCTCAGCAACAGCTTAAACACCCCATGTTATCAGCACTGCCTTGGTCACAGATCCAAAACATAGCCTAGCAGTATGAACTCCTATAGAGGAAATTAACTCTCCCAGTCAAAACCAGTATATCTAGGAATTACCAATGTTAATCAGATCATATTCTACTGTGTGTATGTATATATATACACACACACACACACACACACACACACACACACACACACACATATACCTTTTACAAAGAGTATATGCTTTCCATAACACATGATGAATGACTAGGAATAAAAGGGTAGGAAGTGTGGCAGCCGGGCAGAGCATCACATAAAGTCCAGCTAGTGAAGTGTGTAAAGATTTATAGGAAGAAAGATTTCTATATTTAAACAATAAGTGACAGCAAAACCAAAGAGAGGATGCTCCAATATACATCAAGTAAGAAGGGTCAATAAGAGATGATGTGAAGCTGACTGAGGAGCTCCATTTTCATTAAAAAGTCACCTGTGATCAGATGGAAAACATGATTACCATCAGTAGAGTTCAATTGGGAGGCCATGAGCAAATATTAGGTTTGATATAACTTAATAGGTTAGATGACATGAGTTTATTTGGGTGTGACAATAGTTAGGCCAAGGAAAAGGATCCTGTGCTTTTATTGTTCGAGGGCATGTGGCAGTAGCTGTGAGTACCAGACAGTTTGGGGCTCATAGCTCTAGAGAGTAGCAGATTTAAGAATGTGCTGATTAGCATTGCCCATGAATTAGGAGCAATTGAAAGTGCTGCCACATTTCTTTGGCCTTTAAAAAAAAAACCACACTCAAATGAGTAGCTACCATGGTCAGACTAGTAGCAACCTTTGGATAGGTGTTTAGATCTCAATTAATTTATTTTCAGTTAAATAGTTCCTGGTGAGCCTAGATGAAGATGGTAGGTAGTCTTATAAAAAGTAAAGAATATTTTGTATTCTGTGTCTAAAACTTTAGAACTGCAAGTTTTTAAATTCCAAAATCCAAAATAGATCAGGAAGAGTTTCTATGCTGAGGTTGGTATTGTCCATTCATACCCATATAAGTGGCATTATTGTCTGTAAGCATCATCTATATAAAGCAGTGTTCCGATTCACAGCTGAAAAGGGAGGAACAGGAGGGGATTTTATTTTTAGAGACTATATTATTGATCCAATTGATTTTAGAACAGCTTTCATAGCTTGGCAGAAGTGAGATTACTTAACAGAATACTGTCCCTAGCATTCATAGAATGATACAATGCTTTTTTTGATAAATTCCTGTTTAAAACTTTTAGACAAAGGTCCTGAACTAATGTACCATGGTTTCTTTCAGATATTATTCCTGCAACATTTCCTTCTATCCACAGCATTTTCTTCTTCCCCTTTTCCCCTCCATGAGTACTTCATTGCAATATCACTCTGTTCTTTGCCCTTCTCTTCACCTAGTTCTTCCAGTGTTCCAGAATACATCCTTCTTGTGTGCCCACACACTTTGCCAGATTTATGGTGATAGCCATTTCTAAAGGTCAGCTATCTTTCAGCATATGTAGTGTCATGCTCAAAATCTTGTAAATTGCACAGAGAAAGCAAATACATATATATATATGTATATGTAGCCATCAATTTATTGTTTGTATTGTAGAAATATTAAGAATTTAGCCATTATTAGTCTAGATCTAATTGTTGAAGAAAGAATAAAGATGAAGCTAAAATTGTTTTACACAGTTTTTACTCCTATTCCTGGTGTTATGCTCGCCCTTCTGCTCCTCTGAGTCCTAATATTGGTGGGTTAAGTCTGCTAGGGTTGAGGGTTGGGAGATGTTATGGAAAGCCAGCAGCATCTGGGCTTCTTTTCCAGGAGTAATGAAATGCTAATGGTTTCTTCCTCCTTCAGTTGTCACTATGAGTCAATTTCATATGTTTGCTTTAATGTTTTTATGTCTTTCTCTTTACTCATTGGTTTCCATACATTACACCCAAACTTACTACATATGTTGCCTTTTCTGTATGTTTGATACCACTTCTTTGTTCTCCTTCTTATCCCTAAAACCAGTTTTGTCCAGCTCCATGTTTGCATCTCCACAACGCAGTACTGATCAGTTTCTTAGCTGTGGGGTTCCCAGTGCCAAGGTTGTTCTCCATCTCTCACCATCCCAGTCCCACATTGCTTCATGCCACATCCTATATCTTTAGTTCTCCAACTTATGATCTTGTACATTGTTTCTATGTTACACAAAATAATTGCTTATTACTCTTACTGATAAAAAACTATGATTGAACCACAGAAAGATGCACAAAAATGTTAGAGGAAAATGTCATACTGTATCCAACAACCTGAGAGAGGAAAGGTTGCTGCAGCTCCATTCCCCCAGGTCTAAAAACAAATGAGCCTGAAAATATATTCCCACTAGGCACATGCAGCACAGGTACACACCATGAATGTTTCTATCTGACCACTCAAATAACAGAGAGACACTTGGAGCACTGACACAAACACAGCAGCAATGGTTTCTGTGGACAGGAAGGACCTGGTCCTGTCCCTGGCTGAGCAGGATGGAGATATGAAAGTAGGAGTATATATTATATCTCTCTGTATATGTACAGTGTGTGTCCCTCAAGTAGCTGGCCTGTTACACTCAGCCTGGCCAGTTGCTGTCCCTAGATCCCAGTCTTACCAACTGCTAAC
Source organism: Promerops cafer (assembly GCA_013398275.1). NCBI lineage: Eukaryota > Metazoa > Chordata > Aves > Passeriformes > Nectariniidae > Promerops > Promerops cafer. Next base: position 146,719 of record VZSE01013231.1, on the reverse strand, counting down.
ACCTGGACATATGAACCCCAAAAGTCACAGTACCGTAATCCTATTGCAGCTGCTGGTGCAGACCATCACACACACACAGAGATGCAGAAATGTCCAGGATTCCCTGGTCCCATAGAAAACCTCTCTGTGCTCTAACCTTTAGAGAGCCACAGATGCTCTCTCACACACAGGGCTGGCCCTCAGACACCCATCCCTCCCCCACCTTAATCCCAAGCCACTCCCTACTGGCTGGTTCAGCTCAATCTTCACTAGTGATCCCACACTTACTCGCACACCTGCATTCACTCCAGTTGACACCACAGACCCACACACTTACTTGCACATGGAGTAAGGAGTCACTTACTGGAAAATAACTGAAGGAATTTAACAAGGAGACAGGGCAGACTGCAGTGATTAAGCCCAAGACAGAGTTAGAAACTATACTGACCAGCCCTTGCTTACATGCAAATAGACTCTTCCCTCTATTTCCATATATTATATATTCCATATATCTATTTCCCATACATGTTCCTCCCCAAATCACCTAAACTTCTCCCTTTTCTGACCTTTGGTTCCTCTCCTAAACATGCCTTCATAAATATTGGGCAATCCCAACATCCTCTTTCTTTGCTTTCCATATGGTTTCGCACACCCCTTGGCAGCAATTCCCTTAGTTCAAAAGGTGAGATGGAGATCTGATCCCAGTGACTCCACATGATGAGTTTCACACTGGGTCAGCAGGGCTGAGGCTCTGCTGGGAGGGCCAGGTACAGGGTGTCCCTTTGCCTGAGTCCTTAATTTCAGTTCTTTGGCCCTCTGCCATCATGCTCTTGTTCTCTGGGTTTGTAGAGATGAGATTTTGATGGGCTAAAGGATCCCTGGCAATGGACCTGGGAGCAAACTGGAAACAGCCAGGATAGACTTCCCCACCTGCCATTTTACCTCTGCTCTTTTGTGGGTGTGCAGATGAGTTTTATCACATAACTTAACAAAAAGTACAACTGCCACCCGATCGACAAGATAAACTGCCATCATAACTAAACAAAGTGAAACAAAGATGGAATCAGGTCAATAAAAGTTCAGGCACAGCAAACTTGCCAGGCCTCAGTCTTTCGGGTGTACAAGGCTTACAGCCTGTTACTCTCAATGTCTCTGCTGTATTACAGGACTATCTGGCTGCTGCTAGCTATGTGGCTATCAGTTGGCTGATATAGCAGGTGACACTTCAGAATCACTGGCTTTAGGCCACACAAGTCACAGTGGCACATCTGGAAGCCATACTGCCATATTTTCAAGACTACTTAAACTAGGTTGGTTAAAGGTGGCTCAAACGTGAGTTAAAATCATACATCTCAATTTCTAGTTGGATGCCAATTTATGGGGAAAAAAATTATATACCCTGTTAGACTGATTCTGTGAAATCTTGGGGTATCACCTTGAAAATATAGGGTAATTTGCCTATATATAGTATAATGCATAGTTCAATGCTATTCAGTCATAACCACTTCTCACTCACAGGCAGTTTCTTTTATTCATACTTGGCTCTCCATCTCCAGGCAGGGAGAAGTATCTGGCCATGGTATGAATTTGGTTACTGATATCAAAAGGAGCAATATTTCTACAGGGTGGGGGGAACAAAAATGGCTCAGTCTGGACTTCTGATTAGTAAGAGAAATAAGAGGCAAGAAATAGTTTATAAAGAAGGAAAATCTGCTCTAATTTTCTGTTCTGTATGTGGAAAAAGATACTTCATTTTACTTTGCACTAAAAGGTGGGGATGGAGAGAAGTTAGAGGGAGGAGTTTTTCTTTTTTCTTTATTGCTTCTTTGGAAGTTCAATTATTCATTGCCCTTTGGAATACAAAATTGTAACTAAGCAAAAGGGATTTGAGCAGGAAAATCCGAGAATCATTTACACTTCTTTTTTTGAACTGAAAAGCCTCAGTGTTCATTTATGATGATATTATGAGTTGCAGTGAGGTTCTTAAACATCATTAATCACTACAGATGGCTACAAACCCATTAAATCTTTTGAGCACCTGTTTGCTTATCAAATGCTTACATGGTAAGCTACCCTCTGGTTCACATAAGTGCATTAGTTTTAGAACATATAATTACCTTACAATAACTGTACTTGTGCTAATTACCAGTCCTCTGAAAGAAAAAAGTGGAACCTATTGAGTAGTGGGGGTGGCTGGAACTTAAAAACAGAGCTTCTAGACTGAGCAGCAGGGCTGGATGACTACTTGTGAAATGTTTGTCTTATTTCTGGTAAGCTTAGTTCAATTCCACAGTGAGCACCTAAGTGAAATAGCTTTTTTTTTTTTTGCCATCAGTCACAAGAGAACTCTACCACACATAATTTATCACAATTTGTCTCGTTTGAAGAGAGCTTCAGGATAGAAATAGCATAAAGGCCAAATTATTTCTCACTCAAATGTGTTGCACCATCTTTGAGAATGTGGTGTTAGACAGAAATTGCAATCTCTTGTCATACTTCAAGTCTTATCAGTATGAAGCTCTGTGCTATGGCACACATGAGAGTGTTCACATTCCCAGAAGCATTTAGAGGCAATACCATTTATTCTCAAATAATAGCCTCCCTTTTTGGGATGGTAGGGTTTATTCTATCCTGCAGAATGGTTAAATTAGTTTAACAAATGGACAAAGAAAGATATGATCTGGTAAGTGTGGTGAGAGGGTTATTTCACTAAGAGATTTCTGTGCCATATATACTAGCTTCCTAATAGAGCCACACAAATATTCTTAAATGGTGTAAATCTATATATTTTTTGCTAGAGCTATACATATTTCTATAATCTCTGAGTGTAGCCCATAATTTTCTGATAAACTTCCCTAAATCCAGATCCAGTCTGAAGGACTGTATTCTGGTGACACATTACAGAAAGACTCCGTGTGAGCAATCAGATGTCATCTTGACAATATTGAATACTGATCAGCTTTTTTCATAAATGATTTCCCAAATGTCTGTATGCAGTCACTGTACATATTTGCATATCATATCAGAGAAAATGCACTACAACTATGACTAGAACATTATCACAGTACCACACTGTGAACTAGAAAAGCAGTAACTTCAAAACATGTCTACCATAGCCATACCATAACAGTAACCCAAGCCAAATTCCATTTCTAAGCTTTGAATTGAGTTTGATTAACTAGAAGAAATAGAACAATTCGGCAATAAGTTTCTGCTTTGTTTCCTGAAATAGCTTTTCATGCCACAAGATTCAGAAATTGGAAGACTGAGATACGGTTACAATGCTGTAGAGTCATTTTGCTGAAGTTAATCAACAGAAATTTTAGCAGTGGAAAACTCAGAATTGTTTTACAGGCAGTATTTATCTACCCATCCTTGTCCGTATTTATCTGGATACAGACTATTTCCCTTTCATTTGAAATACATTCTGGACTGATTGTCAAGATGCCAGTTTGTTCTAAAGAACCTGATAGACATCATCATCAAAAAAAGAGAATTGTAAAAATCTCAAATGTCTACTTACAGGTTTATTGGCTGAAATGTTATTCGTCTCAGTCTGGTATAGTCTGAAAGATGTTACCAAAGGTTGTTGGAAGCTTTCCAGAGTTCTGGGAAAGTAGCTGACTGAAATATGTGCTGTGGAAGAGAATGTCTAAAGGGATAGATTCAGGTGAAAGATAGCAGGTGAATTAAAATTACTTTCAAACACATCACAAAAAGGACTAAATTGTGGACAAATACAAAAAGTATCGACACCCTAATTATAAGACATTCCTATTTTTTTCCTGCAAATATTAGGTCCTAGAGAATCTTTATTCAGAAGATTTTAAGCTCAGAGTGTAGAACACTTATTTATAAAGTCAAAGGGAGGTTGGGTGGAAGCTCGATCCTTTGTATGCTCTCCAGTCTCTTCTAGGCATTTAACACTAAAAAGTACATTACTTTATATCCTTCACTTACTCTCAGACAATAAAATTAAGGGGTTTGATTAGCAACTTATGCATTTACCCTAGTAAATCAAAGGCTCTGCCTTAAAGCTCATTCCCAAAAATCCATGGCATAAATTGTTGTTTAGTTATATGTATACCATAATCTGACTTTGAAAAGTACTTGCAAGTGAAAGGAAAGCTTTCTTTTCAACCCCTTAAATTGGTGTCAATTCAACTAATGGGCCAGTTAATTAACTAATGGGTGTGAAACACAGGCCTTCTCTAGAGGTAAAACAGATTAAATATACCATTTAATTGCCTAGTATGGATTGACACAATTTATTGGTGAGACTCACCCAAAGTTTCCACAAAATTTTCTCTGGAGGATTATGAGCAAGTACAAAAAAGGAAAAAAATGGGACATATAGTCATTCTTCTAAAACGTTAATGTGTTTCTTCTTAATACAATGTGCTGAAAGAATAACAATTACTGTCAAGTGTGATGACAATTAACCTAAGTTTTTAAAAAGAAAAGATTTTTTAAGAAGAAAAGGCTGGGCTTTCAAAACCTTTTAACCTGGTTGGAGATTTTTATACAGTCAAAAGTATGTTATCTAGCACAAATGAGATATCAGCATTATCAGCCATAGTCTATGAAGATGCTAATAATTTTTCACCTCAATCTGTTTCGAACTGCAATATTTTTGCATTAGTATGCAAGATTCTGAGTGCTGCCTCCTCACCCTGGCTCTAAAATGCATTATTACATTTTAAAAATAAGTTTTTGTGAACTGACAGTAGTCTACCAAGGTTCAGTGAATACTCCCAAATTTGTCATTGAGAGGAATACATCTGGTGCAGGTAGCTTGATTTGCAAGCTGCAGTGCAAGAAGCGAATTGAGATGCAGATTGAGCTCTGGGTGGGAGACCAAGACAAGAGACTGTGAACTGACTCTATTTCTTCCACTCTAACATTCTTCTTCCAACTGAATATTTCTTTAGCTCATTCCTATTACCTCCCGCTGTTTTCAAGTGATATTGCAATTATATTATATAACCCTCACTTTTCACCAACTTGAAATTTGACACACTCACCTTTTTACATTCTCCAGATTGGTCTTGCAGCCACATGGGCTGGCCGCCATGAAATTTTCATTGGCTTCATAAATTCTAGAGGATATGATAAAATCTGAATGAAGATTAATAATAATTTTATTATTGACATAATAAAAGCTCAACACAGCAACCATAAAGCCATTGTCTTGCAATGTACATCATTTTAGGTGATAGACTTAGACTTTTCATCTTGAACTGGCTTCATTCTTCTGAGTGCAAACTTTTGTTAAAAACAAAACCATATTTCAAGTTTCCGGTCTTCTGTGTTTTGGTAGTGTAGAATTAGGTGTTTTTATTTTAGAGAAGTGCGTATGCTAAGGCCTGTTATGAATTCACTGTTCCCTCTTGTTTTGTCTTGGATGCAGAAAGTCCAAGTTAATGCCTTTGATAGTAGGTTTCAACCAAGTATCTCCTTTGCCCTTCTTATTTAAAAAAAAAAAAAAAAAATTGACTGGTGAGATATTCTTGCTGGATTCAATAAAGATGTGTTAAAACCTTTGTGGAGAGATTACCAAACATAATTCAGAATTTGAGAAATTGTTTTAAAAAAAGTTTCTCATCTGGTTTCAACATAACCTTAAAAATATATATCACTCTGTAGGGCCTTTGTGGGATTTATAACAAGGAAAACTATAATAATTGTCAGGACAAGTTAAACAATAACTCTTTTAACTGGCTTCAAAAAATCTCAGGTATTTGCTATCAGAAAGAAACAGTTTCCTTCAAGATTGTTAAAGACTTAAATTTTGTATGGCCTTTAGAGATTACTCTACAGAATTATCCAGCTTGCTCCAGCAAGTGTTTTCCTATGAACTTATCTCCTTGACCATGATAAAGAGCCTTTTGAATTCAGGCCTATATAACATCTTTGGTGGAATTTCAAGTTCAAACCTCCTCACACATTTTAATTATGGATGACAACACTAACAGGACTGCATGGCAGACTTTAAGAAAAATTTAAATATCACTGCAAGTGGTTGGAACATTTTCACCTTTATGACATTTTTGTAAAATACACTGGTGAATGCCCTAGTGTTCCATAAAGATAAAACTGTTCTCATGCAAATTTCTTTTAAAGAGATTTTTTTCAAAAAGAAGACCTTGTTGAGAAGAGTAGGATATAGCTTACTATCTGAATTACTGTCTTGGATGTTAAGAGTGTAGATTTACACCTATGCATTAGGATGGAAAAGCTCTGCTGTACCATAAATACAGCAATGACCTACAGTTAGGATCAATGCACTTCCACCTGAGAAATCGGGTTGCAAAGCCTCATGAATGTAAACAGTAGTAAAAGGATATATATATTAAAAAAATATCTCTAATATAGATAGATTTTCTTTCTAAAATGCTGTATATTATAATAATTTTGGTTTTTTAGGCTTGGGTATTTTTTTAATCAAGCATTGTCAAACAAAGACACCAGGTATAAATGATTGATGAGATCTCAGATCTACAAATACTGTAATGTTTCTACAACAAGAGTTTTTGCAAGTAATGAGCATAAAAACACACATAAAATTCAGCTTGCTTTGTCATCCTTTTCCAATTCAGCTTCATCAAATCTAATAAACCAAAGTTACACCTATTCCATAGCTAATTGAATAAAATGTTGATGTAAGGAAAAAGTGTTCAGTCTTGTTCTGACTAAAGTCATTGAAAGGTTTTGAGTCAAGACTATAAACTAAATGGAGAATATGTTTCTCAAAGTACAGACTTACTGAGAAGTCCAAATGGAAATGGTGTCTCTGAAGTATGTAACTCATACAATCCCAAAATGCATTTAAAATATAATGTACTGTCTTTTTAAAACATTTTTCCAGGCTATTAGATATGAAAAGACAGAAGATACAGACCCTTCTGCAGAGAATTTTTGATTAAGTAGAGCAAATTTAAAGTGTCATAACAGTGAAAGAAAAGGCTCAGGGGTCCTGATTCATTCCACGTATCTCCAGGCATTCCACTTAAAAGCATAGGTAATGGTTGCTCCCTGTATACTCAGCAAGGAGAGAGAGGAATTTCCAGGGGGAGGTTCAGATCATAAACAAGGTATTTTCCTCTTGGGATGTCTCTCTTTTTCATCAATATCATAAGTACCTATGGCAACCAAGAGCCTAATATAGGAATGTCTACAGGTGCCTTAAATCAGAGAATATGAAGTTGATTCAGAATAGGAGATAATGGATATTAACTTAGACAAAAGTGCTGTACAGATGGAAATAAATAGATATTTATTTATAATAACATCTTCGTTCATGTTGCAAGGTAACATGTCACATGTTTTACAAATACTAGGAATTGCCAAATATTACAAGCCCAACCAATTTTAAAGAGAGCATGACCAGTATGAAAACATATGCAAATATAGGTCCTACTTGACAACAACTTGCAATCTTACTGCTGGATGTACAGTGTATTCACATCTCGCAGGATGTGAATTTTGACTTGATGTTAAATTACTCCAGATTAAGCACTACAGTCTTTTATGGTGGAGTGACTGCAAGAGCTGATAAGGGAAGACTGTCTGATGCCCTTTACCTAGAATTCTGTAAGGTGTTCTACACAGTCCCACATGACATCCTTATCTCCAGATTGGAGAAACATGAATCTGAAGGGTGAACTCTTGGGTGGATAAGGAATTGACTGGATGGACACAGCCAGACTATTATGGTCAATGGCTGTACACAGGTGGAGGCTGTGATGAGTGGTGCCCCCCAGAGCTCTCTCTTTGGTGCTCTTTAACATCTTTATCAATGACACAGAAAATGAGATCAAGTGCACCCTCAACAAGATTGCAGATTATATGAAGCTGCTGCAGGTTGACACATCAGAAAGAAGGGATGCTGGAAAAGCTTGAGTTTGATCCATGAGAAACTAATGAGGTTAAACAAGTTTCAAGTGCAAAGTACTGCTTCTGGGGCAGGGGAATTCCAGACATGAGTACAGCCTGGGAGAATAATTCATTGAGAGCAGCCCTGAGGAACAGGACTTGGGGGTTCTGGTGCATGAAAAGCTGAACATGAGACAAGTTTGTACTCACAGCCCAGAAAATCAACAGTGTCTTGGGCTGCCCCAAAAGCAGACTGGTCAGCAGATTGAGGGAGGTGATTCTGGTCCTCTGCTCCACTGTTTTCCACCTGGAGAACTGTATCCTTTCCTGGAGACCTTAGCACAAAAGGACTTAGATATGTTAGAGTGGGTCTGCAAGAGCGTCATGACACAAGAGGGCTGGAGCACCTCTCCTAGGAAGATGAGAGAGCTGGGGTTCTTCAGACTGGAGAAAAGAAGACTCTAGAGAAGACCACACTGCAGCCTTCCAGTACTTGAAGGGAGCTTAAAAAAAAGAGTGAGAGCAATTTTGTACAAGGATGTGTAGTGATAGGGCAAGGAGAACAAGAGATTTAAAACAGATGTTTGGAAGAACTACGTTACTCAAAGGTTAGTGAGGCAGTAGAAAGAAGCTGTCCAGAGGAGCTGAGGATGTTCCATCCTTGGAAGTTTTGAAGGTCAGGATTGGATGCAAATAATTCTGTAATTTTATGATTTTATTATATTACTTGGGGATATGAAAAATTATAATCTTTGCATTAGAGAAGCTTCTGTAATATTGTTTCATTTAAAATTTTTGTCCAGGTGTTTAATAATATCCCTAGAATCCATGTGAAGCAAGGGGAAGGACTATGACTGTTGCTGCCCTTTCCTTCCCCTCAAAGCTCAGGTTTCTACCTTCCAATGATTTATTGGATGTATGTGGTTGCAATGCTTTTTTCCAAATTATTTATCTTTTCTCTTGCTTCTATCTCTGTTCCATATGATTTATTGCATCACTGGCTTCCCGGTATTGCTAATGCCGCCAGAAACATCCTAATTAAAGGACTGAGTCATGAACAGAAAAGCAAAGTGGAAAATGAAGGAGATTTTCTAGCCCCACATCCATAAAAACTGTGGACAGGCAATTTCTCTACAAATATTTATACCATCACTCCCTGAACTTTCAAGAAGTAATTATTTCTTCCATTTTTGAATAATTGTCCTTTCTTAGGAACCAGATTATCCCCAGGTATTAATTAATGAGATAACACCAAAGATGGATTTTTTTTCTCAAGATTTTTAAAATATATTTGACTAGAAAGTGATTTGGGATGTTTTTTTCTTTTAAAACATATATTAGGAAAGCCCTAATGCCCTAATGATACATTATGTTCATTAGCCTTTAAATAAAATAAAGACTCTACATACGTTTTTCCTTTAACCTGTGTGAACACACATACACACACACATACACATACATGTATACTACACTAATAGGTAGATAGCAGGTATAATATTCATACAGTAAAATAATTCATGGAGATATTGTTACCTTAGAAACAGCATTTTGTGGAAAATACTCTTTTGATGCTTTTTAATGGCTTATGAACATCTCTTGCCTTCACCTCTGCATTACAGTGTGTTCTTACTGAGAAATGCATTTGAACCAACATATCCTTTAAATGAGAAGAATATCTGGATAACTGATTTTATGTTGCCATTCTAGCTGCAGAAACACATTCATTTTAACATCTCTAATGCCAAAATACATTCAGCTAAAACTTGCAGCTGCCTCTTGTTGCTTAAATAGCACAGAAATGTATGGTAGACTGTGCAGTTTTCTACTTTCAAGTAGCATAACCATTGATACTTAATACACACAACTAGTCGAAGAGATGAATAAAATAATAAAATAATAAACCTGCATTGGATTAGAAAATATATTTTAGTTTTCTATATTGCTTTACCGTTTTTTTATTGTCAGCCAATTGCACACATTCATGTTTTGTGTATGGATGATACTCTTGGGAAAAAAGAGTTATAATCTACCCATATATAAAAGCTTTTGGTGACTTTTAAGTGTCACCTCTTTGGAATTTCTCTTCCCACACAAAATGGAAGAAAACTGACAAGTCTGCAGAGAAATCATGGAGAAAAGTAGGAACTAGATGGGGAAAAAAACAAGAAAGAAAGAACGAGGAGGATTACTGCAAAACACAAGACTATAGAAGGTTCTGAAAAACACAGGTGAAGCTTAAGAAATACAAATCACTCAGTGACACAATGGTAGGTCTTGTCTGTGTTTGGGTAGATTTATCAAAACCAAATTATAAAAATGAGAAAAACACTTCCTAAAACTTTGTCTCCCCACTAGAATTCTTCTAATGAAGGGATAGAAGTTTCTGTTTACAATAATCTCCTGCATAAAATGAGAGCACTGAGACCATTTCCTTTTTTCATCTTTAAGAAAGAAGATTCTCAGCATCCTGTAACAGTTTTTGCTGGTTTTGCACTATTTTGGTTCTATACATTTACCAATTGCCAGAAGGCAGGATAATGATGTGTTGAGATGATATTAAAGTTTCTCCTTACCCTGCTGCATTCCACTGAAAAGCCAGAATAATCACATTAAAGGAAATACTTGATAGAAATTTAGTAGAATAAGATTGAGTCTATTTGTCTGACCTGGCTTAAAACTCAATACAGTAAATATAACATTTATCCCTTAAAATGGTGTTTTACTTGTCAGCTTTTGAGTATAATCCATTGCTGAAGATTTGTTGTCTGCCTGTCTTCATTTAACAGACTACACTCTCTGCTTAGGGCTTTACAGAATGTAGCAGCTTGTTGAGTGAATTTATATGTGAGATAAATTTTGAAAAATTGATCCAGAATACTTAGCTGATTTGGTTTTCGTTGCTAAAAATGTTACAATAATTTAATACTTTGGCACTGTAATTATTTTTAGCTCAAAGAACAGTTTCCTTGTAGAGAAATAGGATTTCCATGAGATCTGTGCTGCATAAACTCTAGATTATTCTCCTGGAGTAATCTTGAAGAACATTGTGGAGATGGGAATTGACTGGTTCTCTGCTTCCATAGGTGTGCAGAATTTGGCTGCAAGCAACTCTGCCTGTGAGACAAAGATAGATAGATCAATTGATCGATAGCTAGATAGATAGACAGATAGAGTCATAGAATTGTAGAATCATAGATAGATAGATAGAGCCTGGTTGACAAAATCCCTTGGGAAGTAGTCCTGAAGGTCTGGAAACTCATCAGAACTGCTATTTTGGAATTCTGAGACAGGAGACTTTGGCTTATTTAGGTTGAGAGAGTGCATTGGGAGGAAGTGCTGAAGGTCAAAGGAATGCAGGAAACCTTCAAAATGTTCAAGAAGAAAACCTAAAAGGTACAGGAGCAGGCTGTGCCTGTGTATGAAAAGATGATCTGGGAGGGAAGAGGAGAAGCCTGGGTGAACAGAGAGGTTTGGTTCAAACTCAGGAAAAAAAATAAAAAAGGAGAGTGTATCACCTTTAGAAGAAGCAGCAGGCAGCTCAGGAGTACTAGCAGGATGTTGTGAGATTACGCAGGGAGAAAATTAAAAGTACCAAAGCACAACGAGAACTTACTTTGGTTACTGTCATAAAAGACAATAAAAAAGTAATATTAATATTTTTGCAAGAAAAGGAGGGCAAAGGAGGGTCTCCCTCCTTTATTGTATGTGTAGGTAAACACAGCGACAAAGAATGAGGAAAAGGCTAAAGTACATAATACCTTCTTTGTCTCAGTCTTTAACAGCGAGACCAGTTGTTCTGTATGTACCCAGCTAATTGAGCTGGAAGATGGAGACCAGAACGAAAACCACCATAACCTAAAGCGAGGTCAGTGACACAATTTGCTACTTAGACACACACAGGTCCATGGGGCCAGGTAGGATCCACCCAAGGGCTGGAGAAGAGTGGCTGAAAAGCTGGTGGAAAAGCACCTGGGGGTCACCAGCCAGCTGAACATGAGCCAGTGTGTGCCCAGGTGGCCAAGAGGGCCAATGGCATCCTGGCCTGGAACAGCAACAGTGTGGCCAATGACTGCACACTTGTATTCAGAACTTGTGAAATCACACCCCAAATCCTGTGTTCAGTTTTGAGCCCCTCATGACAAGAAAGACATTGAGGTGCTGGAGTGTGTCCAGAGAGGGGCAATGAAGCTGATGGAGGGTCTGAAGGACAAGTCCTATGAGGAGCAGCTGAGGGAGCTGGGGTTGTTTAGCCTGGAGGAAAAAAGGCTCAGGGGGGAACTTACTGTTCTCTACAACTGCCTGAAAAGAGACTGTAGCCAGGTGGAGGTTGGCCTCTTCTGCCAAGTAGCAGGAGATGGGACAAGAGGAAATGGCCTCAAGTTCTGACAGGGGAAATTTAGGCTGGATATTAGGAAAAATTTCTTCACTGAATGGATTGTTAAACATTGGAAAAGGCTGCCCAGGGAAGTGGTTAAGTCAAGATTCTTGAAGATAACTAAAAGATGTGTGGATGTGGTACTTAAGGATATAGTTTAGTGGTGGACTTGGCAGTGCCATGTTAATGGCTAGTCTTGATGATCTTAAAGGTCTTTTCTAATCTAAATGATTCTATGGTTCTATGGTTCAATAGATAGATAGATATATAAAGGCACATTGACATTTCAGCAAGAACTTGTCTTAAAGCACATAATATAATCTGTGACTGAAAGAAGTAGCATGACTGAAGTGAAATACTTTTCAAACCATTTTTTCTCTCTCCATGCACACAGACATTGACTGAAATGTGCATAGCTGCTTGTTCTGAAAGCATAGGAGAAACACCTGCTCCCAGAGAAACTGTGGCATAAATTTCTACCACTAATAGAGTAGGAAATTAATATGAAATCAACTGAGCCCTCCACATACATGAATGCATGTCCTTTTGTTGGTGCCTCAGGGTCTGCTGTCACATTCTTTCAGTCAGCTGTTCACCTGCAAAGTGCTATGTGCAGAGTCCAAACTTTTTCAGATATTAATATTTTTAGAAACTGAACAAACAACATGGGGTGAGACTCAGATTATACACAGTAAAATCACATTATTAAAATAAGTCATAACTTGCAACCATGTAACTAATGATTATCCAGCAGTAAAATATTTGCTATATAGGCAGAATTCTACTGACCCTCCTATGAGAACATATGTCTTACCCTGACATGACGTTACAGGATGTGTTAGCATTTTAACAGTATTGTGAAATGCCACCATAACATGGAAACTGTGAAATAATTCTGCAGCAAAATGATTTAACAGAATACCAACAAAAATAAAAATAGAGGATAGGCACAATGCTTGGCAAACCTGTAATCTCCAAAGAGCAGTCTCCAGCAGTTCTGCAGCACTCTAAACAATACCATAAATAAAGGTAATTATCCAAATGATATTATAAAGCTAAGTCAAAAATGGTCTTGTGGAGAAGTTGCATGCAATTAAATTGGGGGAAAACCTGTAGAATCATGTAGAAAGGAAATTACAATTTTTCCTCCAATTTTTAGGCTATTATTCTTTATTAAAATCTCTACTACAGTACAAGAATTATGCTCAAAACCGACCATTTGCTTTCAAAAAACAAATATTTTTTTAAGAGCAGGAGATTTTTATGTAGCTGGAATCTATGTTGCTGTCTAATCATAAAACACACAGCAGTATTTTTGAATGACAGCTAACTGATTGAAGGTAAAACTATAGCAAAGACAAAGCCATTAACAAAAGCTCACAGGTTAACTACAGTTTCTGACTTCTCTGAAAATAAGACTGCCCTACTTGACTGGTATTTTATGCTAAATAAGAGGAGCTGAGTCATGTACCATGTCTTCTCATGGTAAGAGCATGCTCTGTAAGGTTTCTAATTCAGTTTTTTCGTTCATCTATTGCTTGAGAAGTGTCAGGAGGGTGAAAAATAACAAGAAATAATTCCTTTGCTGGTGGGATTTCTTCATGGTGTAATATTTTGGTGGAACACTGATCTCCTTTCCCTTTCAGGTTCATACTGGAGACGGGATGGAAGGGTGATTTTGTAAAAGGGACTTCTGGTGTCTGCAGTTGCTACTGTATGGTTTCTCTGAAGACCCCAAGCTAATGCGTGATGTGTGACTTCTAATAGTATTGAAATTTGCTGGTCTGCAGCTGCTCACTCCTGTTTTGGTAAGGGATAATTTTTAGTAATATACTTCCATTTTTAGTAATATACTTACATACTTTTAGTAATATACTTCCTAATATAAAACTAAAGTTAGTCAAAATCCACCTGTAAATACTGCTGTATGTCTCCATAGTCTTGGAATTTTCTTCAGATAACACACTTGGAGAATGAAATACCAATAATTCTTCCTGCTTGACTGTCTTCATTCTTAGAACAGCTTTTAAGGATTACATAGATTTCTTTGCTAGAACAATTTCCATCACTTATCCTTAAAATCAAATTGTATTCTTCTTGGTTTAGGTTGATAATATTTGTCCTTTATTCATTTTTAACTCCAGACAACACTGAACCCCAGTGTACCTAATCTACCCCTTGTCTCTGTAGCTCTTTAGACCTTGAATTGAACTGACTAATTATTTGCAGGCATGATTCCCTGGGATTCAATGGAGTTGCAGAAATTATGAACTTGTCTTAATGAGAAATAATGGTGCACATGTGAGCATTGTTTTCCTAAGCACCTGCAATGCTGGGGTAGTTAGAGAACAGCATAACTTCTCTAATGAGCAAAGCTCAGATTTATGTGATCACAGATAAAAAGGGGATACCAGCAGCATAATTGCTTCATGTCTGCCTCTAACTGCATTGGCAACAGTCTGCTGTTCCTGTAGGATGACTGGTTGGATGGCCCATGAAACAAATCCTCATCACCCCACATTTCAGCCAGTCTGAAATGAACCATCTCAAATCTTTTTACCCTGGTGTTACATGTTGAACATTGTGAAGTTCCAGGAGCTGACACCTAAAATGTTTAGCAAACCTTGATATGGGAATTGACTCCATTACAAAGGTAGGATGAATGGCTGTCCTGTTTAAATCCACTGTTACATGTGTATACAAACTTTAAGGATTCTCTGTGATTGCCAATACTCCTTTATAGTTTACTTTTCTGCCAGATGCAGACCTGTAGCATCTGTTAAGGAGACACATTCTGTGTGGCACAGGACACTATATTTAGACAGAGATGACGATAATTGGATACCATGTTTCTTCTGATGGTTTTTCTTGTTTATTTTGAAACTGATGAAATTGGTTGACTTTATATGGGATTACTTTGGATTGCATTATTACTTTGATTTTGGCTTCTCTTCCCTGCCAGCAGGGTTATCAATTGTGATAGCAGGCTAAGTAACAATTACTGGGATTTTAAGAGCTATTAAACTGTTAGTGTCTGCCAAAAGTTACCACGCAGTGGTATCTTAGATACCAGAGCCGTTTGACTGCACTTAGCATAGTATATCTCTCTGGGATTTTGTGATGTGGTAACAGTTGGCAATTTGTGACTTACTGATAGTGACAATTGGGTGTATGAAACCATAGGTCTGTTTAGCAACAGCGTGCCTGTTACACATTATTCCAGCAACATGAAATGAACACAGCTGTGCACTGATAAACAATTCTTAAAAACAATTAAAAATGTGGAAGGTGACTTCTAAGAAAAAAATGTAACTGCCAAGAAAAAATAATGACATTATATATTGACAATATTTTGTGCAGCTTGAAAACTATTGACTTCAGGAATATTTGAGACTATGTACTAGTTAAGATCTTCATTATAAGCATGATTGAATGAATACATTTTAATTAATAATTCACATTCAAAAAAATTCAATTTTGGTCATCCAGAAACTCATCAGACATCTCAGAGAAATTCTGCAAATAATTTTGGCTGAGAAAAAACTATAGAATTTCAGAAATAGTAGAGTAGTCTGGACATTTTGAAAATTACAGTTATTACGTATTATGTTCATAGGTGTATGTTGACCTTTATTATAAAGATGAATTAGATTTACACTTCCATTTTGATACTATTAATAAAATAGGACTGTTGTGGTAGTTACAGAGTGTACTTCAAGAACAGATGAAATTCACCTTCAGAATTAGTACAGAACAGGAAAGAATAAACAGAAAAAACAGACTTGATAGAATAGAATTATTTCATTTGGAAGGTACCTACAGTGATTATCTAGTCCAATTGCCTTACCACTTCAGGGATGACTAAAGGTTATTAGCAATAATTAAGTAGTAGCCATTAATTAGTAATTCTTAATATTAAAGCATTTTATTGAGGGCATTTTTCAAATGCCTCAAACATTGAATTCATATTCTAAATTCACTTTACCAATATATAGAGGATTTTTTTCTTTCTGTACACTTGTACTGGGTCTGACTGAGGTAGTTCACAGCCCTCACAGTGCAGTGCTTTGCTGTGGGAGATGGAAAAGTGTTGATAACACACCAGTGTTTCAGCTACTGCCATGCAGCACTGTCCTTCTGACATTCCTTCCCCCATCAAGGGGAGTGCCAAGATCCTGAGAGGAGGAAGGGGAGGCATTCATGATGAGTCAATATTTGCCTTCCGGAGAAACCACTACAGGTGCTGAGGCCCTACTTCCCAGGAAGTGTCCAAACATTGCTTGCTGATGGGAAGTAGAGACTGACTTTTCCCTTTGCTTATTCGTGCACAAAACTCTCTGTGGTTTCTTTCTCTCATTGTAATAAACTGCCTTATCTCACCCTGTGTTTTTTCTCCATCTTATTCTCTCCTCTGTCCCACTGGGAAAGGGAGTGATAGAGCAGCTTAATTGGCAGCTTTCACCCAGCCAAGGTTAATCCACTACAGTAATTTTGGTGCCCAGACAGGGACAGGCAGCAATGTTTTGGGGGAGGAAAAGAGACCTGTCAGAAAAAGACAATGATGTTAACTCAGACATCATTGTCCTGGGAGACTGTGGGGTTCTTTTCCAAAGAAGACAGTTCTCCACAAAACTCTCCAGCATGGTTCCAATCTCATGAGCAGCAGTCATCCCAAAACTGCTGCAAGCTGAGTCCTCCTCACTCACCCACAGTCCTGCCAAAACTGCTGCGGCATGGGTCTCTCATTCCACGGGGTGCAGTCCTCCAAGGACTGGAAGCAAGGGCCCTCTCTCTCCATCAGGAATCTCACTGGACCACAGCCTCCTGCCAGCATTCACCTGCTCTGGTGTGAGCACCTCCCCCACGGGCTGTGGGTGGATCTCTGCATCCCCCGTGGATCCCCAGGGGCTGCAGGGGCCCAGCAGCTTCACCGTGGTCTCACCATGTGAGATCATCTCGGCTCCGGTGCCTGGGGCACCTCCTGCCCCTCCTTCTGCACTGACCTTGGTGTAGCCATGTTGTTCTGTTCTTATGTTCTCACCTCCTCCTCATCTCTGGCTGAAATGAAAACTGCTGCCACCTTTGTTTTGATTTCTTCTTAAATCTGTTATCACAGAGGTTACCAGCATCTCTAACTGGCCCAGTTTTGGCCAGCAGCATGTCCATCTTCAGAGCCATCAGGGACTGGCTCTGCTGGACACGGTGGAATGTTCCAGCAGCTTCTCACAGAAGCCACCTCTGTGGCCCCTCTGCTACCAAAACCAGGCTGTGCAAAACCTACACAACGCTTAATGCTACATTATATAATCATATTTAGTTTGAGCAAATAGTAATTGAAATATTTCCTTTAAAACATCAAGGAGCAATGGCATGCCAGCAGTGCAGTCTCTTTACTTTCTGGAAGGCTTCATGAGTTGGAGTTATTATGGAGTAAGGGAGAAATTATGGACTTCATCTGAGTATCTGGATTTGAAAGATCAGTTATTTTGTCATCCTAGGGTTATAAATATTGCATCAATATACATATAAATAATAACCTAAACATATGTATAAAATATATAATATGTAATATAATATAATGATATTTACACAGACATTGCTATTCTGCCTGCTTCTGCTCAATCCCCTCTGTCTGGTGCCTTACAGTGCTCTTTGGGAGATTTCAAAATCTGAAAAGTACAAGAGGGGATTGAGAGGAAGAGACTGGTGTTGGTGAGAACCAGGGACGTAACATTAAACCACTAAGAACAGAATCACCTTAGCCAAGTTTCATTTTTTATCACATAAACAGGATTGTGTTAAATATGTAAGCAAAGATTTCTGCAAAATCAGAAGGGGGAGAATCAACCAACTGCACAAATGAACACATGGGCTGTCATAGTATTTGCAATAAACCCAAATTACTAAAAGTCAAACTTATGCAGGGATTACAGTAGTATTAGTATTGATATGTTTATGAAATAATATTAATTGCCTATTTTTTAAATCAATCTGAGTTGATAAATCTCAGGATTTTGCTTTGGAGTTTAAAACAAGCAGTCCTTCATGTAATTTCTTACAATATTTAAACACTTTGAGTAAGAATATGATGTCAAAGTGCAGGCAGTATGAAGCTGCAGGGAAGACAAAACACAAGTAGATTAACTCATTTTTGTATTCTCCTGCATTTTTTTAATGAGCTGTAAAGGACTGGGTGTATTCTAGCCTATGTTAGACTTTCTAGGTTGCCTGAATCCACTGCCCTGCAGAATCCCAAAATCATCAGTAATGACCAGACTTTTCACAAGGTTTATTATTGCAAATATCATCATGCAACCAAACATTCTGGAGAGTTTGAGAAAAGCAATCTGCTGCTTTCCCCTTCATTTGCTTATGGGGCAATTCCCCCAGAGACAAGACAGACTTTCTAGGGATTCATTTCTACCAATCCAGAACTTAACCAGGAACCCATCTTGTCAGTGAACTTTCCAAATCACAGGTGAAAATAATGTCAGTTCAGTATGAAAATTTTTGAAAGTCTGCTATGGCAGCATACTGCATTTTATTTCCATCTAGTTATTTTTTCTGCTTTGGATTATTTATATGAAATCTGTTCAAGGTCACATATACTTGGCAGGCTCAGTGAACAGTTCATTAAATTCATCCATTACAGAGTACAACATAAAATTGGGATTATTTTGCACTACTAAGTAGTTTTTTTTTTAGGAAAATAACCTGAACTATTTTAGGTCAAGGTTGAAAGTATCAGCAAATGATGGTGGACAGACTTATTAGTCATTCTGGTCACATGTACTCTTCCATTTCTGATAACCTCAAAAAGCTTGTCACATATACCTAAACACATTCTGTGAAGGAACAAATTCATGCTGCATTAGTGAATATTGTGTCTCCTTAGGGCAAGCAGACCTAGTATATATATGTGTGTATATATATATATGTATATAAAATTATTCTACTAAAACTCATTTTTAGAAATCATAAGACACTCAAAGTCATATTTTTTTTTATGAAAATACTGATATATTTCTAAAAATGTGGAACTGAATCATGTTTCCACAGTGAAAACTTACATGAAGGATGGACATCTGAAAGAAGAGGCACAGATAAAGAGAAAAAAATCATAAGGGAGGAGTGCTTTAAGTTAGGTCTTTGTGTTACTTCTGAAGAGGGATGTAAACACCATAATATCAGGGATTCAAATGCCTGGTGTTTCCATGTAAGGTGTCTGGCATGCCGAGCCCAGGGCTGGAATCACAGGATCCATACACAATACACAGACAAGTTGATATGTGACAGAACTGTCCCAGAGAAATGAGGCTGCTGAAAGGGGATGTGCTTACAGCCATCCAGCAGGGACGTGCCAACAACAGGAGAGGGTCTTAACTGTTGTCCATCTTTATATAGGCTTACTTGTCTAATGGTTACATCTCCTTCTGATCCCTCTTTCAAAGGAATGCAGCTGAGCTTTTTCCTTTTTATCTGAAACCTCAGATGGACCTACCCATTTAAACACAGCAGGCAGTGAGTGGCAGTGATAGCTTTGCAGAGCTTGTACATTATACTTTACCAGTTGAAACACTATCCCAAAATAGGTGAGATCTAAGTTCATTTCCCCCTTCTGTTTGAAAGAATTGAACCCAACATTCCTCAGTGCCCTCCCCAGCAGGCTGCCCACAACCCCAGCACAGTGAGTCAGCAGCTCTCTTCAGAGCTGTTGAGCTATGTGGAGAAGTATGCACAACTTTCCCAGTAAAAGAGGGGAACTGAAAATAGTGACAACTTTGTTCAAAAATTATAGAAGGCACCCAGGAAGAGCCAGAATCTAGATGCTGCTGCTAGGTGTCTTTGGTCCACATTTTACCCAATGATTGTCTCAAATGACTTCCATGAAGTTACTGAATCAATATTAGCTTGAGTGCTAATTCCATTGCTCGATGCTGAGGGAAGAAAATTTTGTTTTTAATGAGTGCTGTTAAAAATGTCAGCAAATAAATTATTAAATACTTGTATGAGAAATTAAACAAATATATATATTTTTTTTTTTCTAGAGGGATCTGCACAGCTGTAACTTGGCTCAGTGCATCTTTCTGATACGATGCACTACTGCCTCTTTGATGAAACTTCAAAAAATTCATGACATTCTGTCATTACAGAACTTGCTTAAAGAGGCAAGTACAGTATATCAATGATATTGTAACACATAGCATAGGCAAAGTAAAGGAAAAATCAAGAATAAATTCTTACACTTCTTTTAAAAAGACTTTATTCTTCTACAATCCATTCACAAAAATCTAGCAGCACTGCAGATATTTATATAGTGTAGGAAGAACAGAAATCCCAAAGCACATTTCAATTATGAATATGTTATTTATATTTTATGGGCAAAAAGATTTATTTCCACAAGCACATTGTTTTCTTTTATCTGTGTGCTTCCTTTAATCCTGTCAATAACTCAGTATGCAGCTGGTTTCTGCTCATAGATTTTTTAGAAGATAATAGAAATAAGCATGCATGTAGATAGAACTATTCATGGGTAACGTAAAAATGCCTGCTGTTCATCAAGATTTCTGCTTGCTAATTAACTGGAAAAAATTGGCATGATATTTTTCCAGTATTTTTAACTGAAATATTGGAATATATTAGCATGAAAAATAAAAATAACTTCTTAGTTAAAAATATAATAAAATTCTAGATTTACATTTATGTTCTAAGGTGCAAAAAATGTGTACTTATTATTCACAACTTGAAAGAGTATTTTAATATCTATATAATTTAAGTATTAAATTGTTCAGTAAGTTGCAAAATCTACCATGATGCTAGCCAAATTAAAATGTTTTGGGGCAGGAAAAAATATCACCTAAATTTATATTGGTAATAAATGAGGAAGAAGCTGAACTGATTTGATGCACTTCAGTTTCCATACGTGTTATATGGTAGTTTGTAAAAAATGTCTCCTTTCTTCCTTGAAAGTCAAGAATCTCATTATGGGGTGAACAACTTGGTAGCACTTAAAAGGAAGATTATAAGCAGGTTTCTTCATCAATAAGTAAATTCATCAGCTGTAAGAAAAACTGTGAATATTTTTTCACTCTACTGGTCAAGACAGAATGATTTGCCAATGTAATTTCCCTACTTTTCTGTGTTATTTTTGGACAATTGTATCTCTCTCCTCGTGTATTTAGATCCCTTTCCCTAAAGAATACCAGAAGAAGGATCACATCACAAATGGGAAGGAGATAAATCTGCCTAAATATATGTCTGGCTGCATTCCATGCATACAGCTTCTCAAATGTCTGAAGTAGTAAATACCAGGCTGGGATGCATACAAAGTTTTCCAGTGATCCAGTTTTACAGCAGCTATATATACTGAAATCCCACTCAGAAGAGTGTGTCTGGCTAGGGCCTCCACAGATGGCCCTTTTGGGATTCAAATTCACCTCTCTCTTGCCTCTGTTTTTTATTTTTTTTTAGAATTGTACACTAGAAAATCTGGGACATTTGGCTTGAGGAAGGTTTTTCCATATAAATTAGAATACTTCTCAAAGTCACAATACCCTTCAATTCATGATTCCTGTCAAATATGCTCTTATCACAGACGTTGCAAAGCTTTACAGTGAGTGATTCTTTTTTATTAAAATTTCTAAGCGTCAAACTAATAGGTTTCAGAGTAACATACTGACAGTGTTGCAAGAGCAAATATCCTAACATCTTATAACATGAAATCAAATATGCTTATGAAAAACATCCTATAGATCATAGAAAAATACCTTGGAAGCCAGAAGCCCTTATCTACTCCAGGCTCCATCATACAAGTCTGAAGAGAGGACTAACCTTGGTCATGGTGAATATGAAGTGGGTGACCAGAAGCTGACCTTGAAAAGAGACAGTGTAGTGATTTCTTGTTCTCTGAAGGTTTATCCACTAGAATACTGTTTGTTTACTGCGTTTAAAAATGAGCCATTACCAATAAGTGAAGTGGGGTTTTGCCAAGTTATAGGGCAGTAAATATGCCAATTTAATGTAATTTTAAAAAATTAAATTGTGCAATGTGTGTCTATTAGTTTGAAAATCACAATAAATTTTTAGATAGAGTGAAGCTTAGAGTAGAAACCAACAAAACTACCTGCATTGGTTCTCTGATATCTGGAGAAAAAAAGAATTGCAAGATTATGACATTAAACACAGAGGAAGCTGACAATTTGAAGTGTTGTTAAACTCAAAATTTAAGAAAATAGTACAGAATGGAACTGATTAAGTAAAATCCAAATTTGACACTGAAGTTTGCAACCATATTTCAAAAATATGACCATGACTAGGTGAATATGTGGTCAGCTGTTCCTAAATGTGAATATTCTTTGGATCACTTAGGTTTCAAAAGCAGAGTAATGGACTAATTAAACTTTAAAAATACTGGTAGCAGCAACACTGAATGATTTATTGTTATATAAATTTCAGCCTCCAATTCTGTACCCTTTTACTTAGAAATAAATTCTGGTTTGATGTACAGCTGTAATGTTTTTTTTGCATGGAATTGGTCATTTGCCAGACAACTTTGCTTTTGAGTCCCAAGTGGATTTTCATGTATGTAACACGTTTGCTTACGAGAAGCATTGGTCCAAAAGTGCCAACTATTATAATGGATTGGTCTGTCTAGATCCCAACTGCAACTCAAATTTTGAAACATATACCTAATTCGTAAATCTTTTGCTATTGAAAACACTTTATATCTGCTTGTTACTTTTTGTTTATTATCATATAAAATTAATAGTTTCACTTAAGAATGGAAAGATTTTCTTACATTTTTTCTAAAAAATCTTTCAAATCTGAATAAGTTTTTTCCCCTGAAAAATCAAGTCTAGGTTTGAAGTTGTGTAACTGGTTTTGAAGATATTCATCCTCAGAGTTTGATGCATATATTTTTCCTTAATTTTTTACTGTAGAAAAAATTTATGTTTTGTTACCAGTTATTTAATTTGAAAAATCAGTAATTTTAATCACAAAAAGCTGTGTGAATGGATATGGTCATGTTCTCTAGTTTCTCTGAATATGGGATCTCTTTCCTTTATATTTCACTGTAGGCACATAGGAGTTTAGTTTAACATGAATTTCTTAATAACAACATAGAATGATCAATTCAGAAAGAAAAAGACTGGTTGGTAAATATGTCATGTTAAAATAAATAAATAAATAAAAGGAAAAGGTCATTTTAATTTTTAATTTTAAGATTCCAGATCCAAGCCAAAAAAAAAAAATTGTCTCTTTTTTTAAGGTTATCAAATAAGAAAATGTCGCAGAATTTGGCATTAAATTTAAGACAGCTATAAGAAACATGGGGGGGGGGGGGA
>VZSE01013231.1:72434-123138 GCA_013398275.1 Promerops cafer | reverse complement strand
GAACGAAAGGGGGGGGGGGGGGAAGCTTGTATAGTATACCATGTGTGATATAGCACCTAGGGAAACAAAACAAAACAAAATATTGGAAAAATTCTAAAAGTGAAAAATTTCTAATCATGGGCAAAGATATTACCTTCTATATTTGTGATTTCATTTGCCAGCTAAATGGACTTCCATGTGCTTTTCGTAGATAAGGAAATATTATCAGTAAAAATAAGAAATGTTTGTTAACTGCTCAGACCCAAAGCACAAATTATGTAAATTCAGATAAAGTCTACATTCCCAAAAAACAGACAGCAAGACTAAAAATGAGAAATTCACTCTGTCACTATAGAGTGTATTTATAACCTACACTATACACCAAGGCCGCATCCTGTACATACACAATTACCGGCAGCATTTTATTCAATCATTCCTCCAGCAGTGAGGGCTATTGACTGTGTTAAGAAAAAGCTTCTGTATCAAAGGCTGCCAAACCAGTTCTAATATGATTTTCTTTGCTTTGCTTTCCTTAATTCAGTTTGAGCTACATACTTCAAGAAAAGCAGAAGCAGAGGTTTTATGACTGGTTTAAAAACTTCTGAAATTATAGTCATTACAGAGGAAACAGCAATACAACACATATTTCAGTACCATGAGCAGAGCTATTACAATAAATATTTGAAAATTTGCAACTTGTATTGCTACAGCTTGGAAATTCACTTTCAAGGTTTCATAAATTACGGTATTATTTTTGCATATTAATTGTTATAAAATGGGTTACAATGCATTTCCTAATAACAAAACACTTCTAAAGAATGAAATTGCACTTTAGTAAAACCCAATTCCTTTTATGCTGTCATAAATGCATCAATTTTAACCTTTTCACAGATTTATAAAATGGACTTGCAACAATAAAATGACCACACACATCATAACAAAAATTTCCTAAGCTAAATATAGCTTCAGTTTTTTCAAGTATCATTCTGAAAAACTGGAATTTCTAATATACATGGGAAATACTCCAAACGTAGTTCCTAGAATACAATAAAAACGTGTTTATGTGTTTTAAAGAATGCTTTTCATGTGTTACTCACACATTTTAACAAAGCTGCCCAGTCCTGGGAGTAGCTTTGAACTAGAATGATCCTTAAATTCGACGTCTGACATCTCAGTTACCCTCAGAGGCAGCCTGAATTTGATCTCTGTTTAACATGCAATCTATGTTTCAGTTAATTATAAAACTTTTCTGTAGAGCACGATGCTGCATTCTCCTGGGATGCCTGTGTAAGCAGCCTGTGTGTGTGAGCTCCTCTCCCAAGGTGCTGGCAAAGATCAGTGAGTCGGTGGGGACAGAGGTTTCCCTGAGGTAGGAAGGTCACCCCAGTGTGGTTTGGAGTCTGGGGTCGAAGTGCATGCAATGCCAGAGCCCACCTGCTCAAAGGCCTTTGAGAAACAGGCTGCTGGTGTGTTTGTGTGCTACAGACAGGAATGCATTTGCAACCACGTGTGCACACCAGACTGCCTATTACCAGAAAAATAAAAAAAATCTGAGCTCCCTTTTCATAAGTTGTGAGATAAATTTGTACTAAATTGCATTGGACACTGCAGTCTAAATTTTTCTAATGCTAAGAAAGAGAAGCCTAATAACTCACACTATCAAAGCACTTTTTACTTTATTTATATTATTTGATATTTGTTTTAATGTTATGAAGCCAGAAATTGAGTAGCCTTCTAACAGTTAAAACCTGTTCAATTTAATAAGGCCCATGATCCTTCCACAGTATAGAGAACATTTTTTTCAGACTGTTTTCATATTTCTAAATTTTCAGCTTGTAATAAAATCCAAACTTTCATAGACTTTTGATTTTTTTTTTAGAACAGTGGAACCTCCAGGTTATCTACTTGACAGGATACTCCACAGAAGTGGATATGGAAAACTGTTCCAAGTGTTAGTGGGCCCCTTGAGAAAGCAAGAGCTACTTTTTAGCAGTGATGTGGCCTTCCTTGCTCTCTCACATGATAGAAAGAAAGCACTGTTTGATCAAGGATAGGAAAAGTCACTCTTATCTCCACAGTTTCAGGTCTTCCTATCTCTATCATTTACTTCTCATTCTTAATTTATGCAGATATAAGCACCACTGAATGTGCAAAGCAGAGAACAACTAACTATAACAGTTACATTTTAAAATATTTTCAGCAAATATGATTTCAGAACAATCTGAGAGAGTGTTGTTTTATGTATTAATGCAAATTTATCCTAATGATAGGGTACTTAGGTGAAACAGTAATTGTTAAATTTTCTTCCTTTCCTCCATAATCTATAATGGTTACTGTGTAAGAAACAATATCAAGGGTTCAGATCACAATGTCAATATTATGTAGATGTTAATATACTTACTCTTAAGAAGCCTATACTTCACTGCACCTAAAATCACTCTATTATTGTGATCATAAATCTATTTTCTCATCTAGGATATTTTTAATAAGTTCATTGTACTAATATTATCAACAAGTACAGAACAAACAGCAGCTAAAAATGTGAATTCACACTCCAGAATCAGCTAATTTGCTTTTTATTTTCACCTCCCCTTGTTTTGATGTCTAACTTTTAACAATTTGAGCCAATTTGGTTTACAGCCAAATAAAAACCTACTTAGCTGTAGACTAAAATTTCATTTGACATAATTTTATGTCCAGTCAATCAATTTGAATTTAATTAAAGGCATCTTACAATGCTTTCTCATTTGCTTTAAAAAAAATCTGAAGTAAGCCTAAGTATCATTGGTTTAAATACATGCATATAATATATAACAGCAATCAGTGGATCATTTATGGATATAAAAAAAATAATAGTCTCTAAAATGCTCTAAAATCTATTTTATGTGCAGTGATTTAAGTTTTTACATTGATCAATGTATTTTAAATAAGTTGACAAATAGGATGTTGACTCATTAACAACCTTACATATAGTGTAAATACTTCTTAATTTTTCATGTCTACAGAATGAAAAGAATTAAATGCATGATGATTCAGAGATCAAGACTTTGTTCTGTCTTTCAGATTGTCAGTATTCTTTGTGGATACTAATTTATGATGTCTTTGACTGCCAAGACATGATAAGACCAATACCTCAGTTTGTAATTTGTTATATCATTCCCAAGGAGAAGATTTTGCAGTAACAATTAAGTAACAGAATGCTCTCCCCTCTGAGACCTATTTGGTCACAATGGAAGAGATTAAATAATGTGAAGATATAAGAAATGGAAGATGAATGTCCTACAATTTCAGGGATGGCCAGAGTTACACAGATAAGCCAGATTTTGCTCACAAAATGTGCATAAATTTAGAACCTTTGAAATTATTTTCTCGATAAAAGAATAATTTAATTTTTAAAGTTGAGTGTCTTTTTTATTCTCATTCAATGTTGGGTATGTAATAGAATTACTAGCTAGAAGGGCTGAGGGCCATCAGCAAAGAGGCAGTAACAGGATAACAGAACAATACAAAACCAGCTCCTTTCTGATACTAAACTGTATTTTACTGAGGTTGCGAGCAAGACAAGTGGACCAGAGGTTCCCCAGGATTTTGTCATAGATCAGTAGATAATATCTTGAATTCCAAAATTTAGACATACCCAAGATCTAAAAAAAATCATAACTTGCATATCATCAAACCCTGTGAATAATTAAATGTATGTTTTCCATGAAGACATACTGACACGGGACACTGCTGAATATTTTGGTACTCAACCTCACATTCTGTCACTCCTGCTGCCTTTGGCTTTGTAAGGACTCCTGGAGCAAGCTCTCTTGCAAAGGGCACATGGGGAATATCAAGGTGCGTGATGGGAAAGCAAAACCATGATGATTACTTTTGAATACTTTTGCCAATGACAGGGATTACTTTTCTAATATTCTGAGTGTTTTTCAGTTCAGGTTTTAGAGAAAATAGAGAAGCTGTGTTGGAAACAGAGATCAGAATCCTTCTCATCTTCCTCGTTAGAGCCTCCTTTATCTACTGTCATGCCTGTCTTTGCTTGCTTTCTATCTGTTCTCAGAAATATTATATGTATTACTGCAGTGACATGCTTTAAGGTGTAGATGTGATTTCTTCACTTTTTTAGGTGAGTTTGTTGCTATAAAAATTAGTTATGGAGATAGATAAGATATGAAGTAGGTTTATGAGAGAAATAAACTGGAAACTCTGACAGCAAACACTATCAAGCTTACCAAGTGAAACACAATCACCAATGCTTCATCCATGAGAGCAGAAGCTAGATGTTAGCCTGCCTGGAATATTTGTAAGATTACTTTTGACTAATGTGTTGAAGAAGGAGGCAGCAGTTAATCTCCTTTAGAGTTTCCAAGAACCTCTCTATCACATACTATGAGCTGAAGTCGCACTTGAAGCTGGCAGCTTAAAAAACACAGCTGCACAACAGTATTGTTTGTTAGCACAGTTGATCACGTGACAGAACAGCTGGAAGGTTTAGCAGTACTTAACAGTATGAGAAAACACCACAACAAAAGACAAAAATAGTCACTAGGAGCAAAAGGTGCACTTCAGACACTCTAGCTGTCTTCCCTATGAGCTGTTGCCAGCTGCAGTGTTTTGTCAGCACCCTATTCTCCCAATATGCAACTTGGTAGCAGAAGGTGTCTCTGTGTTTGATTTCTGTCGAGTCTTTTGTGCTTATTTAAACCCATCCTGCTTTGAAGATTGACTGTGTAGTGGAGGATAATAATCAACTGGGTTTTGCTGCTGAGACAGTATTACATGACTCTAGAGATCTCTAACTCACATGTCAGAAGATAGATTGAAGAGATAGCAAGACTAGTATCTGTAGATTTCCAGTTCCCTCAGAGGAGAGGAGAAAAATCTCTTCTATTGCACTCTGATGTTTAGGGCCACTTCATGTGAGGATTAAAAAGAAAAAAAAAAAAAACCAGCAAAAACAAAAAAATAAAAAAAAATCAGAAAACTGAACCAAACTCAAACAAATCAAACTGACAAGTTTTGATAGCTCTGCAGTTATCTCTTCATCCTGACTGCCTGGAATAAAAAAGAAGAAGTAGAATGTATGTCTTTTTCAGGTTTTGATCTTCTTGCCAATACAGTCATAAATTGGAATGAAAATGTCAGTATTTTTTTTTTTTCAGAAAGATATGATAATACGTATTTTCACATGGTTGAAGAATTTTTGCCTTCATGTAGTACAAAAGATTAGCATTCTGTAAACCACCATTATAACCTCACCATTAAATATTTTTGGTATAGTGCTCATACACATACATGGGAAAACTATATACAGTTTCTACGCAAGGGATCTCAACCAGTCAAACACACAGCATAAATCCATTTCAAGTATTTTTTGGTTATGAAGAAGTATTTTGGAACTTAAAAAATCTTTAGATAAGACCATTGGTGAATTCTTAGAAAAATAATTACACTAAAGAAAAAAAAAAAAAGAAAAGCAAATCAAAGTACCAGGGCAGCATGAAAAGGTAATATCAGGAATTTTGCAAGGCATGCAAGTAGAAGGAAGGGTCATATGTTGATATTTCCAAAATATACCTAACACTGATCTCAGGATCTTTCTTCTTTGATTCTTTCCTCTACTTTGAGAAAACTTGCTCTTTTGTTCTAGGACAGCACTGAATATCTCAATCTCTTTGATTTGTCAGAATTTCAAATTCACATTCAGGACAACCTTATCAGATATTCCAGCACTGATTGTCTGTTTGATATGATTAAGGGACAGTTTGAGGTAGAGAGATAGAAAAAGGCAATAATACTGTGGTATGATGTAATATTTTTGAAACAAGTCTGATGATTGTTATTCAACAAGTCATCACCATTATAACTGTTCCACCTTAAAACTTATTATGATTAGAATTTTTTTAAAAAGGCATCAGAAGGCATAAACTATCAATTTGCCTAATTCTTGATTTTTTTCAATTTTTGTCATATATGTTTTCAATGTCACAGTAGTGATTTAATTCTTCAGCCTTCAAGAAGCAAATACACCTCTCAGAAGTCTTCAATCATACATGCCAGTCTCATGTAGACACGTCAGTATTTTACTACATCTCAAATCACACTAAATACCTTTTGTTTAGTGAGCTGAATTAATTTTTCTGTGAAATGATGTACAGGACAATGGGGGAAAGGAATAATACTGTTTTAAAAAGAGATAGCAGGATTTTCCTTTTAAAAAAAGGATAAAAGTATCATCATAACTTAGTACAATAACTAGTGCAATCCAACCTTTTTATAGGTTGCCTTACACTTCTGAAAAAATAATATACTTGAAGGCAAATATTCTATTTATTATGTGTAGTAGTTAGATGCACATTTTTTTTGTGTCTGAAATTTTGCCAGTAATACTTTCATATTGAAAAGGCAAGGTTCCATGCCCTCATCTGTGTATGAAGTTTCAAGCAAAGAGAGAACACTGAAAGAAGTGAGCAGTTGGCTAAATGCCTTGGGTATTACAGTTCCCCATCAGCTGAAAGCCAGAGCAAAGTGAAGTCATTTGGAACTCTGTCTAGGTCTAGACATGGTCATAGGTGAGTATGTTTCTATTTCAAGTGAGTTCCAGAGAGTGCCTGGCTTTTCCATCTGTGATTTTTTTTTTTTTTTTTTTTTTTTTTCCTGTGAGATAACCACCTCCAATGTGATGGGAGGTCAAGGCTGGATTTTTTTTATTTTTAGGATAACTTCAACTTTTAGAGTGTGGTTAGCATTTCGAACTTTACATGCATGCCTTAGTACTCTGCAAACATTGCATAGCACAGGTGGAACATTGTCTCTCTCCCCAAACTCATGCAGGAGTAATCAGATAAATCAGACTGAAAGAAGGAGCTCTCTGGACAGATCCTGATCCAATCCTCAGTGAAAGCAACAAAAGGACCCACAGGAGCTGAATCAGGCTACCAGTAGAAGGAAGTCAAGCATTAAAAATAAGGATTGAATGGATCACAGGGTCAAAGCAGTAATGTGGAATATGTAGTCATTCAGCAAGGCCTCCCAAATAGCACTGGGATACTTTGACACTGATTGGACATGAACCCTGATCTGATTGAGAAGTTTAGTACATTGCCAGTGAAACAGGAAATGTTTCCCTCCACTACTTGTTACAGTAGGGGCTTTAATTGGATTGAATTTCAGCCAACTGGGTAGCATCCAAGCCTCAACTCTGCCAGACTGAAAAGAGCCTGAATAAAAAACACTATATGGGTCAAACAAAAATATGTACAAACTCCGAATTTCCTCAGATCTCCAGCTATGGAGAAAAAGACTTGGTAACAGAATAAGTTACAGGATTGAACCCTGTGGGACTCTCTAGTCCAGTTTGCTTGAGGAAGAAGGAGGTTGACTAACATTGTCCTACAGTTTAGACATGTGATAAGAACCATATCAGTTTGTGAGTGGCATTTTTCCAGATCTCACAGTGATGTCAACAGAACTTTATATCTAAGTGTCATCAAAGATCAAGTTCCATTTCCAAGACACAAAAGCTTCAATATAGCTGTCCTGGCAAAACATCAATGGTCATCTGGGTTGCTGTCTTTACTTTTGCCAGGATTTGCTCTCAAACATCGGAGGGTCATCTGAGAATCCTAAGTTTTCCACATGTTGTATTCTCATTATCTTTTCATCAACATTTCTCAGAAAAGGCAGACTGAACACCAGGTACTGTCTGGAAAAGACTAAGGCTATAAGGAATTTCAATCATTGCACAAAGTCTTCTGAAAATATACATAAATAGATTTCATGCTTAAATAAAGGACATGGCAAGAGAAGGTGGATAGAATGGATAAATAGTGAGTGGACTCTGTTCTGCTACCCATTGGGCATTAAAATCCTGGTTACCAGCTGCTGAAGACTTTGCATGGAGATTCAGGACCAGTGAGTTCTACCAGGTCATATTTAATTCTTGTGGGATTTTTTGTATAGAATATTGTTCAACAGAACATTTAAGCAGGTGGCTTAAATGTAACAAACATGAATCGTCAGTTTGGAAAATACAATGCAGTGCAGGATATAGATTGAAGTCCTTTGTTGAACAAAGGCCATAATATTTCTATACATATTTATAACACAGGAATCTGGATAGCATGAAACCACCCTGAAAGTTCAGATATTACCAATTCATACTGTGTGCTGGGATAGTGTAGCATTTTTGTTAGGTATTTAGTGGGTTCAGTGCTTGATTTTTGAAAAATTTGTATTTACTAGATGTGGAAATACTGAATTGAGAGACTGAACCCATACACCCTGACACCCTGCCCCTTGACCAGTGTTGGCAGCATAGGCTGCCAACAGCCTGCCCCTGTCCAACGCCAGCACCACAGACTGGGTGCCCCACACGGAATTGATGTAGGGTACACCTCTCTGTGATCCCACCACCTCTGGGGGACATGAGGGGCAGCTCAACTCTTACATTTGAAAGGTACCATTGGCTGCACCATTGGCTGTTCCTTGCATATGATCTGGACGCCCCAAGTCCCTGGCAGTCCACTGGAGCCATGACATCTCTTGTGGTCTTGTGCTTGCTACCAGTGATTGGGTGAGTCACCACATGTGTGCATTGTTGCTCATCTTTCCTACTGCCTCAAAAAAGATGTGTTTTTTAATGTGTGGTCAGGATCTATTCCTTTTGAGACCACAGAGGTATTTTTACTTTGTTTAAAAATAAGGTTCTACTATCAGTTTGACATTATAATGTTAAATCACTAACACAATTTCTCAGGTATCTGTCATAGTTGTTCCTGAGTACCAAAATATATATGTACAAGTTTTATACATATCTTTCATATTCTTGTAAATATTTTGGGTGCAGTTTACCTATGAATTCAGATTTACAAATGCTTCTACTCTTATTATTTCAGTGGCAGTTGTAAGCTTCATTGATGATGGAATGAGAAATGCAGACGAAAGCAGAATGGATGCCAAGGCCTCTCTGCCAGATATGACAGGAGGACTTGCTTTGCAATGTAAGACTACATATTTTAGCTTGTCATTTTGTTAGTGTAATGTTATCCTAGATTTTTTCCTTTTTAATGGAAATACTGAATTTCAAAATGATATGCCTACCTGCCTATAGTTACATTTTCAAAATGAAGAGAATAAAGACAAGTGTTTTTTGTTTTTTGGGGTTTTTTTTAATATGGTGAGAGATTTTGCCATGAGACTCCCACTTTCATGTTCTGAATAGAAGACAAAGTTGACTGTCTTGAAATGAATGGTTATAAAAATATACATTGGAAAGTGCATTAAATAAACATTGTAAAACATCATTTTTCCTTGGAAATGATGCTTTTCTGCATTCAGGGCTGTGAAAAAATGGAGAGATGTTGCAGTCTACAATCATTGCTACAGGTCTATTCGTGCTAGAGAATTTTATTAATGGCTGGCTGGTGAAAAATCAGCTTGCCTGTCCATGATGATACTGGGCACACCATCAGCTAACCAATTCAATAACAGCAGCAACTACCAAAAAGACCCCACACCAAAAATCCCCCCAAACTCACTCAAAATTCTCTGCTTAATATTTAACAGCATTTTTGTTTTAGTCCAGAGAGGATTAATGCATGAAAGACTATAAAATTCATAGTGTAACATGCTTGTTTTGTCAGTCTATCACACAGAACTATGAATGCATATGAAACTGGAGGTGTTTAAGTATCTTATTAGAAGAAACACTTGTTTCACAGAATATAACACACAATATATGTTTAATAAGCTTTTATTATATGTTTCAATAATAGGCCATGATTAAGATGAAGGTTGATCAGGGTGTTATATCTCCTGTATCTTCCACTATTACTAATTTTGCTTTTTCACACTCTAAAACTCTGCTTTCAGATGGTACTTAGTACTTCTTTCATGGAAATCAATGAAAATTGTCCCACTCTGTATCCTAGGATTTAATTTAAATAGCTGCATGAAAATCCTCCTCATGATGTTGATTTACAAAGAATGAACCTAAATAATGTGCAAATGGCAAAGACATTGGCTCTGGAAGAGCTGAGTACTCTCATAATTTATACTTGAAGTTTCACTTTGAAATTTTGAATCATTATGACTTTGTACCACCAAACCTGAAATCTAAAAAATCCTCACATCTCCATTTAAAGCTAATGCTATGTAATCAGCTGTTGTCAATGTAAAATGAGGAATTATAAGTCTGGAATTGTATCTGCTAAACACTCCACAAAGCAGCTAAGTCACTAAGATTTCTCATGAAACTTCTGCAGAAAATATTTTACCATTGAAACATCCAATGATGTCTTGTGTTTCTTTAACACATACAGACTTCAAAATTTGTGTTTTGGTGAGTTTTACCTTAAATAATCCAGGTATATTTTTCTACACATCTAAGATATGTTTACATATATTGCTCTTGTGGCTTTGATGCCTATCTCCCATATGTATATATGGAGAGGAAAGAGAGCTCTCCTTGCTTCTTCTGTAACTTTGAGACAGGATAATAAAAGAATGGACTGTCATGATCATTAGAATGTTTTTTACATTGTTTGAAACATCACATATTATGCACCTGTCTCTGGAAGACTCAGTTTCAGGATATAACATAAGAGAGTTCCACCATTAAAAGCAGCTATTTCATCAAGAAATTTACTGTTTAAAATTTTTTTTTTTTCTGTTATCCTGGGTAAGATATGGCCATTTTTTATAGGGCTAGTAAAAAGTCAGGAAGGAGATTTTTCCCATGAGAAGATTGTGTTCTTCTCCTGTCATAATTATGACTTTGTACTTCATATTTTTTCTTAATAGTCCCCTAAGATTCTGGGTATTCTCATAGTTTTTACAACCTGATTTTTTCTGTTATTTCAAAGAGTAAACTGAAACCCAAAGTATCCTTGTAAGCAATTTAATCTTTGTTTAATGTGTTTGAATTGTAGCCAGAGAACTTCTGAACTGGTAATATAAATTTTTATTTGAATTTTAGGAAGATGAATGTAGGTCAAATTCCTTACCAAGCTCTATTTCTCCTTAAAATATTCTTTTCCTTCAATGCCATGTCCCATGGCTTTTTAACAACTTATCTCTGTAGCCTCTGATATTAAATTGCTTTAGACTTTATATATCCTCATAGTGCAATAGCATGTCTTCTGTCCAGTTAAGTTGCCAAAAGCTCCTGCAATACCTGATAAAACACAAACCAGAAAACCAAAATAAAAACTAGCATCTTTGTAGGGGAGCTGCAAATATTTCTGCCTCCTTCCAAAACCAAAGGGAGCAGAACCAACTGTGTTACGGAATCAGAGAATCATGGAATAAACTAGGTTAGAAAAGACCTCTGAGATCACCAACTGCACCATATGTATGTGAGTATTTTAAAGGCAAGGGGTAGAAAAACCAAGTAATGTTGAAATGGGGTAGAAAAACCAAAAGCCATGTTTAAAATCTTACAGCTTCAGAAAAATATTTCTTCACATTCCTCATAGTCTTCTTCAATGATATAGAAATTCACATCAACTGCCCTCAGTCACAACCACAATGTATTTTTCAGACACAATTAAAAATAACTTTGTCCTTTAGATTTTTTAAATAAAATTGAAGATATTTATATACCTTTTATTTTTTACGCTGGACAACGAATGCATTCAGGTAGAAAATGCTTGACAGGAAATTATTACTTGCACTATGCTGAATAAAAGAGAGGAGATGTCTGTGTGTGGGATGCAAGTGAAGACAATTATAAAAGGAGTGCTACAAATAGAAATAAAACCAGTGTAGTATCACAGAAGTAAAAGGTTACTGTCTCTTAATGGTGTGAAGGAACTGGGATGACTAAGAAAATAAGAGCTTATAGCAAAAGGAGAGAATGAAGGACAAGGGCAAAGCAAGTGCACTGGGCAGTGAGGCAGTTAGCCCAAAGGAAAGGTGTATCCTGGTTCCTGTCCTTCTGTCCACCTGCTGGATCTCCCAGAAGAAGCAAAGAACATATTATATGGATGTACGAGAGGTATTGTCCGAGGAGGGGAAACACTCCTACTGTGAGTGACTTGTGTGACATTATAGAAGGACAAGACACAGTATTGTAAAGCTGTGACAAGTCCTGCAGACTGTTCAGTTGTTTGTTCAGAGGCTGCGAGACCTCTCCTTATCCTATTTCCTCACAAGTAGCCATATCTGTCTGCTGTCTGATAATTTCTTCTGGGGAAGGGAGGCACGGAGGCCTGTCTGTTCTGGAGAGTGCCAGTGCCATTAAACTGCCTTGGCATACCTATCAGACACCCAGCGTGGGGTGAGAGGCTGCAAAGACTGATCTCTGGAGACATTTTGGAGCGCATGCGTGCGGGTGAAGGGGCAGGTCTGGCCTTGACCTGGCAAGGCAGTGCACTGCCCTACTCATGCCACCTCCCTAGAGCCAGTATTCCTGCCTGGCAGTGGCTGCCAATCATGGGCATACCAGAGGTCCACACCTGCCCCTGGAGCCTCTAATTCAGCTCCTAATTGGCCAAATGACCAGAAGTTCCACCTGGGGGAAAAGGCCAGGAAGGTCAGGAAGTATTTAAAGCTGAATACGAGGTAAATGCATGTCTTAATCCTACCTCCTTTTGGACTTTCTATTAGCTGAACACTGCTAGATCCTGGGAGTTTGTATATCTGTTCTTTTCTATATCTTTTCTGTCTTTCTTTCTTTCTCTTTCTTCTATTTCCCTCTTCTCAGAATTTTTGAGTAACTTAAAATTAAAAGGGCTTGGAGTTTGCTAAGTTGAATGGGTTAAGTTAGTGCTTTGTGGAAGGGTTTCATGTTGGTTGAATGCTGCTCTAAACATTTTTCCAAAGTTCTCTGATTTACTAAAGTTGCCAGTAAAGCCTTTTTTGTTCTTTTGACCTCTTAAGAATATCTTGTTGGTATTTCTCTTGTGTGTCTAACTCAGAGTATATGAACAACCAAAAGCCCTTATAAAAGTCTTGTTGAGGGAGTTGTTTGGGGCCGGCCTTACCCATGGGAAGAGCTTATGCATTTCCACAAAAATGTGCTGCAAAATTCAAACAAGAAAAGTAAGTGAATGACAGCTGCAGTAAATATCACACAATGCAAACTGCACTATTCTTGAATAGAAGCTATGGAAAATGCAAAATGGTGAAAGCTAGGAAATTCAAAGTTTACATGCTCAGCCTATCCTTAAGTTACTTTCTGCTTAAATAATCACAGTATCATTACCACTAGGAGTGCCATGGGCAAATTCAATCAATCAAAGTCACAGAAAAGCTTTGAAACAATCTAATCAGTCCAAGGCTTCTACTGTAACATTTCCACTACAGGCTTCAAATCTAAATTATTTCCTTTCTATAAAGTAATATTCACTCCTGCTTTTGTCTTACAGAGCCTAAGGGCCAGGACAAAGAAAAAACTGTATTATTTGAAATAAAGACTAATAAGGTATGTGGCTTTAACATCTTGGCAGCCTAAGTCACAATATAGGCAGAGAAGAGAGAGGGAAAAAAAGAGATGAAGATGTATAGCAGATCTGCCTGGGATATGTACATTATGGAATAACTGGAGTAAAGTTAAAGAAATTAGAAATCTGGTTTCTGTTAGAGGTGGCTGGTGAATTTAAACTGTGTTTCTCTAAAGAGGAATTTTTAAAAAATATTTTTATTTTGCAATTTATGCATCCATGTTTCTTAGCTGAAATTCAGTTTCTAAGCAATAGCTATGAACATTGGAGTGTTGTGAAAAAAGTCAAATTCAGGTATTTTTACTCAAAAACGTATTTAAATACATCACTGTGTTTCCTCATAAAAATGTAAGTCTTGTCAAGAAATTTGACTGATCACATAAAATGAAAAAAAAAAATTGCTCTTGGGAGATGTGGATTTGAGCCCAGCAGGTAAGTCTGCTGTATAAAAATGAAGGACAGAATCACCATTTTATTTGTAACAAAGACAATTTAAAGCTTTGTTGAAGATTTAATTATCACTATACTTGATCTTCTCTCTGACGGAAAAAACAGATGAAGCTTATGGGAGTCTGATAAATTGTCCCTGAAGACAACAGTCAGAGTACAGAGGGTTGGTTAATCTACAGTGTGGTTTACTTTGCTGTCTGTCTCCAAGATCATTCTTCCCTGAAAACATTGACCTCTCAACCTGGCCTTCTCAAAAGCTTTCCTTCAAATTTCACTTTTCTTAAGGCACAAACTAGTTTTTGCTAGACTGGTAGCAGTGTGAATGTGTTAACCATCTTTCCTGCTCTTAAACTGTTTTTCTCCAATAGCCATTAACTCACCTATTTGTAATTAAAATAAGGAGAACCAAATCACCACAAAATAACATTTCCTGGTGTTTAAAATTGAGATGAAATCTAGGAATGCAGAGACAGAGAACAATGTGAGTGAGAAAAGCAAGAGATTAAAGCTATGTGAAATAGAGGTAAACAAATGTCTATGTTTCAAACAGTTGGAGGTTTTCCCCCACTGTCTGAGGAGAAATTATATAACCAAGAAAGATGACAAAATATAAATTTTTATGAGTTTTGTTTCCTTTTTCCCTGCGAACATTGCCAGATAGGTACTAGAATGACAAATTAAAAATTCATTAACAGAGGAAAATGTGTTTTACATTGTCCAGGAGTCACATCCAGAACTGCTGCATATCGGATGTTGCATCACAATGAAATGTACACGCCAGTAGCTGCTATTTCCTGTTGCATGTGAGTGTGAGCTTGTATTCACATCCAAATCAGAATTGCCAAACTTAAATCAAGCCTGAGTCCAGGCAACCTTGAGACGAGGTTCAGGTCCTAGAGGGAAAGGACTCAGTTCTGCATGTCAGTTTAGGCTGTTCTGACATGGACCTAGACGTAGTGTTCTTTACCAGTTACTGGGAACCCTACTACAGCTTTTGAAGTTCACTTTTCCTTGGATAAGGCAAGTCAGGTGTTCTTGGAAACAGCGGCCGCTTTCCTTGTAGCAGTGGTCCACAGGCTGGTGTTCTTGAAGACCACTTAGGTGGCAGGCCCATCACGACCAAGCTTGGATATGCAGGTGGGTCTCAAAGTACTGTGGGATTATTCCCACTGGGCATTTGAGGAGCTGTTTTCTTCTCAACAACTCAATATGTCTTTGGTAAGAGCAAATCTTATTAGGTGCTGCAGTGCTGGACACATCAAAGAAGTTGCTCTGCCAGTAACAAGGGGAATTTGAAGGTAGCTGTGGCAGCTTGCAGGGAGATGTGTCTTCAGTGGAATTGTGAAGAAACTGACTGTTTTGATTTATGCTTTTAGAATAGAATGAAACTAAAGTAACAATTTTTAACAGTTTTGGACATGTTGTCCAATCTTCCACCACCTATTCCTCATGCCCTCACAGGAATGTTCCCATGACACTTGACAGCCAAGTCAGAAATGGAGTCCCATACAGAAGGACCACACTAGGAAGGAATTGGTACAGAGCTTATTAAAGGTACAGAGCTTCTGATCCAGCTATAATATACAGGTTATGCTGTTTATGAGTGCACGGATCCAGGATGAAAAGTGTAGACAGACTTTTATCCATTGAATGGATTATTTTTAATTAATCAGCTCTTACCTCTGTGTTAAATTTTATTATTTTCTCAGGGGGAAACAGTATGATGTGACAATGTGATGAACATTGCTCAGGTAGATTCTTTCTTCCATCTTACGACGCAGAAAACTGGGTAAAATTAAATATCTCATTTTATTAGGGGTTTGATCTTATTTTCCTTTTTAATATGTTTTACCAATTTTTCTTGAACCACGTGTATTGTTATGCATTTGTTAGAGCACTGTCAGAAAGCATACTTTTTTATGATTTGGATGCTTGTGGTGGTGATACATTTGTGTGGTCAAGGTAAACACATTTCAGTCTGGCTATGCACCAGTGAAAAGAGAAAATTCCAGAGAGAAAAAGACAGAGTGCAGGTGTTCTGAAACAGGTATATTAGAAAGTTTTAGTTGTGGATCTTCAAGTTAGAAATACTGGAAAACACACCAAAAAATCAAAGTTTAAGGAAAGATAATTTTGTCAAAGAGTATGTTATTATTCTGTGGAATGCAGGATACCTGCCAGTACAGTAATGGTATATGAAGAGGACAAATATAAAAACAGAAAAGATACAGAATTCAAGATACAGAATCAAGATACAGAATCCTCAGGCACAGCTAGCAGCTAGAAAGGTAAGAACTCTTTTCCCTCTTCTGGCTTTCTTCCTTCCAGTGAGGTTTCCAGCGCTGGCCAGTGTCAGAGTTGTGCTACAGAATTTGTGAATCAAGAGTCAGATGGAAGATCATTTTTCTGTGTGTTGTGATCTGCTCTATCTTTGCTACTCTGAGTATAGACTTTGTTTTTTATTTTTCTGAATTTTCTTGCTTTTGAGATCTTCACTACAGTTTTATTGACTCAGCTTTAAGCCTGCATCCACTACTTTCCCTTCTTTCTTGTGTTTTTCCTTTTTTGGGGAGGATTGTTTTCCATTACTGTGAGCCTATTTAAATTCTTCCTCTCTGTTTTCTGCTTTGCTTGTGTCCTTTCTCTATTTGTTTACTCGCAGATCCTAGTGATCTGAGGCTCCAAGGATGAAGCAGAGCAGGTGAAAGATTACTATTATCTTCTCTTCTTTTTCTCTATTACTTTACTAACTGCTAGATTATGAACTGCTATAATTAGGAAATTGACTGACATGTCCAGGAGACTATGTACAGAACATCAAATACTTCCTCGTTAAAGGAAACCATCAAGTATTTTTCTGACTCCTACAAATTTCTCATCTGCCTTCACCAGAGCTGTCACATTTTATAGATTATATCTAAGTGTCCCAGACGGAACAAGATTATCATCTATTTTACATATATTTTACATAATTTTACATAAAACTTCAGTTTTACATATAATTTGCTATATCAGGTATAATCTCCTATGCCTTTAATTCTGTGCCTAAAGGCTTAATAAGTGAAAAAGATACCCTTCATGCCATTCATTATTCAGAATACAATTATGACACCCTCTATTTGTAGCGGTGCCCTGTTGTGTGAGAGCTGAAATCAGCAATGATGCTTTCCTTGTCAGTAGTGCTTGACTGCTGGACTAAAGTTTTCTTACAAGTGAGCTCAATGGAATTCACTTGCATTGCAGGTCAGGATAAAAGGCAGATTTACCACCGTGCTGCAAATCTTGTTGTTATGCATAATTATTTTCTTTTAATTTTATTTTATTGTCCATGTTTTATTAGAATAAAGCCTGTGTTCCAGGAAGAGAATGAGTGCCCTGATGCCCAAGTAGCTAGGAAAAGTGTCACTGAAATCAACTCCTGGCCAAACAGGTAGAACATAATGAGACTTCAGGTGTTTGCTGTCCTCCTCTGCCCCATCTCCCTCAGGAGATGAAAGTGCATAGATGCACACCAAGAATGAAGAGATATAAATTATATCAGCCAGTGACTTTTGATTCATCTAGGTGACAATGAAGCTGCAAGGATCAATAAAAACAATCAATTAAATGACTAAGATATCACAGATGGCCAGAACAATTAAGGGCAATCAATTAAATATCTAAGGGAACACAGGTGGGATGGATAAATTAATAGTGCAAATAAATCAAATATTCAGGATGCTCGGGAGGAATATAACCTGAGAAGAAAATCATGGGGTAGATGTCAGTGGGTGTAGTGTTTGGAGTGATGACTTTGTGGAATTTGTTGCATTTGTGGGAGTGTGTTATGCTCCCTGCTCTACTCCATGGAGTTTTTACTTTTATGTTTTTGCCATGCTATCATTCATCTCTCCTGCCAGTCTTAGATATGTTGCTGTTGATTTTTGCCCTTGGTGAGGTTTTAACTTTGAAAACCTGTAGATATAGAGAACTTCAATATCAGTTTGTAGAGACCATGTGAATTTGTAAGAAATGGTAGAATAAACACTTAGCAAAAATAAGTTTATTTTGCTTTAGGGTCCCTCTCATGTGAATCTAATTAATCATGTGGAATTGTCTGCTTGCACTGTAAGTCTAAACACTGCCTTTGTGTGTAGGGGTGTGTTTATATAGAGAAAACTCTAAAATGCAAGAACTTTGCCTGGATTATGTGAGGTGATGCCCCTCAGAAGTCACTCTTACACATAATTCAGCTCATAATTCATCACACTGGTACAGAGGTCATAGTTCTGCACAACCAAAAATTTAAAATGGAAAAGCATGGCTTGATTTGTTTTTGAAGAACTTGTTTGAGAAAGCAACGTGAGATTTGTGAAAGAATATAAAATCCTACCAGCAGCACTCCAAATGTAACTTTTGCAATAACCTCAGTTTCTAATTTGAGTTTCATTCTGTTTTTCTTTAAATATCTGCAGCATTGTAACTTTACATGGTAATGTTTAGTCTTGGACAAAAGTGCTTATACATTGAAATCCAGATAAACACAAGAAATGTAAGATCCATTTGTCTCCATCTGGTTTGTATGATCCTCCTGATGCAGGGTGAAATTACTTGAAAGCCCCAATAAAGTGATTGGTGTATTTCTAAATACCAGACTATTAAGAACTGGGCAATAAGCATTGGCAGAAAAGAGCAACTTTTAAATGACTAGTGATCCTGTGCCTGCAAATCCAAATAATCTGATGTCTGCAAAATGGAGAGTGAAAACTGAAAAATAAGAACAGCATGACTTCTGGTAGTAAAATAATGAGAAACTTAAGGGAATTTTTATGAGGGTCAATGAGAATATTTAGGAAATTTTGTTCACTACTTGGAATGGGATGGGGGAGGAAGCTGGATCTTCTTGTGCAGTTTCTAAGTAATCACTCCACTATGAGTAACATACATCACATTCAAACTGTTATCATGGGACATTGATCACTGCAGTTTTCTCAGAAAAATTCAGGACTTAAAATGGTGATGTTCCTCATTGTATAAAGTCGAGTGGAAACAAATTAACTACATTCAGCCCTGTGGCCCTAGTCTCTGTCAGAGGGATATTTTTTTATTACTTTTTATTTCCCATCCAAATGGACAGGACATTTCCAGATGTATTATACAGTAGTATTTGAATACTACTTCAGTAGAAGATGAACCAGTTGAGATAGAGCACTGACATATTGCCCTGCTGAATTTAAAAGTTCAGAAAAGTCAAAATTTTTGTTTGCTTTCTCATTTCCTTTTACATTCTCGGAAAAAATATTGCTATAAAACAGGTCCATACTTTTCTTCTAACTACCTGTATCTACTATAAGAAATCTTTTCTGGATAGTGTTATAGATAATTGCTAAGATACAGTGATAAACCCTTGCAGTCCTGCTCTGTACTTGTCCAATCTGACTTTTTGCCATTTATTTAACAGTAGTTATATAGCCTTGACATTTTCAAAGCTCTATACGAGCACAAACTAATTAATCTTTAGTTTGCCTTTGAGCTAGGTGAGTCAGTATTCTCTCTTTTTTTCACAGATATTACAGTCAGAGCAGAGGAAGTACATGAGTAGCCTGAAGTCCTACAGAAAATTGGTGTCAAACCCAGCATTTTAACTTGGGCCCTTTTGGAAGAGAGGGTGCTTAACCCTGGAAGGTTTCTACTTTCCCAAGGCAACTTTCTGTGTACTGGGTTATGTTTGCATTATTGACTGAAATAACGAATCTGATCGCAGAGTGAAGTTCTGCAGCTGTTTTTCTACAGTATCTGTCATGCACCGTTAAAGGGGCACCAAAGATAATAATTGTATGAAAGCTCTCTTCTGACACTCTGTTTCTACACTGCCTGCTATCACATGCTTGTGTGCAGAATTCAACCCAACATCTGCATTCTCCTCATTCCCTCTCCTCATACTGGAGGATAAAGGAAGGCTCAATTCAGCAGCTGCTGCTTCTCTTGTCATTATGTTGCAAACAATAAAGAAATTATGCTCATACTGCTTACTTTAATTCTACATATTCTTCTCTGCAGACAAAGAAGCACATCCTTCATTGTTATAATCATGCATTACACATTCCATGCAATATTTAAGAATACATACCCATAAAATAACACCTGCTCTGTCTCAATTTAAAATGAGGAGATGCTTTCTGACATTTTGACTCTACCACTGTCCAGTCTATTTTCATAATGACTGTACTGAAGAGAAATCTCAGAGAAACTTTAAATGCACTAGTCAGTAAAAGAATACTTCTAGTACCTCACAACTTCATGGAATAATAATGATATAGATTGTGTATTGCTGCCAAATTATCTCAGGATTTTCATTTGAAAACAAAAAACCTCAATTTGTTATTCAGAGGTTGAGTCTCTGTACATTTAGGATAAGGCTGAATAGAAGAGCTTCAGTCCTATATTAGGTATTCTCACTTCATTTTTGGCAAGGAGTATATCTGTATGTATATCTATATCTATCTATCCATATCCATATAGATAGATATATCTCTGCTTGGAAAAAGGGAATTACATATAGCAACTGATATTCTGATTCCAGAATTTCTTGTGTGTAGTAATACATAGCCCTAAAGTATTCTTATTAAAATATCCTTAAGTATTCCCATTAAAATCATTTGGATTAACAACTGAAATAAGTTTTTTAACTCAACTGTTGAAACTTGGCTATTTAACGAGAAAAGTTAGGTGATAAACCAGTCTTTGACAGATGAGCAGACTCTTCCCTTTGCTTTTAGGTCTCTGATTGTTTCTTTTTATTTCAATATTTGTTGAAATCTCCTGCCAAAATGCACAGGGAATAAAAAAATCATACATGTAATTCTTCATCTGAATTACCTTTTGAGTGTAAGCAAGCTTCCATGGAAACTCTGTTTCATTCTTACAGAAGTTAATGTTTCTTGATAATGAACTGTGAAATAAAAAGTGATTGGATACAATACATCAAGGAATAAAGACACCGTGCCTGTACTGCTCTCCAGCTCCCTAGGAGGAATATCTCTGAAGTCTAAGATAAGAAATGCTTTCAACAGTTCTAAGATAAATAGTCTTCCTAGTCTGTACTCAAGGTCAAAATTCCCCTGTTCCTAGTTTTCTTTGTTAATTCTCATTTTTAGTAAGATTAAAATGTTTTATCAACAAATAATCTTGATACCTTTATGGTAAATGAAATCTGGTTTTCAGTGTTCAGTGATTTTCTTTCCTCTTTCAGGATGATTAGTGAAGTGCACAATAGCTAGATGTGAAGTTACAGTCCAGTCACCAAGAATCTGTTCATTTTTTGTAAGCCAAGGAGTATTTTGCATTGCCTAATTTTTGGACTGAAAGTCACTCCTTCATTTTGGAAATATCAGCTGGCTCTGAGGGTGGGACTACAGAGCCATGAGTGAGAGA
Organism: Promerops cafer; assembly: GCA_013398275.1. Taxonomy (NCBI): domain Eukaryota; kingdom Metazoa; phylum Chordata; class Aves; order Passeriformes; family Nectariniidae; genus Promerops; species Promerops cafer. The sequence goes on along the minus strand of VZSE01013231.1, from coordinate 101,851 downwards.
GACACTTCTGGGTTCATGAATAAACCATGTGAGAGGAAAAAACCTCTAAGAAAGAAGTGTCAGGGAGAGGAGCTTGCTGAAGGGCACAGTGGAATCTCTCAGAATTGGTTCAGGATACTGCTGAGGGTTTGATTTTTTTTTTTTTTTTTTTTTTTTTTTNTTTTTTTTTTTTTTTTTTTTTTTTTTCAGTTTTTAGTGGTGTTTGGGTTTTGTTTGGTTGTTGTGGGGTTTTTTTTTTGTTGTTTTCTTTTTGCAGCTGGAGCTAGTTACTGACCTGCTGGTACATCCCTGCTTGCAAAAACAGTTTTTTATTGGTCAGTTATTTGGCCCAGGAGTCATCCCCATCCCCTCTCCAGTTTGGGTCTGGAGCATGGAGACTGACTGAGAGGGACCCCCATAGGGAGAGTGAGGAGCTTCTTCTCACATGTGTACTCAGCACTGTGTGGAAGAGGAAACTGAAGTTGTGTTTGCCATATGAATGACCTAGAAAGAAGAGTTTTCTTCAGCCTTTATCAGAAGACAAGAACCAGAGAACATCAAATGAAATTACTAGAATGTCTCTAACTAGGATAAAAAATTAAGTGTGTTTTCACTGAGAACAAAATATAACTATGTAATTGATTGCCAGGAATGCTGTAAAATGTGCCAGATTCAAAACAATTTCTTAAGATTAGTCAATCTAAAGACATAACCTTATCTCAAGAAATTAATTTTAAGACTAAGAAATTATCAAGGAATTACCAATGCTCGTTCTGCAAACTTCATTTCTTTCCAAAGCACCCACTTTTGTCTCTCATCAGAGAGAGCATGTGGGATACAGGCCTCTATCTAATTGCTTCCTATATATCTATTCTAGTCCCTACCACTGTGACTAATTAAGTGAAAAAACGTGACTCAAGGAAGCAACAGAGTTATATCTAAATATAATTGTCTTGTAAAGTTTGATTGAGATAAAATTGGCAGTGTGTCTTACTGACTTTTATCCTTATATTCTCGTTGTGTACTTTCTGTCATGAGTTGTTTAGTTCTAAAGGTGGGAAGTCCAGCATCCCTTTTGTCTGACAGTCAAAATGGGTCACTGAGTTGTAGAATAAAAACCAACCAGGGCTTCTAACAATCTTTGTAGTCAAATGTAAACTGTTTTTTGTTGACAAGCTATTTTTAAAATAGAGATTCACTGGTGATGAGAACAAGCTTTTTCTTTTGCAATGAGTTCTACTCCAAAATGCCTTGAGAGGATGAGTCTGGACAGGAAAGGTTAATGTCTCTGCTGCTCATAGGTTTGAAGAGTGCTGCATTTCACAGGTGCTTGGCTCATCTTTAGCCAGAACAGTTTTGTCTATTGCATCTGTATCTCATTTCCTCTTCCTATTTCTGCTACTTTTCTTTCCTTTGTACAGAATCCTTCCCAAAAGCAGTCTCTGGCAGGCTACAGAGTTGTGTCCTCTTGTGGTTTAATCCCAGCCAGCAACTAAGCCACAAACAGACTCTCACTCACTTCCTGCTCCAGTGGGATGTGAGAGAGAATCAGAAGGGTAAAACTGAGCAAACTTGTGCATTGAGATAAATATAGTTTAATAAGTAAACCAAAAGCCACTTGCATAAGCAAAGGAAACAAAGGAATTAACTCACCACATTCCACAGGCAGACAAGGCTCCATTGGGTGTAATTGTGACCTGGGAAGACAAATGTCATTTCCCTGAGCATTCCCCCCTTTCTTCTTCTTCGTCCTCCAGCTTTATATGCTGAACATGACATCATATGGTATGGAATATCCCCTGGCTGAGTTAGGGTCAGCTGTACCAGTGTCACCTCCCAAATTCTTGTACATCCCCAACCTACTCACTGGTGGGGTGATGTGAGAATCAGAAGGACCCTTAATGCTGTGTAAACACTGCTCAGCAACACTGAAAATATCTCTACATTATCAATAATTTTTTCAGCATAAATCCAAAACCTAACCCACACCAGCTACTGTAAAGAATATTAACTCTACAGCTAAAACCAACACGGCTTTTTTGCTCTTCACTCAGATGTTCATGCTCTAACACAATTATTCTTAAGGACTGGAGGTTAACAACATAGCCAGTCAGGAAAAGAAACAGCTGTGAAAGCAAAGGTATAGTGTCAATCTCCACAATACTTCTGCTATCCTGAAACCTAATATATTGCTTCCAAATAGAATCCAGAAAACTGGAACTGTTACTTAACATATTAACAAAGGAGGAACAGGTGTTCATTCTGTTTTCCCAAAGATTAGAAATATTTTTTGTTCATCTACTTGTTTCTATTTAGTTTAGGAACATTCTACTTTCCAGCCAATAAAAGTGAGAACCCCTCCAGCCTCTTGTTATCTGGGATTATGCAAAACAGGTGTAATACTGGGAATCTGTTGAACAGTGGTTTGTTTGAGACATTTTCTGGGATTTTTTTATGGTAAAGATTTAAGTTATTTCAGATTTTAAATTACAAAACTTTCCAAGAGATGAAGTAAGTAAGTCTGTGAGCTCTCCTATTGCCATTAAAAAAAGGTGAGGAACACTGATAAGATGGATTTGATCCAACACTGTCAGAATGCTTATACAAATGTAGTGCTTCTTTCAACAAAATGTTTGTTGTTCTTAAATAGCTAATTTCCCCTTTGCGTTTAAACCCCTCATAGATCTTCATATCTCGCTGTGCTGCTGAGTTTATGGATCTGTATTAGGCATAGGTATGACATTTTTATCCAGGCTGATATATTGATAATGCCCTTTATTTGGATACAGTTATATAAAAGAGCAGTTATGCATATTGGTATATTGGAAAAAACATGGGTCTGAGAGTAACAGTGATAAAAGCAGTTTTGTTTTTTTTTTTTAACAGTATTTTTGCACTATAATATTTATGCTAATATTTATAAGTCCATATATTTACACATAGACTGAACTTGAACTGCATATAGTTCAATAAAGTTTTCTCAGTTTTTTCTTAAATTTTAATTTTCTGTGTACAGACTATAAGTGTCTTGGTCAAGGACCAACCACTTCAAGGATTTTTAAGTGTCTACCATAAGACAACTGTACTGTATCTTACCCTCTTTGTGGTGCTCATCACCATGCTGTTAAAACAAGACTGATGGAAAGGCAAACCCAACAAAACTGCATCCACACGTTCCAGTACTGTCTTGGAGTTGTCATTCATAGTTTGTCCTAAATATTATATTTCTAGCAATTAATCTGCAGTGTTCTTATGTAAATTTGTGGACAAATTTGAAGTCTTTGTAAAGTCATGTCATGTTACTGTGCTGTGGGAGATTTTTAAGATGATTCTGGGTTCACAGTGAGGGTATTTATCCTCTTGGTAATGATATCTAACATTATTTCTATATATTTCTATATAGAATATGTATATATGTTTATAGATTGTCTCAAATTGCTCTTTCAGAGTTTTGTCTATTCAACATTGAACTGTAAGAAGCTTCTCAATTCTCTGTTCAAGTACTGGTTTTTTTGAGAAGGGACACGGAAGATGCATTCTTCTCTTCTCCAGTATTTTTTATGGAAGCTGTGAGAAAGGGAATATAAAAGCAACCATGCCAGGTTGGAAGGTTGGACCAAAGCTATTTCTACACCAGTTTTCTGTCTGGTATGGGGAATGCAAGCAGATGCACAGGAAAGACTATAAAAACAGGGCAAAAACTTTAATATATTTTCTATATATTCTTCTAACCTCCAACCATTCATAGACTAGGAACTTTGTCAGTGGGGTGTGGCTTCTCTTTACCTTTACTGTCTCAGAGTAGTCACCTTTTGTTTCTTGTGTCATTGTATTTATTATCAGGGTCACAGGGTTTCTGGAGAAAAAGGACCTAACGCCCTATTCAGCAGCAGAAAATTCTGTAAACCCTGAATGTTTCCCTTCTACTCTTTAACTGTCTCAATGATTGCTTCAGCACTTTTAAAACATGCTTAAGCACATTGTCATCGCAGTTTTGTAATGAGCAGAGGAAAACAGTAGTAGGAAAAATAAAACCACAGCAATACCTAACGACATGTCTTAATGTTTAGAATCATACAGTCACACTACGTAAGACCACAAATACAAATTTCTATTTCCTAGACCTTCCATGGAATTTCCCTTTTGCGATGTTATAATACCTCCTTTCTTGACTTGAAGGAGATGAATGTGAATGTCTCTAACAAGGGGAAAACAGAAGTAAGTAAGATTAAAATCTACCTGTCTTAAATCTAAGGATCTGTTAAAAGGGCATTTCTTGCTTATTGAAGGAAGTGGAAATAAAACTTGCAAACATGTATAAGATATGTATATGTTCAAAATGTCTAAATTCAAATAAAGCACTACTGTAAGGCTCTCAAAAATTTAACTCAAAATAGAACATCATAACTCAAAAGAATTGAAGATGTTCATGTTATCAAATGCATTACAGAAAATTTTAAGGAGGAAAATTCTGCAACTTGATGGGGTTTGCTCCTGGATATTTAGAAATGCCCAAATCACTGGAAGAAGCTCTCTATTGTGGTGATTTCTAGACATGGAAGAGTCCTTCAGAGTATCCATGTTGTGTTCCATCACCACAGCAACTTCATGTCTTTGCATTTTCTGACACCAGGGCACTATTAATTTTGCACCAAATTATTCAATTACTTAATGGAATCACAGACTTATTTTTGTTGGAAAAGACTTCTGAGATCAACCTTTAAACACCATTTGTTAATTAGACCATGGCATTAATTTCGATGTCCAGTTTCTTGAACACCTTTATGATTGGTGACTCCACCAGCACCCTGGGAAGTCCATTCCAATGTTTAACAACACTCTTCATTAAGAAATTCCTCCTGATGTCCAACCTGAACCTCCCCTAAACTGCATGAAGGCTATGTTGTCTCATCTTGTCACCAGTTGCCTGGGAGAAGAGACCACCTGGCTACAACATCCTTTTTCAGGTGGTTGTAAAGAACAAGAAGGTCCTCTGAGCCTCCTTTTCTCCAGGTTAAACACCCCCAGCTCCCTCAGCTGCCCCTCACAAGACCTGTGCTCCAGACCTTTTACCTGTATCTCTGCCCTTCTCTGGACATGCTCCAGCACCTCAATGTCTTTCTTGAGGGGAGGGGCCCAGGACGCTGCAAACCACAGTGAAGTTACTTGCAAAGTAAGGCAATGTCTAAACTGATAAAGTGTTTTTTTCAACTCAAGTAGATTCTGTCATTCATTGACCTGTATGTCGTACCAGACATCAGTTATTCTTGCTCAGATGTAAATACCTACAATACTTTGTTTCAAGGGGTGCCTTATATAGTGTCTATTACGGCTCTAAAGCACATAGAAGTGCTCCTCATTCTGTGTCCAGAGCTTGCCATGGGTTGCAAAGATAAAAAGGAAGGACTACTGAACTGACACAATTGCACCATTCGTCCTGACTGCCAGTTTGGAGAGCTGGAGTACATGGTCAATGGTTCTACATTCCCAGAATACCTGATAGGAGCATCAGGTGTCTCCTTTCCATCCCATCCTCCCTCTACTTGGATAAGTGAGGTACTACAGTGGAGCAAAGGACAGTAAGGAATTTCATTTTTTTCTCAGCTTGGTCTTTGAGTAAATGAGAATAATAAGTAAAGCACATAGGCACTTATCATGCCACGTCTCCATCTATGAAACTGTGAAAATATTCTTTTTTCTAAAGTGACTTTAAAATATGCTACAAAGATGTAAACCCATAATATTCTGGGTGGTTTTTAACAATTCTGATTTGCAAATGTTTTAGAATACCACAGTAATTGATCCCTTAGAAATTTCCCAGATCAATTAAAGGAGCTTAAAAACCTTAGGAAGTATGTCAACTTCTCTGCCCTGACAATGAAGCTAGCACAAGAATATTTTGACTTTTACTTACCAAATGAAAGCAATTAGTTAATAAGACTGGAGCAGAGATAATCAGGAATCAAACCTCTCCTGTTAGATCCCCTCTGGGAAGTCTTGTTTCCTTCCTATATTAGATAATTTTCCTTATCCATCCCTATTGACCTTTGGGCTACACAACCAAACGTTCTGCCCTCAGGCTCTGCCTCCAGCCAGTCCTTTTATTAAATTGTGAAACTTTCTGCTGCTGCTCTTGCCCAGTATTCTCTATCCTCAAATACTAACTAAAGGTAAACAACAGCTGGTAAAAGTTTCCCTCTCACCTTCTGTAGCATTTATCTTTTATCTGTGAGTTTTCACACTGTTTCCATTTTATCTTACTTTGTTATTGCTAAAAGTGTTCAGTCTCTGCATCAACTCTCTTGATAATATCTACCTTTTCCTGGATACAGTAAATGGAATAGTGGATACTAGGATCAAAATTAAATCTTGAGTATTTAGGCCAGTAACAAAATGTAATTTAGTGCTGAGTAATAAATACATATTTGTGATGCACCAGAAATACCCTAATACCACAATTATGGACAAATACCATTAAATTTAATTTGTGTGAAAAGAAATAGGAAGAGAAAACAGCATAAGAAACTCTCCTATAGCAAGATCAGTCACTTTGCATCTACAGTACTGATAATAAAGATGTGGGGTAACTTTTTGTTTAATATTTATTGGGTTTACTAGTATTGAATTAAGGATAATTACTGAATAGATGCCCATCCATGACTCTCTAGTTTGATTCTGAGTTATAATTTATGATGTGACTAGAACAGATTTTCACTGTATTAAATATTTTATAGTTTTGTGGGCTTTTGTTGGCAGTACTGCTAAAGAAACTGGTGGGTTTTTCTTAGTGTGGGCAGCAGGTTCAGCTAGAGTTTCAGGAGCTTGATAAAGTTCATGTTTTTCTGCCTGTGTCATGGATCTTGGGACATATATGGTTTATCTGCAACAATAACAAATGGAAAAGAATTGATAAAAATAATTGTGACGACAGGTAGAACAGTTTCAAATTATGTATAACTAATCACTCCTGAATTAAAATATGTTTAATATTTGTTCAATACATTAGAATTCAATAAACCTGAATTTTAGACCTGGTAAAGTTAGGTGACCGATCAGATTTTTTACATGCCAATTGCTATTGGAACACTATAGACCTCTTTTCTCTTCTCTTCTTTAACATGGAATCAGATGATAAAATAAACCTAAATGGCCCTATTTGGCTGTCTCTGGAAAACAAAACAAACCACCCTGCCCAGTTATTGCCTAGGTTAGTCTAATATTTCAAAAATAATGAAGTTATTTATTAAAATCAGGTTATAATGAGACATTACTTGCTCAATTCTATGACTTATGAAAACTTTGGAAAACCCAATGTGATTTTAAATCTGAAGTTATAAAAAAGCCATGAAGCTGATAGTTTTCTTTTCTAATGTACCTTAAACACTAGAAAAATTAATGGAAGATTTTCAGGGTGCCTAATAATTCTGATAATATCTTATGAGTGTGGGTTAAAAATAATTACAATATTTTACGTTTAAAATATATTTCAGGAAGATGGTAAATGAATAAACAGTAATATTTTTCATTATTTCAAAATATCAAAATGTCAACATTTAAGCATCTCAGTCTTTTAACTAAAACCTAATGTATTCATTTTATAGTTAATTCTTTTAAATAAACTATTTCTTTCCATACAGAAAGCTGAATCTGATACTGTACATCAGTATATGGAAAAGATCTATTTGTGAAATACTGAACTTTGGAGCAAAGTGAATAACAAACTCTAAGCTGTGGTGTCTTTGATCTTCCAGGGTTCACTGATGTTGGTTGCCTTCTCATTTACTATTCAATATAAGATCCACCATGGTCAGAGGAATATTTCCTATATCAAATGCTCTGCTGTTATTTACATGTTTTGCTCAAATCTGTTTGTATTCCCTCATAAACATGTTCTTGTACCCAATTAACACTTTTCCTATCCTCAGTATGCTTTGAGAAGTCTCTCTTATTGACTCTGCCAGCTTATTGACTAACATGCCTACTCCTTCCCTTCTAAATTTGATTTATGTTGCTTCTGTTTCCAGTTCTTCTCCTACAGTATTTCAATATTTTCTTCCTACCGTGGTGCTTTTGAAATATTTTCAATCTTGAATTTCAGTTATATAAAAGCAATGATTTTCAACATTCCTCTAGGAACTGAATATGCACTGCATTTATATTACAGTATTACAAGATTTCAAATATTTCAACAGCATTATAGCTAGAAGAAAGTGCTGAGATGCTGTTAGTGCAGGTATAGTTCTGGCAGTGTAATAGACAACTCCCAAGAAATCCATTTTCCTTTATTCTTATTTAAAAAATTATGTTTCCTCATAGTCACAGTCTAAGAAGACAGCAAAGGTCTACTGTGATTAAATGTTTCTATTTACCTGTGCTAAAAACATTAAATGTGTTCTGTATACAATGAAATGTCCAGTTTGGAAATCTAGGATTACTGGAGACACAGGCAGTTTAGATGCATTTTTACTTTTTCCTGTACTATGATCAATATTTCTGTGAATGGAGAAGGAAGAGCATTTAGCTGGTATTTTCTCCTAGGAACTGGGGTTTAGAAAAAACATGCTACTCCACGTAGAGCCTGGTTTATTGAAAAAAACCAACAAAATAAACAAAAAACCCCCTACCTTCCCAAGGTATTCCTTATGAGTCCTACGACTCAGTCCTAATTTTTTTTTTTTTTAATGTATCACACATCGTTGTCAGCAGAACTAATCTCCTAACTCCTTGACAAAGATGGCCAGTGATGTTTCTTTTTCATGGCTATTTTTGTGAGGAATTCAAAGGACTTTTGCTGATGATGATTCATTATCTCACTGCATTTTTTTAAGGAAAAGTGTAGACTTGACAAAAATAAATTGCTATCTTGAAAAGTCTCAACTAAAGTGAGAAACTGTACAACAGAGAGAGAGCAAAGTTATATGTTTAATATTTATGTTTATTGTTTTATATTATTACATGGTTTGTTTTCCAGGTTTTCCAGACAATATTGTTTGATAAAAAAAAGCTCTAGCAAAGCAGGGAATTGCAAATCAAGTCAGGCAGCTTTACAAAATGATGGGTACAGATAAACCAAGGAGTTTAAATAATGACCCGTCTGAGCTCTGGAAATAAAAGACAGGATTCCACGCTCTAGGTGCAAAGTTGTAGAGGGATTGAATGTTTCATATTAAGAGGAATGAAGAATGTGTATTAGATAATCACTATGCCCAGGATGACCTCCAGCCACCACATCACCACACGTCCCCCCTGCCCACGGCGCACAGGCGCAGCGGGGCGCCTCTCCCGACAGGCGCGCGCGCCGGCTGCGCCGGGAGGTTTTCTTCCACGCGCTCCAGAGGCCCCCCAGCTGTTTTCCTCTCCGCTCCATTGCATTTCCAGTAGACATCTAATAAGGTCTTTCTCCAGCAGACCTCCACTCTTCAGAGATAATTCATGCTACAGTGTGAAGAGGAAGATCCTACAGTTCATCCCTTGGGTACACTCTCAAACATTTTGTAGATTTTCCAGTGTTTCATTACCATTACCTTTTTTTTAGCAAAGTACAATCACTTTGATCGTGCATCTAAATTCCATTAGTCTGACTGTTAATGTATTACAGTGTGCTGTAATCAAAATTTTTGATCCTTTATTTATTATCTAGATTATCGAGAACTAATGCAATGTAAATTCAGTTTCAGATAGATGAAATTAATATGCAAGTCATACATAAAATTGAGTGTAAATAATGAATAAAAACCCTTCATTTCAATCCTATTACTACAATGCCACAAAGAAATAGCTACTTATTGTTGCTAGCATAAATATTTGACAAATATCAGTGGCACTATTCTTGAAAGATCATAAAGCAAACTACACAAACAAAAAATAGATATTGTAGGTATTAAACTGATTTTTTTGTATGAACTAGGAAAAGACTGAACTTTTATAGTGCTCCTGCTAACCTCTCTGTGAATATTTCATGATTTTGAATTTTCAATAATTATAAAATATGCAATTTGAACTACAAATCCTTTTTTAAGATTATTGTATTTTTAAATGAAGGATGCTATTCTTTTTAATTTAAATTTTATAAGTTATGGTCAGGTGTTTCACTTATAATTTTAATCTCTGAAATCAGTAACAAAAAATAGAATTAAAAGATTATGAAATCTAAAATCTTTATTTTACAGTTTGAGGCAAAAATAGAAAGGTGTTGTCATTTCTGTGATTCACTTCTGTAAGAGTCTAAGACCACAGAAGAAAAATATCAAAAGCGTTAGAAAAAAAAATTACAAGAGTTTACCTATCTTGTAAACTTTATTGAATTAACCAAGTCTTAAGATTTTACTTCTGCATTTATATTAATTAGTATTCATTTAAAGAAATTCTGGTGTTAAATGACACTTTTAAATTATTGATTAAAAAAAGAAGTCTGTGTACTCCTTTACTTTGTGTTGGTACAAAAAAGAATAATAAACCTTGACACTAGCAATACAAACTTATTCTGATATTGTTTTAGTAAATGACAGAAAGGTTTTTTACAATACTTGCATGTTTCATAAGAAAAAGTCTGCAGTTCTCCAAATCATGAAAGATCTGTTTCAGGCCTCTGTCACTTTCTAAATGAAGACGTAATAATATAAAATACAAAGAAGCTGAATGATCAAAGCTTAGCTGCTAGTACCACAAATGCCAGCTAACAAGACTATTAATACTTTTAAAGTTCATCTTTGACAGAAAATTTCTTTTCTGGCTATCTCTGCTAGTATTTTTCTCACAATATTTAACTACTGCGAGTAACTGCAAACCTAACTTGAGAGCTGTGGGCTGCGAAATCCTATGCTGTTTTAATTATGTGATGCAGGATTCTATATTCTCTTCTTAAAGGACAAAGACATAGTTTCTTTCTGGTTGCCAAATTCTTTGGCTTTCCTACCTGTGTTTACATCTAGTCTAAGGTTTGACAGGTTGTTTTTCATCCGGGCATGTACCTGCCTTACATCTGGATGGCACATCTGTGGTAGCACTGAAAGATCCCAATTTACACATATAAGCCCTTCTGGGATCATATTAGGAAATCTTACCTCTGTGAGACCCTTTATTAGAAAAACTTGGAAATCAAATACTATATCTTTAAACCCATACTTGCCCTTGGATGGAAAAGGCTTTATTCTTCTCCTATTATTTTAGTCATAGATATATGGCTATAACAGTCATATATACTTTCTGTACCATATATTATCGAATTTTTGTTCAATGCTCTCTGACCATGGGTAATCAGCCATTTCAATTCTATATTCCTGGGCACATGAAAGAAAACAGTCTATTTTTACTCAGTTGCATATTAATGAATACACAGCGTTGTTCAGGAAGGGGGAACCAGCGACAGGTCAGATAACATGATAGTCAGGAAGGTACTGAAATCTGCTTTAGCTAAGGATTGATGACACTACTTAATGCTTATGGAGCTGCAGCAAACATCAATTAACTCCATTAGCTCCAGCATGAGGCAATGCTTCTTTAGAATACATCATGTCCCTTTGATTAAGATACCTGCTTAAGAGGTATGAGAAATGATCTCAAATTCACTTTCTTCCTGCTTCAGGACAAAGATTCGAACTTTGATTCCTTAACTCACAAGTGAAGCTTTTACACACCAGGGTCTCAAGTTTCCTGCAGAAGTACTCTCTTTGCTGGAGCTACTCCAATATCTATAAAATACTTTAATAGTCCTATACAAATGAAATGGCTCCATCCTTTGATAGCATGTTTGCTACAAGACCTAATCACTTTGTGGATAGCTCCATCTGGATGGCTATCTACCTACTCAAGACCAATTCTGTCCTTTCATCTGTTAAGTTCTCTATCAATAAAACTCATCTGCTGTCAGACCCAGGGGGTAAATAAACACCTAGCTGATTCCACAGGACATTAGGATATGAGGAAACTGTTATCTAGTTTCTGCTCCAATGAAGGTGGAGAACTGTTTCCCAACACAAAGAAACCAGCCTTTTTCTTTTTTTTCTTTTTTTTTTTTTTTCCCCCTCCAGCTTAGTGATGTTTAAGAAAGTTTCCAAAGAGACAGATTCAGATCCAGGTATTTGTGGGGGAAAATGACTGTCTTTCCCTAGTGAATATTCTTAATGCTATTTTTTTCAGAGACAAAGAGAGAAGGAAAGCTCAGTTTATCTTGTCATGGACAGGTAAGACTTTGTCATCTTCAGCTTCCTTTTGACAATTGATATGAAGTAATTTCTTTCTTATGGAATAACATATGTAGCTAAGAACTCTTTTTTTCTCTCCTTTCAACAAGAAAAAGAACAAAAGAAAATACCATTAAACCTAAATATTGTTGTTTATTGCTTTTTCAGACTCATATCTGTACTGAAAGCCAACTGAAAATACATTTTTTATGACTATATGTTCCCTCTAAATGAAGTGGAAGCTAAACTATTCATTGGGAGAAAACTCAAACTATTAACTTCCCCTTCAGTTTTAAGTAAAAAATATATTTGGGCCAGTCTTCTTGCCTCATATATAATCTATTAGACAGAGATTGTTGCCTTTCCTTTGCTAATGTTAGAACTAAATATAAGTTTTAAAAAACTTGGGCACCATTTGGAACTTTGTACTTAGCTCATATTATAGATCTAACTGCACAGAAATAATGCTATGAATATAGCTTCCATAAAAATCTATTTAGAAAAATATAATCTTAGTTCAGTTTACATATCTTATTTTCACAGTGCTCTGATTTATGTAGGTTCTTCCTTAATTGGTTTTCAGCCTAGATACTAAAATACATTTTTAAGGTCATTTCTACTAACACAGAACAAGTTGTTGAATCAAGTTTAATATCACTCTTATCCTGTGTTTGCCATCTGGTTTTGTATTCTTTGTTTGCTTAATTGGTTTCTTGATGAAAGTTCACTGTTCAGACTTCTAGAAAGTGAAAATTCATATCACTAGATGTATTAAAAACGTAGATTGCTGCAGAGCATTTCAGAAATGCCTGTCTTTTGACATGGACCCATACTGCACTAGGCTTTCCAATTATTTCGAAATTATTATTAGTATGAAAAGGAAATTATTAAAATGATCAGAAACTCAAGATTTACTTTCATTTGCTCCTATCTCATCAACTCTCTGCTGCATTTTAACTTTTAAATGTGTGGTTAGCAGTTCTTTAAAAAATGGGTAACTTATAAATCAAAATCTTTGTAGGAGCTCTTGCTCATGCCTTCCACCAGGCACTATTGAAAACTTCTGCATTGCTAGAAATGCAGTTGCAATTATAATGGAAGATGCTTTTCAACTTCACTATTGTAAACTTAGAATAGTATCTTACTTAATTCTATTAGTCTAAATAAATTTGTTTCTTCATTAAAAAAATAGTATCTTTAGTAAAAATTCATTCTGCAGCACAGCTACTTCAATCAATTCTATTTATTAGTGCACTTTCAGTTATAGCATATCCCTGCTAAAGAAGTTTTTCCACATAGCAGGAGGTGAAAAGTCTAGATTTCAACCACTTTTTGCCTTTCTCCTTTCTCTACCCATCACCCAGTCAGCAAGGAATATTAAGTGTATGTTCTTTCCATCACCTCATGCAGGTAACTTTGGAGTCAGAAAGCTTTAAGACATCCAAGGAAAATCTGCCCAACTTTCCTTTGGAAGAGCATCACTGACAGTTATGATCAAATCCACAGGTTTGCCAGTTTTTCCAGGCCTTATTTAGAATTATCTCTGATACTTTAAATAGAGTATTTCATGCAATGAAAATTCACAAAACATTTGGAAGCATATGGTCTTTCAATAGTATGTTAAGGAAATAAGCATCATTAACCATGTCAGGGTAGATATATGTGGACAGTTTATGGACATCACAAGTAATCTGACACATGAGGTGGGACAAAGATAGATGATAAGTGTGGGAGTTTGGAGATATGCTCATATGGAGCCCAAAGTTTGCAGAAGTGTGTTATATGGTAAGGTAATAAAAGTGTGAATTCTTGTAACCTGGAAGTATTTCACATAAACTGTATGTGCCCCCCTGTTTGTTACAGCAGATTCTGCCAAAGGGTTCTTACTTTTTTCAGTCATTCTAGCATTCTCAGACAAATCTTCATAACTACACTATGTGATTGGTTGGTGCTAATTTCATATAAGGGAAGAAATTACTTGAGATCACTTGTGGAATTGTTCCTCATTCAGCCACAATTAAAAGCAACTGAATAAGTAATCTATACTAGCAGACTCAGGAACTAGACAGATGCCTTTTTAATATGTAAAAGATGCTTCATCTTTTATCTTTATGTTTTTGTTTTGTCCTTGCAAGTAGTATTGACAAGGGCTGTTGGTATGCAACAAGGATATTCTAATAATAAATTCTTTTTACTGCCAAAGTTATAAAAGCAGTAGGATGGACTTATAAAAACAATTTTACACTCCAATTAAAATAGGCTGCTGGGATATTGCTTACTCCATTTTCTAGACCCATTGAGAAGATAAAAGCTTTCCAAATTAATACGGACGTGGGACACAGTACCTTAAAAAATAAAACCAAATAAAAAAGAATCAATGCTGTAAAAAAATAAAAAAGAATGTAACAGCAATTTATTGTTCTTTAATCCCTTATTTCTAAAAAGAGGAACACACTATCTGATATATGAAAATAATGTTTTCAGGAGAACCAGTAGGAAATGTGATGGGACAGTGTAGCTGGGCACTAAAAAGTTTGAAGGTTTCATTTCATAGTATTCACGATGAGTTTGGGCAGCCAAGTCCCAAATGGATTTCAGTGGTTGCTTCATTCCTTGCTCAGTGCCACAGCCATTTGGTTTGAATTGCCCAACATTTGCAAGGTCTTTTCCTGTTCAGCTGAAAAGCTGCCTAACCTTGAGACCCACCATGATTTAGAAGCAAGTCATATTAGCACACACATTTCAAGATGACAGGACTGGATCTGAAAGTAAAAGCATTTGTAGCTTTTCAATTTTATAATATGAATGTATTGGAGAGAGTTTCTCATTACTTTGAGTAGTTAAAGAACTCACTCAAGAAATGAGAAACCAGATCTTCCAGTTTCTGACAGTCATGAACTTTCTGAACTTCTACTGCCAAATCTGACATAAAACAGAGAAGAGGGAAACAGGTGTCTATGGCTTATGAAGACCTGAACTAAGAAACCTATATCATGTTTTAGGCTCCTATGTCTATTGTAGTTTATTTATTCCATAATCAGTATATTGTATAACCCCTTTAGTGAATAATTAAAAGAATATTAACAAGTGTGCAGGAGAAGACTGCAAGCTTCTATTGTCTCAACTGATGCTTACCTAAAGGGAAATGCTGTTATGCTATAGTGATCTTTTTGTCCCTTGTCCCCTTCAGCAAACTTGGCTTCAGAAGTTTGTTCCAGCAGTGGGAATGAGGTCATGGTCCTCCCAGACTCTTCCTGGGACTTGCTCCATGCACTCTTCCAGGCAGTAGACTCTCTGATGTTCAGCCACAGCCAGAGCTGGAAATAGGCAAAGTTTTTCAGTGCTGATATTACATCTGTATCCTTATGTTCATTCACTGATAGCAGCTCTCATGAGCACAAGCAAAGTAAGCATCCGTAGCAAAATATCTGGTGTGTTCCACCAAATCTTCTAATTTCCTTACGTCCTTGATTGCCACAAAGTATATTAATAGGTAAAGCAGTTCTGGTGATAGGAGGTGAAAAAGGCATGAGGAGTATTAAGAATTCTTAAAATATCTCAGTATGGTAAAAAAAGCTTTGCTGAAGATGGGGTACTTCTCTTTTCACTTTTAAATGTTCTCATTTCCTCAAAAACTCATTTAATAGTTTAACTTCTTGCCCACATTTATATTTACTCCAGAGTATAGACCACTGCCCACTGCAACATGTTTCTAAAAAAAATAAAATACCTGGACTCTATCAAAACCTTCATTATGTTTGTCTGATCAAAAATTCTCCTTCTTTCATGAAAAACATTTTGCCTTTTCAATTGTGATGTTCCCTCAACAATAGAAAGATGTAGTTCTCTCATCCTACCACAAAATTAAAAAAAAAAAATGTTAAATCTCTACTAATTATATGGTGCAGTCTGTTATGGGGAGATAAAAATGCAAAGCAAAGGGAAAACAAGTGAGTCTTTAATTTGACTTGAGAGTCTGAAAAAGTAGTGACATCCCTGTCAGATTTGTGAAGGGAATTCTTTACTAAAAATGATAACTAGTTGAATTAATAGCCATCCAGTATTGCCTGTTTAGACAACAGGAAAGAAAAAAAAAGGATTAGCAGGAGATGATTCCTCATGAATAATTTAACTGGCATATGAGAAGAAATATACAGATTCAGTCCAGTCCTATATTGCTTGATCATTTAAGTTTTGTACTGATTTCTGCCTGACTAAGGATTGCAGAGGTGGTTTTTTTTCACTTTTTCTTTACGGATTTCCACTTCCTTTAGACTACTGAAGATTGGTCCCTATGGTTTCCACATTTCTTTTGTTTTTGACTCAGGTTACCATTTGCTGTCTCAAGACTCCATTAAGCTGAAACATGGAATGCACTACAATTTCTTCAGTAGTTCTGGGAATTCTGTTGACAAAAATATTCACTCAGCTATCATTCAGTGTCAGAATACAGTTTTTTTTTTCTATTTAATTCCTTGAAAAGTGCTTTGGAACACTACCGTGATTGTTTCACCTAAATATACTGGAGGTGGAGCAACCAGTTGGTCTTCAAGTCACCTTGCAGTGCCATTGCATTCTGTTGGCAAAGAAACAGGAATGAACAGCAAGAACCATTATCTAGCTCTGTGTTTTAAAATGCAGCCTAAGATGCTGGTGCAGTTTGTGGATTGCCTGTGATAACCGCTCTAAGGAAATAAAGATTTAGGGAATTATAGAAGCTAAAGTCATGCCTAAAGAGAAAAGTAAATAAAAACCAATTTTGGCCAACTTTTCCCACCTAATTAATTGGAGTTTCTGAAACTTTAAAGTTATCATTGTAAGAAAATAATTGAATTTTCAAGAAATAAAATAAGGCCAGATAATGGCAGTAGATTGTAAAATTAAATAGAATAAATTAGATTTAAAAATAAGCATACATTAAAGGCAACTGGACATTTGAAGTCCTGAACACAAAATTTGTGTTGCAAATATAGCTATAAGTGAAGTAAAACATATTCCAAAGAAGGTAAGAAGGTTTAAGTTTAGTTTAGGCACTGCTTTTAGGTCACAGGCAGGCTAGTTCACAATGTCTAAAGAGAATTTGTAAGGAGAAAAGGTAGTTGTACAAGCACAATGCAACACAAATCACGTGCTTCATTTTGGCACATAATCTGACATTTACTGTGGAATTCACTGCGGCACAAAACAATCAGGGAACTTGGATTCTAAGGTAATGTGAGGGGAAAAGAGGTTTTGTTTAGATTTTTCATTTCATTTACCAGTAAAAATACAAGTAACAGCATTTCTCCATATGACCCCTGGTAGCAAAAAAAATTTTTTTTTGCTTTCACGTAAGTGAAATGAAGGGGAGAAAGATGTTCTCTGTGCTTTTACAATAATTCAGGAGTAAATTAATGACCTGCATTCTCACTCAGTATCTGCAGCAGGAACTTAAAAGGCCTTAATGAGAGACAGGAAATAACATAGTGACAAAGGAGTACTGACCCAGTGGTTTTGCAGAAACTGGGAGAGAGAAAGTAGGAGAGAGGAAAGATGTATTAATCAGCTTTTGCAGGCAAATTAATTTCATTTCCTCTTTTAATACAAAGACACAATCCTTGCATATTCAGCTTATGTTTAGAGAACTTACTATTTGTTATCTGGTAAAATTGTATTTATCCTTAGATGCTTTCACTCACAGCTCCAGCCTCACTTGTGTCAATTCTTCTGCTTGGGATTTGTTTGATGGGGTTTTTGTTCTTTTGGGGGGAGAGGTGGGGTTTGGTTTGTTTTGGTTTGTTTTTTTGGTGTTTGTTTTTTTGTTTGTTTTTTTTTTTAGAAGATGTGTTTTATTTTGTTTTGTTCATGATTGATTGTTTATTTTTGTAAATGGATGTGGGTTTATGGTTTTTGGGTTTTTTCCTAGTGTCTCAGTCATTTGGCTAACAAAAGGAAAAGGCAGTTTTTTTCTTCTCAGCCTACAATTTGAGGTGTTCTCCTGTTATAACTGTAGACCTAGAGGTGGAAAAAAGAATGAAAAATGCATGTATAAAGTGGATACCTTATTTACATATCTGTCACATCAAAATCATCCTTTTCTCCTCAGCTCCGCAGCGTATCCCCACAACACCCCAAAACACACATGTGGTTTCAGGGCCTCCTTTTACTCTGACTCACACATGTCCATTAATCTCCTTTCTGATGATGGTTTCCTCATTCAGGACAGGTCCTAGAGCAGCAGCAGTCAAGTTGCCACTCCAACTCTGACTTTCCTTCTGAGTGCTACTCAGGATTTACTTCTGCCTCTGTTGAAATTATCTGTTTATCCAAATCATCTGATATATATTCTCAAGGTTAGGCCTTATTGTTTTCAGTTCCATCAGTTCAGTCACACTAACTCTTTTCACCCCATCTGAACTGCTGATTCTTTATTTTGACACCAGTGGTCAAAATGGAGCTTCACTGCTCACAGGCAAGAACCACAGAGAAACAGCTCCCCCAAATGGTGCTCTAAACCTGAAGGATCCAACCTCACACACTCAGACACACATTCTTATCCCTCTGCAAACATGGAAACTAGAAATACAACCTCATCTTTCAAGGTCCAATATTTTCCACAGTTATGAACTTAAATTAACAATTCATGTTCGTAATTAAATGCAGAGCTCATACTGCTTGTTCTTTCTAAGTAAGGAAACTGTCACAGGTGTTGAGTTTCCTGCTTTTTCAGACATGTTCACATTGATCCAGGGGAGACCACAAGAAATACAAGCTGTATCTTTGATTAAAAATATGCAGGAACTTCTTCAGTGGGACAAAAGGCATTTCCCAGAGGAAAAGACCTGCATTGCTGCTAATCTCAATATTATATGGTGGTCAGAAGAACAGTTTCCTGCAAAGAGACCATATGAGATGCCAGAACATCTAATAATAACCCATGGAGGCACTGTGTAAGAAACAGTAAAATGCTTTGGACTTCTCTGTGAACTGCTTAGCTACGTCCTTATTTTAATCATGTAGTTACTAGATTTCTTCTTTCTTTAAAGGGATAAAATGGATTAAATTCTAATAGTAAAGACAGTTCTGCGTCTTGCAAAATTCACTTCTTGGAGGGAATTGTTCAATGTTGCATGAGAAAATTGATCTTGAGAAAAACATGCATATGTGTGCTTCAGCCTTATATTACACTGTAATGTGTTGTGCTATCTATGTAGCTTGCATATTTAAAAGATCAAGATATTTTGCTTTAAAAGCTTAACAAAGCTCTTCTTCAAGTCTAAAGATTGCATGTTTCATGACTCCTTGCTCTATTATTTCAAGCTTTCTTAGATGAAAGTAAAGCTGTTAGGCCAATAAATGTGGAAAGCCTGTTTGGACAGATATTGTGTTTCTTGCTTTGTTCTTTTGTTCGTTGTCAGAAGAAGAAAATAGCTAATAGCCTTGAACTTTTCAACCTCTGAAGGATGAAACTATGATTCGTGTAACTCTTCAGCACCTGAGTCATTCTTCTTTTCTTTGCTACCAAGGGCAGTCATTACAGCTCCTCCCCATCTCTTTCTCTCTTTGCTGCATCTTTGTTAAACTGTCAAGGATGTTTGAAAGCAATATAGTTCTCCTTTTTTCTAACTTCAAAGTTTACCCGTAGATTGATAACAGACTTCTTATTGATCTCTTCTGCACCAACACAATTCTTGCTTCTTTGTAAATACAACATAAGAGAGTACAGTACAGTGGCAGACAGTTAACCAATATATACTTCTTTCATCCTTTTCATCAGGACTGGGCAACAGAAGTTCACTTTTTAAGTAAAAATTTTTAAGCCGAAGAATAACATCTTCAAATGTGTCAAGAATTAAATCTTTTTTTCCAGATATCAAATGACATAAACATAGGTTTCTCAGCGTTATGATAACTACAATATCTCTTTCCCTTCAGTTCCTCATGCTGTTCTAGGGGCCTAATTAAAAGTCATTGACTTTTTTGGGTTTGAGGTAAATTTGAGACATCAACAAGAGTGATGTCTCTTGTGCCAGCAGATGATTCTGCCCCTCTGCTTTGCCCTTGCGAGACCTCACCTGGAGTGTTGTGTCCATGTCTGGGATCCTCAGCAGAAGGAAAATGTGCACATGCTAGGGCAGGTCCAGAGGAGGGCACAGAGATGTGCAGAGGGCTGGGCACATCTCCCGTGGTGACAGACTGAGAGAGCTGGGGTTGTTTATCCTGGCAAAGAGAATGCTTTGGGAAGACCTTGCAGCCATCCAGTATCATAAGGGGACATATAAAAGGGAGGAAAGGGGACTTTTTATATGGGCAGATAGTAGCTTAACAATGGTTTTAAAGTAAAAGGGGGGAGATTTATATTAGATATTATAAAGAAATTCTTTACTCAGAGGGTACTGAGGCACTGGAACAGGTTGTACAGAGAAGTTGTGGATGCCCCTTCCCTTGAAGTTTTTGAGGCCAGTTTAGACAGGGCCCTAAGCAACCTGATCTAGTGAAAGGTGTCCCTGCTCTTGGCAGAGGGATTGGAACTAGATGATCTATAAGGTCCCTTCCAACCCAAATCATTCCATAATTCTTTATAAGGTAAGGCTGTCTGAATGGGTGCTTGACTTTGGATGTAGGAGCAAGACAGAGAACTGTATTAAAGGTGGCATTACCATGCCTACTTTTAAGCACTCATGTACAAGAGAATAATTTAAAGGTGACATGGATGCACAAGTGATTTGCAGAATATGTCAGATAAATTAGTCACCTGAGAATAGAATTCAAAGGATCTATTAGATAAGCCAGGTAACAGTCATCTTCAAAGACAACATCTGCAATGCACTGCTGAACTTCAGAGCTGGAGCCCTGCAGTTTCCTCTGGTTTGGTCTCTACAGCTCTCTGACAGCCCCTTCTGTTTTTGTCTGTGTCTCAAATCCCATTAATTTTGCACTGTCCACACAAGGGCCAACAGGACGAATTAAGAGCATCTTGCCCTCCTCCCTCAATGTCACTGTGCTAATGACTTCATAGTTTGAGCACTTTTCTGATTCACCATCAGTCATGAGCCTTCTCAACTTTTGATGCTTGCTTCCTAAATTTTCCAAACACTAGATTGTTGTAGAAAAGAACACTTCTTTTGGATACATATTTGTTGCTCATAATTACATACAGCAAGATTTAATCTTGACTGTCAGAACAGTCTGTATTACTCTGTTGTAGGATCACTAACAGGTTGAGGTGACATCGTATTCCAATTAAGTGTTAAGTTATTTTTAGAGGGATTTATTTCAGAGTTACTGCATTGCCAAAGTGATGTTGTTCTCTCTCTGTCTAGCCTTGATCAAGTGACTGTAGGGTTCATATGCATTGTTCTTATGAGTTTGCACAAATCACTGTTTTTAGAAATACAAGCTTCTATGGATCATAATTTTGACATTTTTAAAATGTACTCTATCAGTATCAAGGACTAGTGTTTCTTAAAATATTTTTTTCTTAATACTTATTAAGGAAATTCAAATAGAGGTTGACACATTTTGTTTACTGTCTGGGCAGAGGAAGACTCCATCTGTCTAAGGCAATGGACATCAGCCATTCTGAAATTACTCACTGATAGTACATAAACCTTTAGAGCCTTATTGTGAACTACTGTCCTGATAAATGTATTACTTCATTTAATTCTTGAGAGAAAGGACTAGCAGATTTTAATCTAAATCTAATCCAGAAGGCATTAACTTCCAAGCAAACACATCAAATTCTGGAATTCAAGTGTCTAGAAGATCCTGTCTGTCTTCCAGTATTTCACATACATGCTATAAGGTACTGTAGATAAAGCTGCAGATTCAACGTGGATTTATACACCACAGTCAAAGATTAATAAAACTATAAAAACGCAGAAGGTATTATAAAAAATCATGTCCATTGAAGCACAAAGTCATATGAAACAGGCATGACAGTGAAATCACAGCCACAGGAAAAACCTTTAAGTGTTACCATGACAGTGTATAGCAATATTGTGATATCAAGTGTGATTATTGTCACAAAAAAGTGTTCAATCACAATGCTTTAGTAAGCTATTCATTTGTATAATTACTATTCATGCATTCTATATTCATATACAATTCACTTTTTTTCATTTTTAGGACAATATTTTCATAAATGCAAAGTCTTAATGAAGCAGCTTTGAAAAGGGAGGAGTTATTTCTCAAATATTGAATGTACCCTAAAAAAGCATTGCTTTTGAAGTTACTTCAGAATAAAACAGTTAGTAAAAACTCTAAAACAAAAATTTTTTTCACTATGAGCAGCCACAAATGACACCTTAGAAACCAAATAATTTTATCATTTAATTGCTACACTTTATTTATATTTGATTATTTTAGTTATTGTATATATTTTAAATCTTAATAACATTATTNNAATAACATTATTATTTTAATTATTATTTATTTAATTTGTATTTAGCTTTGTATTATTTATTATGCAACCTCATTTTACAGCTCCATCCCTTTTTGCATTTTCTCTTTGAAGTATAATACTTCCATTTTCAGATATTAGCTATATTCTAGAGGTATCAGTTTCTTTTCCAGAGACAGAGCCTGGAAGATCAAGTTTGCAATGCTAATGTTCCCACTCAACAGCTAATGTAGTTGTATGAAATCTTGACCTTTTTGCTACAGGACACATTCCATAGGGCTGTTCTACTCTGTGTTCGTTTGCAAATGGCTGTGCCTCGTGACCAATGCTTTTTACAAGTAATTTAGGCTCCTCAGCCATTGAAAAGTCAGCCTTTACTACAAAAGAGACTTAAATAGGGTCTAATTTTAAAGAGTTTTTCTAGAGTTTATTTTTTTATTAAAATTTCATCTCTTAATGTCAAAAGAAGTTAGTACTGTGTTCTATATGACCTAAAGCAAGTTCTTGCCAAATAATAGATTATGACAAAATAATTTTATTTGATTACTGTGTCTGAATTTGTTCCACATGGAAGAGGCCGATAGATTATTATTTCATGACAGATTTTTCCATATCCAGAGTGCTTGTATGAACACATATTATCTTTCTTCTCTGGTTGTCCTTTTAAATAGCAAAAACTTTTGGCTAGCTGTGAAAGACCTTGAATACTTGTTAAACATTTACGAACAGACCTCTCTGGAACTATTTTAGAAAGGTGCCAGAAAATAGCAGTCCTAGGTATGCTCAATAAAACTCACATTCCTCACTGTGATCGCATGACAAATGATTCAGTACTAAGAAAGGGGCTAGTCAAGGCCATAAAACATCAAAAAGGTAGAAAACACTGAGATGGACGTGTATGAATTACACTGATTCATGAATGCTAAGTTGCCCTTGGGCAGTGCTGCCTCATGCAGCCAGCACTTATGCAGCTAATTAACTTTATGAAGGTAATTATTTTCAGAAGGATGAACTGTTCTTGAACAATTCCTCCAATACTGGATATGCAAGGTTTTTCTTCAGACCCTGACATAAAGTTCCTCATTTGCAATTTTTCAATTCTTCATCAAATAATTATTTATATAGTTGTAATATAAAACATATATACATANAATAATAATAATAATAATAATAATAATAATAATAAATAGTGTTGACATATCTCAGATTGATCTACCTTGCTAGCTTTTCCTAAAAAACTAACACCAAGTATTTGAAGAGTTGAGAAATTAAGATCAAAAAAGTTTGCATTCTTTTATATCTAAGAAATTGAGGCGGTCACAGCAGCAATGATTCAGTGCTCTAATCAGCAGATTAAAGGGCCATATTCCAGTTTCCTCTCTTTTTTCATCCTTTTTTCATTTTTATTTTGTCTTCTCTTCCCTTATTTTTTCAAATAACTTACAATTATTTATTGCACAATGGAGAATTTTCATCAGGGAGAAGAAAAAGTATTGTTCCACAGAGGTTATTGTCTGGTGAGGACACACTATGGTACATGTGTGAAGAAATTGTTTTCAGTGGAGAGGATACTTGAGTCAGTGTTCCTGATATCCCTCTTGAGCTATTGAGTGATCTAGCCAAAAAGTGATTATTCAAAAGAAAAATCCACAAATGCCAAAGGAATCTCTGGGATGTTTTTAATGAGGCTGCTCTCAGGAAATGTATCAGAAAAATCTATGGAAGCTATGGAAAATAATGCCTGACTTTTGATGATTTCTTGCTTTGGGATCAGCTGTGTTCTGAGTGGTTCATTATTCTCAAGTCTAGGTCACTTTTCTGTGTAAACAGTTTTTAGCAAAGCTAAATATGGCAAATACATATTGCAAAAATATTCCTGACATCACTGAGGAAGGAAGCCAAAAACTCTATGAAAGGGTTTTTCATAGAAAATATGGAGATATGAAACTGGTAACCTGCTATCAGCCACCACCAGTTTTGAAGAGGCAAGTTTATTGGCATCCCACAGCATTTATCTTTTTATATCTCTTCTTCCATTGAAAAATTCATTCATCTTCTCTGATTAGAAATTAATTTCTAGAATCTCCTCAAAACCTTCTCTCTTCTTCTCATTGATTATTAATTATTCTGTGAAATTCCAGGCAAGTAAGAACAGTCTTTCTGCATAATGTCATTAATCAACACGCCTCAGTTATATTTTTTTGCACACTGTCTGAAGATCTGGAATTCATTGTCTGGTGTTTCATAAATTTACCTAAGCAGCTATGGTTGGAAGAAATCAATCCTGGGGCTTAGCATTGCATGTAATAAAACCTGAACAATTTTAATCCTTTCTATATAGGTAATGAAAAGTATAAATTTGTTATAAATGTAAAATATTTACAAGTCAGAAGAAAACTGGAAGCTCATCTAATCACTCTGGCTAGTAGATATAGTGTTTATGATTTTCAGTGTACTGTAGTAACATCCTCATTCTTAGAAAGCTAACTACTGCTAAAGACTATTCTAGTAATAAAGATGGGCAGTACTTTTCTATGTCCTGTCTTCAGCACACTGTTGCAGGAGAACTGGAAATGCACTAAGCATCACTAAGGAGAAGATGAAGAAAACAAACTGCATAGCAACTTCAGCAAGGCTACCATTTTTAAGTCAGTGCACCCTTCACTAGAAATGCCTACTTGGAAATTTCCCATTAAGCCTCTGTATAGTGACTCATTTCCAACCCACAGAAACCAAAATTACTCTAGAGTTTCCTAACTTTAGCCAGCAGCAGTGGAGTGAAAAGGGAAATTTGGCAAGCAAGTAATATCTATATTTATGCTTATGAACCACTGTTCTGTATGAAAAGGATGTAAACTGAATATCTAGTCTGATCTTCCCTCTCTGTCAACAAATTTCTCTGCTAACCAGCTATAGAATACTTCAGATCTTGAACAGCAGATCCACTAAAATTCTGCATGTAGTTTTACAGTACTTAAAGCCAAGTCATGAAAGATTTCATTGTATGGCACACGGCACACTACACAGATGAATCTGCTTCCATATTTCCATATTTTTAGTAAACACAATCTTTAATAAAGGCTCATGTGAGTACATGACAAAAAAAAAAAAAAAAAAAAAAAAAAAAACCAAAAAAAAAAAAATTGCCCAGTTTCGAAAAAAAACCACAAGAAAAATAATTGTCCATGCTTGACAACAAAGTGCAAAGAACAGCCACCTAAGGAGGCTCTACTTTTTTTAGTAAAATGACAAAGAGATGCCCCATTAGCACATTTCTACTCAACTTTTGTTTCCCCTTATCTCCTTCTGGTACATAGCACCAGACGAAAAATTGCATAAGAAAATGCTTGTCTCAAGTTTCAGGCAGTCCTACTCACATCTGAATTTAAATAGTCTGACTAAACACTCTTTGTCCATTTTTTACAAAACTGCTTGAGATTTCCCAACTCCATTTAGAATTTTTCTGTGTCTTTTGCTAGTGAACTGATCTAATTTACATATAAGCCTGAGAGTGCTCAAGTGCACCCCAAAACTAATGTTTTCAACCTTGTGAATGATAGACACCTTGTGCAAGCCAGAGAATGGTTATTAATTGAGAGAATGAAAGAGGAAAAACCACTGCAAGACATTTCTTACATAGTCTATTAATACATATTAGTTTCTAATTTATTTTTAATTAAAGCATTAAAAAAAGATTATCTTACCCTTGTTCCTTGTCTAATATTTCTCTACATGTTGAATGCTCTAGTCACCATAGTACTGACTGCGTATTCACAATGCATACACAAAGTCTAATTGAAAAAAGTAACAGTGTAAGAAGAATAGAGAAAAGAGGAAAAGAAGAAAGTCACTCTTAAGGGGGGGACTGTAGTAAAGTCCTTCTTTTTTACTAGGATCTCAAGAGAAGAGATCTTCCAGTCTTTCTGACTGCAGAATGACACTTCAGAGTGTATTGAGCAACACAGATAAAAGAAAGACACCTTTATTGCTTTGATTTACTCAGGGGTATCACTAGCTGAAAATGCTGAAGTTTCACAGATCTCCATTTTCATGTGGATCGACACAAGAAATGTACATTTCAGAAACTGGCTTTTGTCTCTTCTAGAAGAATGCTTAATTTCACAGGACAGAGGTGCAGAAATCTCTCTTCCAAAATGTCAGCAGGACAATAGGATACTTTTTGGTAGATTTTCATCTCTCTCTCTAGTGATGACACATTGTTGTTTAAATTACCCTATCCAAAAATGTGTAATTAACAAGAAAGTTATTTTGGCAATATTCCTTTGTACATTAAAAATGAAAGTGCTAAATTTTATTAAACAAATTACAGTGTCCTCTTTGTAGTAGTAGCTTAAATAAAGCATTGTGACTGGACATTTATTTCTTTCAACAGGGAATCTTATGTCCTCTGAAAAAGGGAAAAACTGGGATAAACAATGACATAAGCTATGTAAAGAAATACCTAATTATATTTTACTTAAAGATGAAGAAATCTTTTGTGATAACATGTTACTCTCTACCTTTTCTTGGTACAATTTCATACATGCTAGTTTACAAAGGGTTTTCTCTTGTGGGATTTCCTCAATAGAAAGCTAGTCTGATATTATCCCCAACAGTAGTTCCCTGAAGAAATAAGTGCGCAGGGAAGGTGGTAAATCAGTCCAAGTTCTCACAATGTTACCTTCCTGCATAATTCTAGAGGATTTAAAAATGGCTCTGGTTTTACAGCCATAGCTATTGCAGGACAGGGAGGAAATGTTCAGAATTGCTTCAGGGAATTATCCTTACTTGTAAGAGAACATAGAAGCCTTCACCGAAGTGAGGTGGATTTCTGATGGCTAAATCCAAGCATGCTATCCTAATACCTCTCTGCTCAACAAAGTGTTGTTTTCCCTTTTCTGCTTTAGCTCAGAATTTCAACTGCTCATAGGGGACATAGTAGATCTCAGTCACAAAGGCCTAGTGGAAATCTGCCCTAGACTTCAGTCCCATAAGGAGGTTTACTCTTCCTGCCCAGTCACTCCTGGGACCCCCATCCCTAACCATACACCCAGGGCCCCTACCAGCCTGGGGCCATCAGCCTCAGTGATGCTGTAGGAATGCCTGGGTGCTGCCCCAGCTCCCTCAACAGGGCTCTGTAAGCAGCTCTTCTCCTGCAGGGATCCTGGGACATGCATCATACCTTGCTCTGCCCTGCCTACAGCCCTCTCCCTGGGGCAGACCTTGCATGGACATTACAGGCTGATCTCCAGCCTGATCAGGAACATCCTTGCCCTCTGTGTCCAGACCTTGTGCAACTACACATATTGTGAGGGCATGGCCAGCCTCACCTCACTGTGCCTTGACAGAATGAAACCTAAATGTTATTCTATGGCTTGTTCCCCCCAAGAGCCATGTGCTGAGTTTTTTTCTGTGTTTGGATTCATCGATCTGCAGCCCCAACTACTAAAACTGTACCTCTGCAAAATGAATTTAAGTTTCATCAGACCAAAGAAGCTACTGGTGAGGAGATATCTGAGCTCCAACCTTTGCTCTAAAGATATTTTCTGTGTTTTATAAGAAATAGTCCTGAATAAAATGGATTAACTGTCTTTTATGTATATCTTCATATTGGCAACTTCCTCCATTTCACAGGGAATGTTTAAGAAACATTTCTCACTTTCTTCTTTTTCCTTGCCCTTTGCTTTTCCTCTATCCCAGATAATCTTTTCTATATAGAATCAACAAGATCAGAGACACTTCCTGCTGCTGTAAATAAACTATCTTGTTGATTATTGCATTTGCCAAGGAGATAAGAGATGAGAGTTTGTATTCCCTGAGACAGAAACTGGCACTGACCCTAGGTCTCTCCTGTTCTGGGGAAATGAGTAAGCCACTGAAGTATTTTATAAAAAGAAGAAAGCAGTATGGCATCATCACTGACAGTGCTTTAAAGAAGGTCATCCTGCTTTGTTTCTGTGAAACAATTACCTCTAAAACTAAGAAAGACTGTGGATTTATTTTGCATCTGATTGACTCTCAGTCTATGAAAATGCCATCTCTGAAGCTTTTCCTTTTATTGGGATATAATGCTCCAACATTAGAGCATAGTAAAAAAAAAGAAAAAATAAAAAAACCAAAGAAAAAGGAATAGAGTTTAAGCTAAAACCTTTTCCCTCAATAATAACAATTTTAGAGTCTCTAGCCTTTTACCATCCAGTATTTAAAATCTAAGAAAAGTTGGGAGGCGTGGTTGGGAAAGCATGATTGGCAAGACACAGGCTAAATATGTATTAGTGACTAAAAAAGGCCAGGGATTTTTCTGTGACCCTGAGGATAAACAGAAGGGTAAGGTTCACATTCATATATTTTTTCCTCCTTCTTACCAGAATGTGTTGAGCTTTTTCATACTTCCTTGTTAACAGTTTTTGATTTGTGATATATCATTTGAACTTGTGCCTGGGCTTTGGCTGGGGAACAGTTCTCTTGTGTAAAATTTTTGCTAAGTCCTATTGTAACAGACATAAGCATTGACCAGCGTGGAGCCCTTGCTCAATTTCAGAACTAGCCGTTGAGAATACACATAAACAATACAATCTGTAAGAAATAAGGTTAAAATAATAAATATTATAATTAAATAGATTTTAAGCCTGGCAAAATCTACTTCTTAGAGACACATATGGAATCATATTGTAGCAAACTCCTTATTTTCCTGAATAACACACTGTGGTGGATTTTGCCCAGGGGGGCATTTTTGGAAGTAGTGCAGGAGAAGCTCTTAGCAGCTTCCTCCAGGTCTGACAAAAACAACCAATCAGTAATTAGCTTTGAGGATTGACACTTTGTTACACCAGTGAGAGGGTCTATGCGCTTCTGCAAACACCCATGTTAAAAAC
>VZSE01013231.1:0-72304 GCA_013398275.1 Promerops cafer | reverse complement strand
AAAAATGCCAGAATGTAAAGAGACAACATGATATACTGAGTCAGTGATGAAGATGATGAATTCTAGAGAAGAAGAATGAGGAGATGCCTTGATCTTGAGGCTGAAATCCTCTTGCCAAGGCTATGGAGAAAGACTTTCTTTTCCCTGTAAGGCATGAAAGAACTATGGGGAGGTGGCTCTTTACTTAGCAAAGGCCTCTATGTAATTCTGTGAGAACTTTGAACAAATAGAGGGAGAGAGTGAAAGAGAAGAGTGATGAGGATTCTGTGCTCCCAGAGACAAAGGAGATGACTTCTGCTCCCAGTGATGAAGATGAGTTGAAGATAGATGCAGAGACCCTTTGCTTTGGAATAGTTCACCTTTAAACTGGTACCCCATAAGCTGACATGGCCCATACGCACAGCTGTGGGAAGGCTGTGTGAAAATGGGAGGGACTTCATGATTGCAGGTTTCCCCGGGCGGCTGCTATTAGTGAGTTGAAAATCACAAGAGAACTTGTTTTTTTTCTTGTGGAACATCTCCATGATAATTAGGAAGAGGGACTTCTCTCCCCAAGCAAACTAATGAAAGACTACTTTAAAGGGTGGTAAACTGACTGAAAATATAGAGTTTTGTTTCTTTACATTGACAGTGGGAAAGAAAAAGGTTGTGGGGAGGGGAAGAGTCTGAAGGGGTTTTGTTTGTTTTCTCATTTTTTTTTCTTCCTTTAGTTACTGTCAATAAACCTCTCTTTATACCCTTTTAAGTTTTGAGCCTTTTTTGCCTTTTCTCCTAATCCCATCTCACAGCAAGAAATGAGTAAGTACACCCTAGTGAGCGCACCTGTGATTAGCGAACCTAAACCACTACACAAATTGGTGTTTCTGCCTGGTTTCAAACTGAAACTGCTACACAATTTCACCTGTCAGAAGTGGGATTTGAGAAATCACCTTATTCTTTTATATTTCTCTGTTAATAGTTCTATAATGTTTTTTCCACTCAAAATTATGTTGAGAGCAAAAAATGAATATAGTTTGCATGTAGATTCAAGAACCTCTTATTATCTTAAGTTTTAGCAGCCTAAAAAAAATACAGCAAACACAAATACTTTTAATCCAAAACTTCTTAAAACTTTAATTTCAGGATATTTACAATCCTTGTACAAAAAAATTGTCTGCCCTTTGTGCTCACACTTTTACTATCCCTCTGAGTGGTAAGGATGATGGGGTTAGTCTTCAAGAAAAATGAGAAGAATGAACGAAAAGGGGGTTCAGGGATGGGCCACCAGTTTCCCTTATTCTTTACCACAAGTTCCCTGACATTGATGGTGGAGATTTCTTGCACCTGTTCAGTCATGGATATGCTTGGAGTTATTTTCATGTGTTCTTAAAAAGTCCTTATTGACCTTTCTTTCTTTCCTTTTTAGCCCACATGTTCATTATGCAGCAATTCCTTATTTTTTTAGACCCATATCATGTATAGTTAGACCATTTCACAATCAGCATTAAACTATAGCAAAATAAGTCACTGCAGAAAAAGTGTAAAACGACAGGAAAAAGCCCTCCTGAGCCTGGCCTCACACTTCTGTACTTTGAAGCCACAGGTGAAACAAACCCACAACTGCACATGACAATTATCAGTAAGTCCCAAGGCCTAAGTTAAATCATTGTGAAGCCTGTAGCCTATGGCTAAGAACATTAAATTGACTGAGAGAAGTGGCCTTTCACTTAGCAGATTAATAAATTCTTTTTAACTCCTTACTCACTACAAATAGTGAAGAGGAGTGTAACTCAGAATTGCTACCAGCAGAAATTCAGGGACTAAATATTGGGTATACAACACTCATGTACAATTTTGTGTCTGCATGTCACTTAAGGGCTTTAAAATTTTACAATTTTACTCACATCTATAAATAAGTACACCATTTATGCATGGAAGAAGACATGTCTGATGTCACCCTAGATGTTTTTTTGGGGGGGGGGGTTGGGGGTTCTTTGTTTGGGTATTTTTTAAAGTTTTTTTTTTTTATTTGGATTTTTTTTCCATCACAAGGCACAGCACTGAATGAAAAAAAATTAACAAGAAAAAACTAATACACTGAGGTAAGATTATGTTCTAGATGTCATTGAAATTAGTGGTCCTGATTTTGTATCAAATTGCAGAGAGCCACACTAACTTCACTGGAACTTCTCTCTATGAAATGAAAAAATCATAGGAGAATTTGTTTTATGGGAAAATTATTATGTATTCAGTGTTCCATAATGCAAATAAAATTTACAGACCATTAATTATAATTTATTAGCATCCGTGATCAATGTTTATGCTATTTTTGACTGCCTTTCCTAAATTCCCTTTAGTATTGCACTGAGTATTGACTATGTACAGATTATATAGTCTAGTCCAACAGTTTCAAAATATTTTATCTGTTACAAACTGAGACAAAATAACAAAGCTGATGAAATAATAGTCTCACATGTCCACATTCACCTATTAACTACTTCTAAATCAACAGTATCAGTAGTGTGACTTCAGGAAACCAACTCATCGTCCATTACTCCTTTTTTTGTAGATGCTAAATAGTTTTTTGGTGTTTTTAAACAAAAACTCCATTAATTTCAGTATCATCAGCATTGTTTTTCAGTATATATGATGAATGCTTTCTTCACAGAGACAGTAAGTACTCATGAGGGGGGTAGAAGTGAGTTTTGTGTTTGTAATGCAATTCTATTATACAGCCTCTTTACTACAATGTGATACATACTAAATGTTCCAAAAAGCCCACCTTAAAATCCTGCATATTTTGTCATTTAGATATTTTTAAGGTTTGCCAAAGTCTGAGATTTGAGCACCATACGGTATAAAAAATCTTTAATGATTTCCACGGTTGTAATAATTGGTTGCAGACCCAAATAAGTCAATATCAGCAACAAACTACACATCCTATCCCCAACCCTGGTGTTGATCTCTAAGGCCTTGCATCAAAACTTCATGAAAACTCTTTCACATTAAAAACTAGAGCTGTGTAATTTCCAAATACTTCTGCAATTCTCCTTACAGTACAATAAGCCAGCATTTTTACAAGAGAGCAGATTATATTGTTGCAAAAGAGGGCATTCAGGCAGTCCAAATGAAAATAAGATTGAATGCTGGAAAGAGTATCCTGGCTGAAGAGTTAAAAACATACTATCCAAACTTTCATTAAAATGTAATGACAAGCAAGAACCCATTCCTCTAATTATTTTGTAGTAATAATAAACGACAGTCTGCCTACATTTAAAAAATTGAAACTTATATATTCTTTCTCATTTATTCAAATAACTGAATGGTACAGCTATGTGGATGGCTGCTATCCCTTTATAAATACGTGAACTTGACCTCAATATTTGGAGTCTTTTTGGTACAACTGTAAAGTAAATATAGAAAAACTGAAAATACATGTTTCCTCATTACCAAAAAAACCCCAATCCCCACCTTTTCAACAGGCATACTTTTATAGCATTACAGATTTTCTTCTTATCTGAACTTTTCATATAAATGTGATTCTTTCATATACACTGTCTGAGATAAAAGCATGAAAAATTCAAAATAAATCATTTAATCAAAGTTCTTAATTCTAGCAGAGATTAAGTGTAAAAAGTGTGATTCCTGGTTAAAAATGTGCAGATGATGAGTTCAATCAATGCTCATAGGTGAAAGCAATATACCATTGGAGAGTGAAAATTCTGTAGAACAGTAGCAACAGAAGGTGGCTCAGTGGTTGCTTTTGCACAGGTGGCTTTAAAATATGTTGTGTGTCAACTATCTAAAACCTCAACCTGCTTTCATTGAAGCTGATGGCAAAATTCCCATTGAATTCAGTGGGGGCAAGAACAAAGTTCTTATTATGCCTTCAGAGAAATTAATCTCCTCTTCAGTTTTCATGTAGTATATATATGCAGCCTATAGTTAGAAAATGTCATATAATTAGTGTTTAAGAAAAACTCTTGCAAGAAGATAGTGCAAGAAAAATGTTAGCAAAAGTAGACACTAACTGAACATCTGATAAACTTAAAAATATTGATAGTCCTTGTTTTCTTTGAGCTTTTATGTTTCACAAACTGCTATTGACTATGTGAGTCATATGAGTTTAGGAAGTATTTTTCCAATTGTTGACATTATGCAAATCTATTTTATGTTGAGTAATGCAACAAATTTTATTTGGGATTTCTAAGTCTGTTGAAAGAGAAGGCACAATATTAGACATAACTGAAGTAGAATAAATTATAAATTGTAAATTGAAAATTAAGATTGTGTAAATATTTTCAGAGCTCAGTTCTAACTCTCAGTTTGTCCAATCACACCAATAAACAAAAGCTTTTTAGCAACAAGCATCAAAATATATAATATCTGTAGTTACATTTGTGTCATTTTTCTGCAGTATAATCCAATGGGATTTGGCATCATTCCATTGTTTTATTGTAATTATTATTAATTATTTTTCTGTCATTTCACTAAGCATTCAGATAGTTGATGTTGCACACTTTGTGTGCTCTGCCTATCAGTTATTGTGGTGATACCAAAGGGACTATCCTTCCTTTATAAACTATTTTTATAGCTTATAGTTAAAGTACATCACTTTAATAATGTATGCTTTTATAGTTTTTGTTGCTAATTACTGCCAAGAGCAATGAAAGCTTATAGCAACTTAAGCTATAAGTGAGTTGTAGGTATGTATTCTTTAGTCATAATGGTGAGGCAGCAGGGTTTCAGGTCTCTGCACACCAGTACATATAAATAACTAATTCTTTGGGTTTTCCGGGAACATTCCAGTCAGTCACCTGCATAAATTAATTAATGGACAGACTTGAGACAATGGATCAACTTGAAACCAGGTGACTGTTTGAAATTTCACAATAACATATTTGACTAATAGTTACAGAAGCCCTTCAGATAGAAGCTTTGGACAGTTTGGCATCTCCTTCTCTGTCTAGTTCAGTTTGGATGCCTGTGTTGATTAACATTCTGTGTGGAGCCTTCAAAGGACTCACCTAGATCATTGCTGCTACAGACATGACTGAACTGTGTGTAGGTGAGAAACTTGTAGACAACAGAAACTCTTCCTGCAGAAATACTTGCACAGGACAGTTTTTCCGTGTAGAAGTTTAAATGTTTTGTGTGCATTTTAAATGTATCAACAGTGATGAATTGTGATAGTTAGTCACAGAAGATGACTGGAGATCTGATTCTCTGTGCAAGTATTACATCACAACAAAATTCCAATAAATTAAGTTTTTCTTGCTTTTTACCCAGCAGTGAGTATCAGAGTGCAACAACACTATTAATGAGTTAGTAACATAAGTAACAAGCACCTAATGACATTAAGATTCTTGAAATATTCTTCCTGGCCTGAATCTGCAGAAGACAGAGTTTTCCTGCTTTTCTCTAGGTGCGATGCCATACCTGTCTGTCTCATGTTGCCTCATGTTTGTAATCTGTCCCAAAGAGCATTGATTTTTTTTTTTAAGCAATAGTATAGAGCTCCTAATGTTCTTTTTGCAGATCTGAATTGTTCTCTAGCTTCCATTGACTGTAGTGTCGACACACAGAGATCAATATTTAAATATATTGACTCCCACTTCTCAGGTCCAGGCAGTTGAATTGCTCTTCTACATTCCACAAATGCTTGCTTTGGTGTTCATTGACTAGAGCAGGAGCTAATACACCTACATTTAGGCACCTCAGTATCTTGACGCCCATCCCCAATGTCTAGTATCAAGAATCTGCATGGAAAAACTGTTTGATACCTGCCAGGTGTTTAATATAACAGTGGGAAAGAAAATTATGTTGGGAACCGGCTATTGAAAACTGAAAAGAAATATGTACTAGAAATAATGTTACACTTTTAACACTAAAGGCAGCTATCTATTTAAAGACCTTATTCTGTCAGGTCTTTAATGAGAATCAAATATCTTTCTTGAATAAAACAAATTCTTTTCAACTGTCTTGCTTAGAACAATTATGATGTTTCTTCTTCCTTCAGATTTTCTGATAAATTTAAGTTAATTAAGAGTCTAAAACTTTTTGTTATTGCTATTTTGATGAGGATACAGCAAATCTTTTTCTTATCAATTAAACAAAAAGGAAAATAGTACTGTCAATCTGGATAATGATTCTGCATTTTGATCAAACATATTCCTTATTAGATTTTTGAGACAGAAGACTGCTGTTTAATATCTAATGATTATTCTTATGTCAATCTGAGCAATGATAATTAGAGTGTGATTAGCATTGTGATTGAGAACTGTGTCTATTTCTTTTCCTCAGATGTTTTTGCCAAGTTATCTCTCTGGCTGAAGTGCTGGTACAAATTGCTGGTACAGATTTATCACATCTTTAAAATCTTGTACTTAATGATTAAATGCCAGAATTTTTATACAGCAGTAAGTAATATGAACAAGAATATTCTGACTGTGGTTGACATTTTTAAAGGTTTTTCTTTCCTTTGGACGTGTCTAATCTTCTACATCTATTATCCTGTACTTTTAATAGTACCCATGTATTGTGTCTTAACAATTCCTAGGTGTACTCAAGGTCCATGAGCAGATTTTTCAGCATCCTCTGGGGAACACTGAATTTATTGCAATTCAGTCCGTGAATGGAAGCTCCTGAAAAATACGTGTTGGATGAGAGTATTCTGTTATCAGTTTCTTTTCAATGATAAGGTCTGAAATGTTCTTAAGTACTTTAAAACAGGACATTCATAAACTTCCTAGGTTGATGCAGCCTAGAATAGAACACTCTTTGCAACCATCAAACTTGAGATAGCTAAGAGTTCAGTATTGCCAAGCTTTGGCCTGAAAAAAAATCTTTAAATGCCTCCACTTGGTCATTAGCATACCTGCCCAGAATGATTTGAATGAGAAAAGGGTAGCATTTGGAACCTGCTCACTGCCTGTCTAGACCTAGAACCTATACACCACAATATTCATCAGGGGAGCATTTTCTGCATCATTTTAAAATGACGAGGACACTGTGTCTATCACATTTCAAAATAATCTAGTTGGAGATGGAGGAAGAAGGTAGTGTGGATCACCTATTTGTCCTGTGGCTGCTTTATTACTGTGTAGAAAATAATCAAGATCCAAGGTATATGAAGGAAAAAAAATTGAGGGCATATAATAAACTGCCTTGTGATGGGTTCTAGGTTCTTGACTCTATTTCAGGATCATTTATGTGTTTCATAAACTAAAGACACCGTTTTGATTTACGAAAATGTAATTCCATAAGAGAAGTAGAATTGTAAAAGAAGAAGACAACAAGGATTACTTTTGAGACTTCCTTTTGTTTTCAATTATTTTTAAAGTCTTTAGACGTCTTTACATTCCTTTTAAATAATTCTTGTGAACTTTCTTTTAAATGCACAATGAAACTTCTGGCAGATGATGTGTAAGGAATGTTTTTTTCTTTTTTCCAGATTAAAAAAGTTTGAGAAAGGAAGGGGAAGATAACTTTTTCTTTCACTTTTGATGTAAAATAGCCATAGAGTATCTTCTTCAAATATTTACCAATTTGTTCTGCTTTGCATTTCCCATTTTCTACTAATGGGTATATTGATAGTTTGCTGCTGTGACACTTGTGACACTGTGAACACAAGACTTAAACTCAGGAGACCTTCTGGAATCTTCTCTTGGGTCATCCATTTTACTGCTTCATGTCCTTGGGCAATTGCCTTAATCAATGCAACAGCAAATTTCCTCCCATTGCATGTCTTGTTATGACTAAAAGTTTTACCAGGTAGGTAGGGACAAATCTTGTAGCTGCTCAGTGTGAAGAAGGAAGGATTAATGGGAACTGGCCATTCATCACTGGTCTAACTCAGGGAAAAGCAAAAGAGAGCTCTGAATGCACAAATCAACAAAACCAGCCACAGCCTAAGGAGGATCAGCTGAGCCTGTCCAGGGTATGCAGGGCCAGCTGTCCCCAAAGAGGATTCAGCCAGCAGACAGATCACAGCACTATCCATGGAATTTTTTTCATGTAAAGCCAAAGATAGTGGCCACTGCTTTTTGGATTACTGAATTTCCAAGGAGTTTTTACCTTTCAACAAGGTATGTTATAAATATGAATGATGTGGATGCATTTTCTCAGTGAACTCCGTGCATTTCTGCCCTCTAATTTAATAAGCACTGTTGAATAAATATTAATTGAAGATGGTTTGTAACTAATTATTTATTACTCCTTTGGGTAACAGGGGCTCATAGGAACAGGTGTGGTCTCCTACCATGTATGCATGTGGCACCATGCTCATCATGCTGGAAGCCTCTAATCACTAATGTTTTACAATTAACGACCAGGATTAAAGCAAGAAATCAATCCAGACAAAAATAATTTATCCTTTTCCTACATCTGGACTTAATGGATCTTAACCTACTCTCATATACAATAACATCACTGGGTAGAGGAAAAGACTTGAATCTGATCACATTGTCAGTCTATGTTCTGAATGTGAAAAATCCCAAACCTGCCCTCTCCATCAGGGCTTGAAATGCATCCTCTGAAATGAGAGGTAACAATGTCTGTTAGATATATATCTACCCATCCAGCTATTCATCAATGTTTCTGGAATCATAGATTAGAAAAAGATACTTTTCATCATGGTAAATAATGCAAGAGTATAATAATAACAAAAATGTTTAGAATATACCCCCCCCCCACCATTATCCTTGGGGCTATAGTTACTTATGAACTCCAAAGAATTTTTTCTAAAACATTGCAAATGGATTTAGACTCCTAATTCATAGTGTCAAGGAAGGGGAAAAGCAAAATGGTATCTTGGCTTCAGACTAAGGCTTTGGGCATTCAGGTGAGTGAAATGGACCAGACCTAGGAGCAGTTACTCACTTTATGTTGTACAGATAATGGCAAAAGCAGAAGTGATGCAGGGAGCTTTTCCCACAACTCTCTACAAAATTAAAAAGGTATACAACTCCCTCTGTTAGCTGATTTCATTAGGGTTCCTTTAAATTAGAACAAAGTTCATTTTGTTAGCCTTTAACGGACTCTCTTAGGACAGTTTGGTTTTGACTAGCAACAATGTATGAACTCTCTTGCCAGGGCATTCAATTTCTTCTCAAATTAATTTAAATCCTCCCTTGTAATTTAAATTTTTTATTTGTCATTGTCAAAGAAACATCAATTATTTCTGGCTCTGCCCTCAATTTAGCTGCAAGAATCAGTCTCTTGGTACTGTTTAAAAACTTGTTAGGAATTTTAGGAAGGGATACTGAGCTATCTAATGATAATTATTTTTGTCATTGTTAGCTTGAGTAATCATGTGGCTTTTCTAAAGGAGTCTGATAATGGTCCTATATTCTACAGGAATATGAGTTGTATAGACTAAAAACATAAAATGTGACTTGGTTGGGAGTTTCTAAATAAATATAGAATATGAATTAACATAAGTGGAAACTCTACTTTGTAGGCAGGAAAGTTAATTTTCATATCTTTGTTTTGTATCTCGTGAACATCAGAAACTCATTTATTTTCTTTCATTATTTTTTGCCTAGATTGAATTTTCACAATAATTTTCTTTCTTTATCAGAAGTTCTAATGTCATAGTTCCATTACTACTTAGCAAGAAGTCTGATAATGGCAATACTCACTCTTATGTCCTCTTCAAACTCCATATTGATGAGAACACACAGTCCTTTGAGATGTGTCACTCTTTCTGTCAGTAGCTTTTTTTGAATGTGGATATGACCATATGTGCTGATTTAATGAATTATGAGCAGTACACTTATATGCCTGCAGAGAAGACAAGGACTGCAGGATGCAGGATGCCTGGAGGATAAGGTTTGCCTTCATTAAAGAATCTCAGACATATAACCAAATACAAACTATGGATTCATTTTTAGATACCCATAGTAAAGAAAAGTTCAATGAATTCATTCTTTCTCTAGAGAACCTATTTTTAATAAAAACAGTTGAAGCTAATGTATTCCTTTCCCACAGGGGCCCACAGTCTGTCAGCAAATGCATTTTTCCCATGAACCCCACAAGTTTTCAGTGTTACAGGACACAGTCTCTGTGGTAAACAAGGTCACTTGTTCTTACTAAACAGAATTTCAACCCTCAAGGATACTCATTTAACTAATGAATTTATAAATTAATAATGCCTTTATTTCCCCTTTGCAAAAGAAAATGTTTAGATGGAAAGGAGAAGAAGGTCATAAAAGTTTCTGAAATTTTCTGTGTGTCATTAGGTGCAGATGTATTTAGCAATGCTCAAAATTTATCACAAGGTTTTGATTTCAAACAGGAGAAGCCCAGAATTTCACCCTAAGAATTCAAGATCTATCCAGGCTGAAAACATGAACAGTCATGCTTTTGTGGCACTGTTATATAAGAAAACAGCAGCATCTAAATCTTTTTGGTGAGAGGATTGTCTCAATCTCATCTTAGTTTTGTTACAGCTCTCTTCTTCCAGTATGTTTGGAAGGTAACCACATAATAATTTGCTATTGTTTTCTCACTTTTTTCCTTTATTTTTTATAATTTGATAGAGGAAATATTTGCTCCTCAAGTGTCTATATAAACAATCAGAGGAGAAAAGAGAAACTTCATAATAGGAATGAGTGACAAGAGTTGGGGGCAGGAGTTCACAGTCTCTGGGACTGGCCACCTTTCTCTGGATTTGGCACAAGTCTAACACGATTTACATTCTCTATGCATATCTTCCCTTTACACAGAAGTGCTGCTCACTCAGCAGGGTGATCCTCTTCAGTGTTGAGCTGACTGGGAGTATGGTTTAGGCACACTGATAATTGTCTCTCTTGAAAGAAGCTAAAGCAAGTACTGCAATTTTCATTTGAACACTTAAATGCTTGAGAACAATCAAGAGTTTTACCCCAAAGTTCACCCTTTCAGAATTTGGAGGCAGATTTTTCTCCAAAATGAACTGCAGTCAGAAAATGAACTTGTTAAAAACCTTTGTGCAAGAATGAAGCTATTTAGATAAAAGTTAATTCTTCATGCAGTCATTCATGCACCTCAGATACAGTTAGAAGGGAAAGAAATACTATTAGTATTCAGAAAACAAACAGTGTAGGCTAGGAGTGTAGGCTAGGTATTTAAGAGACAAAAAAACCCAACTTGACAGACAGGTTGAAGGCAAGGACATCACCAATAATATATCAGGAATATCTTCTGAGAGCAACAATCCTTGGCAGTTATTAATGTAGCCCTGTAGCCCAGTAAAAGTAGTGTTGCTATCACTTTTAACAGGTCATAGGATCAGGGATGAGGTTTGCCAGGGTTTATCTAAAGTTCCTCTGGCCTCCAAGGGATTTTGTTTTAACTTCTTTAGGTATAAAGACCATTTTATAAATGACCAGGTCTGATCAGTTTTATTTTTCATTATATGATTTTGAGGTACACCCATGTGCTTATATCTTTAGAAGAAAATTGCTCTGCATAGAATGATATATTCAGCATAGAATGTAATGCCTGTAACTCTAGAACAATGTAGCGCAGAATGAAAGAATGGTATTTCAGCAAAGGCCTTGAAAGTGAGGATGCAGAATGCAGTGCTGAGGAGTAAAACTTAAAGAGGATAGGTGAGACACATAGATGACGCACCAGATGAGAAAATCGAGATAGAGGATGACATAAAATTGATTTTGAGAATGAAGAACGAGCATTTGACATAATTAAAATAGGCTATATCTAGCAAATATAGATGTAACATGGAGGTGCGGACCAATGAAGAAAGACAAACTGTAAGTATGAGAAAAAAGTTTTAAAACAGCTCTAATGTGTAAAAATTCCCTGTATTAAGAAGAAAAGAAGAAACTGTCAACATCACGATCTTCTGTATGAGAGTCATGGGAAATGGTCAGCTTGTTGTAAGCCTTTCTCCACATATCCAGGGTGAAACCACTCAGAAACACTAGAAGTGTGACTGTTAAAGTAGAAAAAGGAGTACATATTAAGAATAGTTAGTATAACAATTGTAATTGTATTATTAGTGACATTTTCCACAATACTGTATTTTTTTCAGTAATAGCAAAATCTGGACTTAGACTGTTAACATTTCAACATCGCTAAAAATGTATGTGACTTAGCTTTCCATGTTAGATGTGTTTCCTTTTTGTTTCAAAAGAGGGTTTGAGTAAATGCCAGTACCTGGGACTAATTTTTAACAGTAGGTTAAAATACTTGATACATTAGTGAGATCTCTGGTTCTCTAAAGTTACTACCGTGAATGGTTAAAAACAAAGGTTTTTAGAGTATTACAGATAATGTTATTTATCAGCATGTGCTATGTTTTTCAAGGGAAACTCCAGGACAAAGGTAATACATCATATTATAATATTTTTCAGAATGCCTAAACAATGTATCATCTGTTCAATTAATTCCACAAGATTGAACATTTAATTACCCTGTTTTGAGCAGTTGCATACTATAATAGTAATTTGGAACCTATTGTCCTCATCATTAGCTCTAGTTCACTGTTACTTCTCTGTTTTCTCTCAAAAACACAGCAGGTAGTTTGGTGCAACACAATGAGCAAGATATGCATTCTTGACAAAAGTGTATGAAGAGCCAAATACTATGATGAACAGAGCTAAAAAATAACACAGAAAATCATTGTAGAAATATGAACCTGCTGGCAAGCAAGCAAACTCTTCATAGACAGCAGTTTTAAAGCATGAAACACAGTCCAGCATGATGTTCTTCAGGATCACTTTTAAAGATTGAAAGGAAATAGGCTGACGCAAATGGAAAGACTAAGTATTGACTGTATCTGAAATTCTCTTTGCTTCAATATTTCACTATGAATCTCTCTGTTGTTTTTCTCAGATGACAGACTTCAGGTCAAAAATAGTCCTGAGGCCTGCAGTGGTCAGATGCATTCACATTAGATGTCCATGGAACAGGGCTATGGCTGCTGCCCACCACAAGGTTTTTCTGGAAGCCTTATAGTGTTAAGTCTCAAAACAATCTTTAGAGGTAACTGGAAGAGTACCAGAGAACTGGAAGAGTATGTGTATTATGTGATGACAACTAAGAGGCATCCTATATGTCAATCTTTACTATTTACATTTTATTGTTTATCTTGATTATGTGATGACAACTAAGAGGCATCCTATATGTCAATCTTTACTATTTACATTTTATTGTTTATCTTGATTAACATTTTCCTATATTTAGATTTCCTGCTGTTTTCTCTTTCTCACAGCTTCCTACTATAGGAAACATAATTTGATATAAATTGAAGTAATTAAAATACGATTGACCAAAGCAACAAACTACTGGGGGATATTTTTGTTCCTTAAGAAGTGGTTAGTTTACATTTTGCTGAGCAGCTAATATCTATTTCTTAGGTTTATGTCTTGTTTCTAAAGTCTGAATCTTTAATTAATCTGTTTATGCTTCTGTGAAGGGTTTCATCTATGCATATGAAATTTTATTAAAATTAGGATTCTCTCATTATTGTTCCAATCATCATATGCATCTTCATTTTAACACAGATTTAAGATCCCAAATAGGTTAACTGACTTAGACAAAACTCCCGTAGTTTTCCTGCCAACCACAATAAGGTGGACACCTCAGCCCTCAAGGTAGGAAAGAAGTGAAGAGTGCTGTGACTAATGAAATTTAATAGATTTAGATCTGACCTCAGCCTTTGTTTTCTCTGTCGTCTTGTCTTCTCCTGAGTCTTCATGTCAGAGATGCTGCTCCCTGTTACATCTGTCACAGTGGGATCCTTGGCCCCTTCATAGTGGCTGTCACTGAAAGGACACACTATCGAAAGTGTTGAGGGAGATTTAATCTCTCTGTTGCACAGCTCAGTGATTTAGTAGGTTCAGCAATGTGACACACTGAATCAGGTCTGCCACTGATGTTAGGAGTCTCTGACTACTTGTGATTATGTGTGGTTTCGTTGAACAGGTTATGCTACATGAAAGGAAAATGTGGGTAGTTGAGCGGAGTAGAACCACCTACAGTGAAGTGTTGTGAAAATTCCAAACAGCCTTCATGCATTTCAATAAACATTTTCCTCAAGCTGCATACAGTGATTCTTCTAGAAAAACTTCTTTTCAGAAGCTAAACCCTTTTGTTAGGGTCTAGATACATCAAATAATGTCTAGGTAGTGTTAAATAATGGGGATGATTGCCTTCTCATTTTGGACAGAAGCATAAATAGAAAAGAAAAGCATGACACCTGTTGCTGCAGATTCTCTCAGCTGGAAGTAAAAATCAGGTTAATTGTTTTGTAGATGCTTGTTATAGTACAAGTTATGCAGTAATAGCACTGGGAAACAAAACAACTTGATTTTTATGACCATGGGACCCTCTTCAAGGACTGAAGACTTCTAAGCAGGGCAAAAACATCCTTGCCAGCTGGCTTACAAGCCAGGTGAGGAGAGCTTTAAACTAGAAATTACAGTGAAGGGAGATGTCAGCCTTCAGTCGAGTGAGAAAACGGTGAGCCAGGTTGAGAAGCAAATGATGCAGGCTGATGTGGGCAAGACAGGCTTAATAATCAACAAAGTAAAACAGAAAAGGGCAAATCCCAATGTACTCACACAAACAAGGGAGAACCAAGAGGATGGCATGATGGGAGAAACATTCACACTTTTTCTGGGAAATTGGCACGAACAAGTGCCCCTCTCACATGCCTGAGCACTAATGCATGTAGCATGGGGAACAAAAGGAGGAATTACAGGTCTGCACACAGTTGCAACATAGATGTGGTGAGATATCTCAAACAACTGGAGTGCAGTGAGTGATGGGTACAAGCTCAATAAGAAGGACCTGCTGGGAAAGGAAGGGGGAGTTTCCCTTTGTGTGAGAGAGAAATGGGAATGAAAAAAGGTGTACCTTGGAACAGGAAAGGAAATAACTCCAGTACTGGTATCTGCAAATTTTTTTGTTCAGCTCAAATACTTCCATCTTGCAGTGGCCAGACAGATTAGAGGGGTAAGAAAGTGCAGCAAAAGGAGCCTGTCAGGAAGGTCAGTGGCTCTTTTCTGTTAAAGTTTGGCAGCCCAGCAAAGTCAACACACCATGATTTTAAGATACAAAGGTAATTTCTAAATACTATCCTTCACTTACGACATTTATCTGTAAGATAATTGTAAAGCATTGAAAAAGAGCTTGACTAGATATGGATAACCTCAGTTATCTATGGCCAGTTTTACTTTTGTGACAAGCATGATGTTTTAAATTTTTTATTACTTAGTCACCAAGAATAATAAAGCCTAAACCTCCTCACCTCTCTCTCTTATTCTAATTCCAAATCAGAATAGTTAATTTATCTTTTTGTTGCCAAACTGACT
This sequence comes from Promerops cafer, assembly GCA_013398275.1. Lineage (NCBI taxonomy): Eukaryota > Metazoa > Chordata > Aves > Passeriformes > Nectariniidae > Promerops > Promerops cafer. The sequence goes on along the minus strand of VZSE01013231.1, from coordinate 57,002 downwards.
TGAGTCAGATGGAGAAATTTCTTGTAGATCACAGAGCTGTCTCTACAGTTATGTGATCCTTCTTGCAGAGTGAGAGAAGTGAATGGGTCAAGATAAAGACAGGGAGATCACTCAACAGTTATCATCATGGCAAATAAAACATGAATAGGGACTAGGGGAAAATTAAGTTACTGCCAATTAAGATGGATTTGGATAGTGACAAAACTGAAACACCTGCACATACACACACACATGCACAGTCTCAACTGCACTCCTTCCTCATCTGTTTTACCTCTTCCCTGAGCTATGACTCCCCAAGACTGGTAGGGAAAGAGGGATTATGGTCAGATCATAACTGTTTTGAAAGGGTATTTTGCCTTTCCTTAACTGTTTTCCTGGAGCTCTTCCATCCTGGCTGAGGGGCCCAGCCATGCCTGCAGTGAGAGGGTTGGAGCCCTCTGGATCCAGCTGTGTCCTGCCCAGAGCAGTCCCTGCCCCTCCTCACAGAGACCTCCTGCAGCCCCTGGGCATGGGTGCACAGTACAATAACACAATATAATTAGGATAAAACAAGAGAGGAGTATTTCCTTATTATTATGAAATCATACTTTGAAAAATATACTTGTACTCACATGAGATCTATGTGATACTCATAGATCAGTAACTGAGGGCCAAGAGCTCCAAAATCAGGGGTGATTCCTACAGTAGTTACATTCTTCTCAAGTCAGCTGGATACATTCAATGATTAAAACGTTGTGCAGTCTCTCTGTGCCACTTGAAAGAAAGGATAGGTAAAACTTTTCAGCAAAGATAATAGCAAAATATTGGAAAGTATGTGATCCACAGTCAGAACACATTCACTGTGTAGACTTCAACTCTTGTTGGTCTCTGGAGACGCATGTGATCACCAGCAAATTGAAGGCTGCAAGTTTTTAATTGCTTGTTGTCAGTGCATAGAGGCTGTATTTCATGTCATGAATTTTAAGTTGTCCATCCTTCCTTTGTATCCTAACTATATGCATATGCACAAGAAAGGTACAGAGTCAAATGAAGTTATGAAGTTGCAGTAACACTTCTTGAATTACATGTCATAAATTTATCTCTGTTCTAGCATTTCTACATAGACTTGTAGGAAGAGGATCCCAACTGTTGTCTTATAGGTTCAGTCCAGATTTCTTTTGGCATGCACAGTGTAGTGCTTTCTGCCATAAATAAATTTAGCCTTAAGAATAAGTAGAAATATCCTAAAATAGTGAACCTTTTAATTTCTGGATCTGAAAGTAGGGAAATATCCAACTGATGCACTGGAAGTTGAGTGGTATACTAAAATACAAGGAACTCTTAGTTGAATAATTAAAAAACAACAAGTGAGATACAAATGAAAGCAATAATTAACTGAATTTTCAGAGGCAGACCACATTAGGCAGATGTCTAGGAACAAGTATCAATCCCTATGCTGCACCTATCTTTCCTGTAGTTCAAAGCTCAAATCTGTTGAATCTCCACACAAAGAGATTTGTCTTCCTACTGAGGAAGGCTTCCTAACCTCTGAGACCAAAAAATAAAAAATGCAGAGGAGAAATCCTATCCCCAGTAAAGTAATATCCCAAGTTTGAAAAGTGTAGTTTGGAAAACAGTATTTCAAACACAACATCCAGTGTTTTTAAGCCAGTACCTTCTTGTTAAAGTAACACTGAAGTGAACCCTCTGCAGAAATCTAAAGAATGAAGGTTCTTAAGAATCGGTCATGTAAAACTTAAAATGCGACTAACATTGATTACATAACTTCTAAACATTTTTATTTACTTTGAGCCTGCTCTTATACAAACCTGAAAAATAATGGGAGATTTAATTTAGGTCTAATATTAGGAATCAAAATTATCTGCTTATTTCTTGGAAAGCTTTGGTCAGATTCTTGTTTGAAGAATTACATTCCCAGAACATGTTATTTCAAAATAATTACAAACAATAGAAAGCAAATAATAGAAAAGAACTATATTAAATTTGGCTAAATAAAGGTAACAAGACTTATAATTTAATCACATTTGTTAAAATTGAATGCCAAACGCTGTTTGAGTTGTTTAAAAAACTGGTTGACTCATACAAAAATATTCTACCAAGAACTAGTTTGATAAATACTTTGTTGACAGGATCAGTTCTAATGTACATCTGCTTCATCAAAAACAGTGTGTATGGCATAGGGGAAAAAAACCAACGAAATACAGTAATTTGTGGAATCATAGCCCAAAAGCTTTGGGAAAGCCTAAATGGAGATTCATGCCTATAAACATTTTATTTTTAGAAAAAACTGCTATTTTAGTTGTTCTGCAGGTCCTGCTAGACCAAGGATCAGTGTAGCTCCAAGTAGTAGGCCTTTCTTTATTTCAAAAACTATATAGAGAAATTCAAGTCTGTCATTGCCAACATAATTTGCAGTCTCTTTCACACTTTGTTTTCTATTGCAAGCACAGTATTAATGCAGAAATTACTATATTCAAAATCAGTGTATGAGAAATTATTTTTTCACTGAGAATGATACTGAAATAATCTATATAGTTGGCATTAAAATTCAGCCTATTACACTAAATCAGAAATGAAAACTTCACAAAGAGTCTTTTAGGATAGATGATGACTTTCTACAATTTCATTGTAGTAATTCTCCAACAATTAGCATGATAGTCCTTCATAATTATTATAATTTAAATTCATAAAGTAAATATGGTGTGGTTTTTTTCCAATTTCAGTACCTTTTTCTTATTCTTCAAGAAAATCATGCTAAGTTTCTTTGATCTATTTACTGCATTTATGTTTACAACAATGTTTATAACACAAAACATTCATAAGTTTTTCTTGCTGTGCAAGAAAACATCCTCAATTAATACTCAGGCTCCAAATTACACAAACAGAATATTAGCAAAAATTATAAACAACATCAGTGTTGAAAAAACTATTTCAGTACAAAGAAAAGATATATTATTTGTGAGTGTCTATATGTTCCAGTAGATTATTTGACCCAGTCCCCTTAAAATCAGTCCTCCAATCAGGATGTTACTGGCTGATACAAATTTTCTAAATGGACATTAAAGTGCTGTGTTTTCAGTAATTATAATAATACAAGAGAAAAGAGAAGTATCAGTAAATTATTCTTACATTTCACTGTGAACTCGAGACTGTTATTCAAGTATAATCTCCATTTGATTTTCATTATGGAATGAAAAGTATATATTATTAGTAGCAACTATCTGAGAAATGAGTTATAGATCTAATCCTATGGGTCCAGCTTTTCGAGTTAATTTTCTTTTCCTTAGCTAGAATAGATTCATGTTAGCTGTTCATAGCTTAACTATTCATTTCTAAAAACAAAGAATAAGAGAAGAAAGCCTATAGTGAGACATTTGAAGAGCAATGCTTTAAGTACTTGCAACATTTTTATTTCAGAGATATTTTACTTTAGTGATACAGTCAATGGACATAAACAAAAATTCATCCACTGTGAAGAATAGTGTATCTGATTTTACATCAAACACTGTGTATTCCTTATGGGATATGGCTGACTGTACATAGAAATATTGGTCTGTGTGCCAGAATGTTGTATTTCTCAAGAATGTAGCTCAGAGGCAAGTCAACAACAGCACTATTTGATTTGTTGCTTGCCTAGACATGGAGTTAGAATCTATATTACTTCACATACAATATTTTTATTTGCCCTTTTTGTAACTTCTTGAGTTTTACCTAAAAAGCCTGCCTAACAGGTATAATTTTTTACCTGAATTTTCTGCTGACCAGAAATAATTAAGCAATTTTATGCAATTTCTCTATGACAAGTGAACTACCATAAACGTTTGTTTTTTACTGTTAGTTCTCTACTAAACTCCCCATTTTAATAATACCTCATGAGAGTTTTCTGAAAAAAAATTAACCTCTCTCTAGAGAAGACTAAGAGAATCTAATGATTATGTGTATGTTGAAAACTGTTATTATAAAATTATAGTTAATTTCTATGTAAAATATATTTTATTGTTCCTGTTTTCTTTGACTAGCTATGCAGGACTTACCTTATATATCCTTTTTGTCATCTGCTACCCTTCTTTTACTTTCATAGTACAAATATATGTATATTCCCTTTATATATACACACATTGCTTGCTTCCAGTGAACATTTCTCTGTTGACAAGTTACAGGATAAATAATTTATAGATACAATTTATTGCAAGATAGAAATATGCTGATACAAAACAGAGAGATCCACCTTCTTTCTATTCAAGGAAAAGCAATATAGTATCCAGTGTTGTAATAAACTGCATATTTTGTTAGGAAAGATATTTTATTGATTTATTTTCCACTTGTGCATTGCACATTTTCTATAATTCAAACACTGATTTTTTTTTTAATATCATAGCTTAAGTTACCAGAAGACGAAAATAATTTTTCCCACTCAGTGGTGTGAGCTGTCCTTAGATGTGAGTGAAATGGCTGTACTTAACTGTGTAATAATCCACCATTCATGCTGAGTTAGCAAAGAGAAACAGGATATCTCTTCAGACATCAGTTTGCTGGATGGCCTTCTCAGAAGGGAAATAAAAAATCACCTCATCTCAAAATCACCTGCTTGAAACTGACCTCCACATGCTGAACCCCTCTGCAGGCAGATCTTAACAGCCATTTATCTCTGACACGGCCCTGCTGCCGACTTTTCCCTGAGGGCAGAGAGAAACAGCAATATAGGATGTTATTTCCTTAATAATTATCAATCCCTCAGCAGACTGGTTCAGCTTTCTTCCTCAGACACCTTGGACCTGGTGACCTACTGCCAGTCTCAGCAATTTCTACCCCTGGAGGTGTCTGATCCAATGACTGCTTTTCAGGTACCTGCATACCCGCCTGAGAATCAGGACCATGTTGATGATTTGGCTATGATGCAGTTCTCAATGGCATTTCTCACCTCTTGAAAGACATCCTTTGTCCATTTTGGTTACAAAAATATGTTATTAATAACTAAGAGTAATTAAACTACTGCTTTCCTCTGTGAAATGGCAGCTAAGAAATATAGCAAATGTACCATCTGACACACTGAGGATTCTGAGAATATAAAAATACTAAAATTACATAGTTAAACTGAGTTTAAAGATGCCAAGATGGTTAAAGTAGTAACTACCCTAGAAAGGATTAAAATTTGTATAGAAATAATTGATTTTGCTGAAACTGGATTACTTCAATGCATATTTTAAGTTGTATTAGATCTACTATCTCCGTTACATTTTGCTGATCTGACTCAAATTATCATTCAGAAACAAAGGAAGACTAGTCATACAATAATATTTTTTCAGTGTTTAAGTGAAAAGAAATAAACCAGACATGGGATGGAAGTCATATTGGTTTTGCAGGCATTAAAAAAAGCAAACAAAAACATTTACGAAGAAACATCTTCGGATAATAAAATGTAAGCATTCAATTGGTGATTAGGGAAATTTAGGTCAAAGACAAATTACAAAAGGTGAGACATAATACTAGAGAGAAGACAATTATATTCTGCCTTGCAGGTGAATGTGTTGAAGAGACAGAAGACTATTCTATTACTCAGAACCTAAATTCTGTCATCACCAAAGTAAGTAGCAGTGAGGTGTCAGTACATTTCATTTAATTTCACTTAGTCCAGTAGTCACAACACATTTAGAAAGGGCAAACCCCATTTTTAAATTCTTCTTTCTGGTCCAACAAGTTGCAGGGCCTTGGCATCAGTGTGAATCAACACATGCAGGTAACCAGGGTGGCCACAGAACCACAGCAGAAATGCAAAGAGTAGATTCATTTCATTACCTCTCTGACTGAATGTCCCCAGACCATGCTGGGCTGCAGGGACACACAAGCAGGGACACACAAGCAGGGACACAGAAGCAGGGATACAGGCACCCTCAGGGTTCAGACACCCCAGGGCCCTGCTGCCTGCCCCAGTCTGTCCAAGGGCCTCACACACACCTCAGTTTATCACCACACTGTGATCTCTGAGCTTTTGGTCTCTCTCACAGGTGGCTCAAGCGCGTGGGTGAGAGTGCATTATCTCTACACAGGAATTCTACTTCTCAAAACAGACACAGCATACACAGCATTAGGCGTAATAAATGGAGTTTTACCACACTGATACTATCCAGGTTTTAACATTCCCAGTTGCAGGGCCACTTGAGTGAATTTACCATCTTCTTTGCCATTCTTCCCTTTTTAACCCTTTCCTCCCAACAGTATTTATTGCCAATTCAGGACCTAAAATACCAGTCTACAGGGAGTGGCAGCTTGAACTCTTATGGCTGCCTCTTCCACCTGTTTATTAACAACTCGGACGTGGTACTCAAAGAGATACTAAGCAATTTTGCAGATAATACAAAACTGGGAAGAGCTGTTGACTCCCCTGGAGGCAGGAAGGTTCTGTAGAGAGACCTTAATAAATTAAAGGACTGGGCAATCACCAACCATGTGAAGTTCAACAAAGGAAAGTGACAGATTCTGCACCTGAGATGGGGCAACCCTGGATGTATGTTCAGACTGGTAAATGTGAGGTTGGGAAGTAACACCATGGAAAGGGACCTGGGTGTCCTGGCCAATGGAAAGTTGAACATGAGTCAGCAGTGCCCTGGCAGCCAGGAGGGCCACCCGTGTCCTGGGGGCATCAGGCACAGCATCACCAGTTGGGCAAGGGAGAGATTGTCCTGCTCTGGTTTGCACTAGGGTGACTTCACCTTAAGTGCTGGGGGGAGTTTTGGTCACTGCAGCGTAAGAAGGATCCTGTGATTTTGTAATTTTAAAAATTACTTTATTCACTGGGTTAGAGATTTCACACACTACTGTTAGTTGTGCAAGTATAAGGAAAGAGCTTTAAACAGTCACTCGAGAATTCTGCTTCTCCATCTCTGTGTTCATCTCACTTTTGGTTTTCAAGAAACATTGGTTTCATTGCTGTCAGGGTAATGGTTGAAAATCTTCTGCAGGTCCTTCCATGACTTTGAAAGGAAAGGAAGTAATTCCAACAAGATTTTTGTTACTCTTCCCCATATAAGCATTGTGGCTTGTATCTTCAGAAGTCAAATTATATTGGAAACAAAAGTCCCTGCAGCTGTCAAGAGGAGCAGGATATAGGAGTCTGCAGGAGACAGGCCCTTTTAGAGCCTTCGCATGGTCTTAAAATTTCAGCTCTTTATAAATTTGTATGATATTTCTCTCTTTAAGAGTATGTACTTTTCTTTTAGTCATAAATATCCACAATTGTCTAAAATGGGAATTATTTCATTATGTTCTCATGCATGGGGTTTTTTTTCTCTTAATTTAAAAATTGCTCTGAAGTAGATTTGTTCAGAACCTAAAACTCTCCTAGGCTTCTCAAGTTTATGAGTTGTCAATGGAGCAATTCAAAATGCATATATTTTAAGGAGATGAGTTTCAGAGCCTATTGTACCTTCTCTTCTGCCTGTGCTCTTCAGCCTTATTCTGAGCAGAGCATATTGACACATCAGACAGACAAACAGTCTAAACATAAAATCAGAGTGCCTATGGAAAAATTTGAATTCCAGGAATAACTTTGATTCACACCATTGCCTACTTTGTGAAAGCTTCAAAATATCTATTTTAAGTGGTAGGGTGCCATACAACTGTGTATCAGGCAGCTGCAAACACCATTTATACATAAAAATATGTAGTATGTACAATATCAATCATCAAATTACTGATTGTCTTAATTAAGTTTGTTAGTACTGGCTTAATTTGGCTGCTGTGTGCAAGTGTATTATGATACAGAACTAAATCACAGAATGTAAACTGCAATTTTCACAGAACTCCTCCTATATTCACTGAACAGAATATCTGATCCCTTAATGAGCAAATAGTTAATATTTTGTTTTCTCCTCTTTGCTTGCTTAGGTTTCATGGCTCATTTACTTGCACAGTCCAAATCCCTCTGACTTCAGTACTATGTTTTGCCTTTTCCTGGATTTTTTTTTTTTTTTTTTTTTCCAAAAATATTATTCCATTNCAGAAATAGTATTTCATCTTTGTACCATTCTTAAGAAAATAAGATGTAGAAAGTTTGGTGTCAGTGACATTTGACACAGCTATATGATGAAACCTTTCTTTCAATCTCCTGCAAACCTGTGCATTCTTATGCATATATTCCAACCCCTGAAAAAGAAAATTGAATGGATTCTACAGAGTAAAGGCATTACTACTGCAAAGTCAACCCTGCCACAGGTTCATGGAAGAAATGGTTCAGGAATTTCACAGAAGTGGCTTGACATGGACATGTAAATTAAGTGTAACCACAAAATGCACTGGAACAGGACATGAAAATGCATGATTGTAAGTGGTTAATATCTAAATTTTGGGGACATCTTTGCTGTGCAATGAATGCATATTAAGACTAAGTATAACATCCATTTTCCTTCTGTTTTAAAGAATAAACTTTAGAAAAAGGGAATGCCATCGTAATACATCACTGTTGTGACTGAACCCCACCCAGCAACCAACTACTACACAGCTGCTTACTCACTGCCTCACCAACAGGAGAGAATTGGAAGGGTAAAAGGTAGGAAATTTGTGAGTTAAGATAAAGACAGTTTAACAGGGAAAGCAAAAGTCACGCACAGATGTAAAGCAAATAAGAAACTGACTCACTGCTTCCCACAGGCAGGCAGGGGTTCAGTCATCCCCAGGAGATCAGGGCCCCATCACATGGTCAACACACAATCACTCCAAACATCACCCCCCCCTTCCCTCATTCTTCCCCTCAGCTTTATATACTGAGCATGATGTCACATGGTCTGGAAAATCCCTTTGGTCAGTTTGGGTCACCTGTCCTGGTGGTGTCTCCTCCCAACCTCCCATACACCCCCAATTCCCTCACCAGCATGGCAGCACAAAAATCAGGAAAGGCCTTGGCTCTGTGTAAGCCCTGCTCAGCAATAACATCTCTGTGTTATCAACTCTGTGTTCAGCACAAATCAAAACCACAGCCCCATACCAGCCACTATGAAGAAAATTAACCCTACCCCAGCCAAAACCAGTACAACCATGTATATAATTTTTCCACACCCAGATTTAAAAATTTTAACTCTTTGGCTTTTTCTGCTTCAGGTAATTGTCATAAAAGCCAGTGACAATGGTAGGTTATTGACATTAGTGTGCTGTAATGCATAAAGAAATAGGAGTGTTTGAGCCTTTTGCTAACAGCTGAAGAATAGTTAGACACAGACATTTGGGCCCTGGAGGCACAATAACCTCAAGGACATTTCCTTGCCAGCCTTCTTCTCACCTGACCTTCCTCTGTAAACATCTGCATCCAGTTCTAGGTCTGCTTAATTTGGTGTAAACTCCAGCTTTATCTTCCAGCTTCTTTAGGCTCTTTCCAGTTCTAGTTGCCCTTCCCCACTCAAATGTTCTCTAATCTGACTTTAGAGAAATGAAATACAAAACGCAAAATTTATTTCAACTTTCTTGTGAAAAAAACTTCAGTGAATTCAGTCTTGGTGTTAAAAACAATGAAAAATTTTCATTTTAGCAAAACTGTTTTATTCTGCTGTCTTATTTCTACTCCCAGATGGATGTTTATTCAGCTATAAGAAGGCAAGTTACTTGTATCATGTGGAAGCATGTGTAACCTTGGGCAGTACAAACAAGAGGTCTCTGACAAGTCTATCACTGCTTAATACAAGTGAATGCCAGGAATTACAGCTTTTCATATTTTCAACTAAATTGGTATCATGCATTAGTATTTGTAAGAATGTCAAATGTTAGTAAAACACAGACACATATGTCCATTGAAAAATGAGGGTTCAAATAATGGATTAATGTATCACATTTTCAAAATCAAGCTAGGTCTTCAGATTCAAAGTGAAATCTTCAAACTGTGAGTAAAATCCAGTTTATGACAACCAATGTTACGCTACTTAATCATGGTATGGGAAATGAAGATCTAAATGCAGATGTGCAGCAAAGAAGGTAGACATATGCAGATGCCCCAGATCTTGGATGAATACCCTGTTTCTTTTCACTTTTGCAAAAAATGGCAGTTTTCAGTTTCATTCAACCTCACTTCTGTCATTCCTCTGCTGCTTTCCTGCACAGCTTCCTCCCTGCATCTCTGAGAAAGCATCTCCCTGCTTATTTGACCATCCAGACTGTCTGCCCGCTGCAGTGCTTTCAGTGCTTCTGTGAAGCCTGCAAGAAGAATAAATTCAGAGAGTCATAATACAAAGAGAAGGTGGGAATACCTGTAAAGAGGAACAGTCATTATATCTGGCACACCACTAAACAGAAAATAACAATGAATAATGCTGCCTTTTGTGAACATAAGGAGGCTTACAGGAGTGTCATCTTGAACATTTTCCTTCTCTGACAATGATGTATCACTAATAAAAGAGTCCCTATTGTGAGAGAACTTCCTCCTAGGATGCCAAAAGGTCATTCACCTTCAGCTAATGCTCCTGTGGATCTGCATCCATTGCTGTTGTTCTTGTTTCAAACCCCCAGAGGGAACTTGGTCTGTTTTAAACTGCTGTCTCAGTTTCATCATTAAAGAAACTTGTTCCTCATTCCCTGCCAGCTGCTGCCATAATTTAGCTAGACCTCTGCCATGAGAAGCGGTAAAAGAAGGAAAGGGAGCATGGTAAGACATAGACCTGATTGATTTTAAATTGCACATGCTGTTATCTAGTAACTCAGTGGTCTGTTAAAGGTGATGTGCTCTGTGGGACTGAATACTATGATGAAAAAGACAAAGTAACAGAAACTAGAGCAGCAGGGAAATAAATAGGTATTTCTCTCAAAACGCACGTATTGGCTTTCAGTTGCTTAAAATCTTACCATGGATATCACATGGAGTACACACATTCACACATACACATGAATCCTGTATATTCTGGTTTCAAGGATATAGAACAGTTGAAAGTCAAGTTGCCTAAGCCAGTATTTTCCTTTGTCTGAAAATTTATGCTTTAGCAAGATAATACAAAACCACCCAATGTTAAACAGTTATTCCCTATGTATTCCTTAGCCTGTGACTGTAGTTCTTCAAATACTGTATAAGTGAAAACACGCCCAGAATTGGAACAAATGGGTTGAGAGTTAGACCAGGTGATTCAACTTGTAGAAAATGCATGTTTGTGTGGATCACTGAACAAGCAAAAAGTACAAACAAGACAAAGATTAAGTGGAGACATTTCATTTACAGAGATGAAAATGCTTTACATTGTACAGTTCTTTGACATTTTGATTTCTATTGAAATGTAGTGGTATTATGCTGCTTTACTACTAAACAAAAGGTTAGAAGAACATATCAGGTCTTTCCTAAAATTGCCAATTCACACTATAAGGACTGAACAAACCTTTTCAATATTTGCAAATAAGCTGTAAGTTCTCAAATTTAGGACAAATTTAAGCCTGAAAGTTCAAAACAGAACCTCTGTGCTGTCTGCCCATTTTTTTTCTGATTGACATTACATATGAATTAATAAAATCTGAGGAATTTTTTAAAGAGCTCAAACTATTCTGATTCTTTTAATAAATAACGTCCCTAGAAAGTAGGTTGCAATAAAGCTAACAATTGGCATTCATTATATTGAATGTCTGTGAGCATAGAAAGAACATTTAAAAACAAGAGCATGAATAATTCTAAAGTAGTTACAATTGTGTTGTGACATAAAATTAATGCAATCAACTGACCTTGAGGATTTCCTTGCATATAGATTACTTTCTAAGTAGTCTGAAAAAAAAAAAAAGTTCTGTTGCTTTTAATTATGTGAAAGAAATTTGTCCTGTATGTTGAAAAATTTTATTACTGGACACCTAAAAGAATAATATTTTAAAGTGTTTGTGTCTACACACTAGTTTGGGAAGCATCACCACAGCACTGCATTTCTAAACAAAACCAGTGCTGGGGAAATTAAGCAGTACAGCCTTTATAACATACATGCCTTTAAAAATAAAAATAATGAGAAGAGAGTGTAATGTCTGTGATGTTGTTATTTTGTGACACCATAAGAAACCAGAGCTAAGCTGATGTCAGACTCTTGATTGTACGTATCTTTCTTAAAATATAAACCATTAATTTCTCAGGTTTAAAGACTCCTTTCCCTTTCCTTATTGTAACTAGTATGAAAATGTTATGACATTGAGGTATTAAATCCTGCCCTTAGCCTCAGCTCCATTTGAAACCATTTTATTTTGCTCTGTCTTACTCAGTATTTTGTTCTGAAGCTTGACTACAACAGTGAATACTTCAATGCCTTCAGTAAGGTCTATATGAGGTTCCTCTGGGCTTGATCTAAGTATTGTGAATTGTTGAGATGGGCATATAACTCATAGTGGAGTTTTTTTTTCATTTATTTTGGTTTGGTTTACACAGAAGTTTATATGATAACTGTCCAATCCTGCATAAGGAGCTCAGAAATTTAGTGGTGGTGTTACCAGTATAAAAGGCTAAAAACCCCAGCTTATGCAGCACGACTGTAAGAACAGAGTTTGAAGATGCCAGTGTGCTAGCATTTTCAGACTGTGGGCATTAATTTTCCTCAGGTGGAAGATCACATATGGGTGCTTTGTGTGTATGACACCTTCCTCCTCTTCCCTCTTTGAGGGAAGACCAAAACCTCATAAGTAATACCTCTCTGATAAGTAGCAATCCACACCTAAACTCAAATTTTTAACTAAAAGTGGAAGGCTTTGAGGAGGAAAGATCATTGGGTCATAGCTGTGAAAATATGAAAAATTACATTGTGAACAAGCATATCCAGGGTTTTACTGAAATGGATTTTAGGGTCAATGGAACAAGTGGTGTGTGAGTGCAGGTGTGTTTGCATATACACATATTTTTGTGGCTCTGTAACATCTAGAAATTAATTTTCCTTGGCATAAACCAAAAATTTTAAACAGATGAAACTTATATAGATAATGATACCAGCCAGTATGCTCAGTATTGCCTGTTCTACTTCATCATTAGCCATTCATAAGAACAGAGTGATACAACGAAGCAAAGCTGAGTGATTTTCATAGACAGCAAATTTTTATTGTAAGAGATTAGTTTGGAAAAATATGTAACACTTAATTCAAGAATAATGCCAATTAACTTTTTACAGACTCCTCATTTTGTGAAAATAGAGTAAATACATTTTAATTAAGAAGTCCTGCATAATTTGGAAATTTTAAAAAGAATACTGAAAGTGTTTGCACAACTGAGTCCTTTAACACAAACATGGTGGAAAATTTGCCATACATAATCAAAGAACAAGTAATTTTCTGTTCAGATTTTTGTGGTTTTTCTGCATGTGTATTTCCTTGAAAACGCCAAAAGCTTTTAAGTAACTATCTTATAAAAATCATTAGATATTATAAACCCTGTAGATGTTTTTAAGGCTACAAATGGATGGAAACCCATTGCAGATATGCAAATGGCCAGGTCTGTTATTCAAAGGAGACGTCTAAGCAGTGTTGTATTTGAAATGGTTAACTTTTTAATCAGTTCTTAAAATGGAATAGATCCTTTATACTTCCAGAAACTTAACCTGTATATTTAAAATGAACATTTTCAGTTCTTGTAAGCTTAAAATTGGACCAAGCAGCTTTGTTTGGCTTGTGCCTTTATTTAAAGTTACACTCTCCTCTGCTCCACCTGCTGCTCTGCTCTGGACAGCCAGCAGGGCATTCAAACCATGGGCACTGTAGACTTCAATAGCAAATGCTGGACAGCAGCTATTTTGAAGGAGAAGAACCTGGCTTCTGACAGTTTCTGTGACCTATTAATGTTTTATTTAGCTTTTATTTCTGGATAATTATTTCCAGGTAAAGCAAAAAAAGTATTTTGAAAAATAAGCAAGGAGCAATTGTAGGTACTAAGGTGGAAAGCAAAGCTCTGTATTTCTGTTTCCCCCTTGTTTTGTATTTACCTTGTATCTTTATCGGAATAAAAGGATCATGGAGGGAAGTAGCTCTTCAGGAAGTGTAGGCATTATCTGCTTTTTCAGAGTTTGCTTAAAGGGCATAGCCAGCAGTGCTGGGAATGGTTTCAAAGTAAGCAGTCATCTGGGAAAGGGCATGCAGTGAATATTACAGGTCTCCGCCATTATTTCTGTTCATCCTGGTTTTAAGTACATGGAAATGAGAAAAAAAAAAAGAGGTCTCCTAAAGCTTTAGTAATCCCAAACAATTTCAGGCAAGAGAAGGAGCAATTCATCCATACAGAGATATGATTTTGATTCATTTAACCAATGCAACTTGAAAAACATGCTATAAAAGTATGTATTTCTCAAGCATCTTAAATAATGTTTCAGCATATACTAATGGTATTTTGACTTCTGAAGCATCTCATTAATTCTCATTTTTTTTTTGTCATTAGTTTTCTCTTTGGATCAAAACTTTTCATTTGTAAATTGTTTTCATCCAAATAATGTAATATAATGCTACAGTGTCAATCTGTGGTGACTCAAGCCACGCTTGATAGCCACAGACTTCAAGGCTCCCTCTCCTCCTCCTGTTTGAAAGACAGGATGGATTTTGCACTGTGTAAATGCAAATTATTCTGTTGTATCCAGGGATAAGAAGAGTCTTCAGAGTTGTCCTGAAAGCACCATGAGATGGTGCCTCACCTTTCCCTTCTCACCTTCATTAAAGGCTTTCAAATACAGCCCTAGCCATGCGCTGAGCCCAGACAGGCAGGCATAGCTGTTTTGGGCTTTTTCCCAACAAAGTACATACATCTCAGGCAAGGTAATTAGTAAAGTTGGGGAATTGTTAGGCAACCTTCTGTTTTTCAGACATCTGTGAATTCATTTCACTCGCAATTTCACATGTAATTTAGTTTTTATATATTCTCTAAAAGACCTTGTGCCTTTAGAAGTACCTCTGTGATTTATTTTGGAGTAAAATCCTTCCCTTGAAATCATAAATCATTTATGGTTAAAGAATCATAAATGTAATTCCAATCTGAACAAATATCCACTTTGTCACCTTGCATGAGCCAGGGATGAAATTCACAAGAAATATATAGAGACATCTGAATGATAATTCAGAATAAAACATACTTCTTAATAATATTTTCCAGAAATTTCTACTGCACACAGATATCTGTGCATGTGTATATTAAAGAGTTGTACCAGTCTAAAAAAATCTATTTATAAACTTATCTAGTTATGTTGGTAGAAACCTTGTGAGTAGATTTAAGTGAAGTAATTTTGTTTAGTTTGAACAAGTAAATTATCAGAGTATACTGATACACGGGTAAGTGCACCAACAGAAGGGATTTTTATCGGTTTCACTTCATAAATATAAAATATTTTTAGAAAAGTTAATAAATTAATTTTATAGTGTCTGAGATAGAAATTGTTTCAATATTATGCTTTAACATAAAAGATGCAAAACAGGTCTCCAGTTTGTCTTCGTATTTTCAATAAATATACACACCTCTATGAAATTACTTTCTCCAGTAATTTTAATCCTACTTGGGCAAGTGCAAAGCAGGTCAAGGCACTGGAAAAATAGGTTGCTAATATTTTGGAAGCCTAAATATAAAAAAAGAAAGCAGTGACCTTGTTCTCTTTGTCACATTAACAGAATGTTTTGGGTTCTCATGGAATAAAAATAATTTGGGTGCCTTAAGGTTACAGTGAACAAACATTAAATAATAGAAAATTAATAAGCATATCAGAATCTCTGAGACCAAGGAAAAATTATGAAAACTGGTTATGTCTTGAATGTGTAAAGAGTCCTTGACCTACTATCTGAAATAAATCACACATTTTATTCTGTTGGAAACTACAAGTAAATCTTCTGCTTCAAGTGTAATCAAAAGTAGTTCTCCCTTCAAAATAAAGTCTTCTGTTGGTCCATATAAGCCAGCACCACATATTCCAGAAAATAGTCTAATGCTTCAAACAGCTAAGGAACAGGAAAAGGAAATTTACTGCAAACTGCCCAGGGAATTAACAGACATACAAGAAGAATGATAGCAGTTGACCTCCATTTTCTATCAAGGAAAGACAATGATTTTGTAAATTGTCCAGACTCTATTGAGAAGTGTTACCTCATCACTGTCAAAGCATGCTTTCCAGTCCGGGATATACAGAACATGGGAAATTCTTAAGCAAGTAAAGCAGCCCTTCTTCTCCAGTTGTGTGAGTAAGTTAACAATGGGAAATCTTCACACTCATGTTTCCTAACAAATAGTTTTCCTTCATTTCACCATTAGATATGTGATCTGCCAGAGACTGATTTCCATTTTCATGGTAAACAGATGCCATTTCTTGGGTAATCTGCCAAATATATTTTCTGTTTGGAATACATGAAGTCAAAAGTCAGCATGTGAAACAGTTATGTTCAGTCAACTCCAAAACTTACAGGGATGAAAGGCATAGCAAAGGCACATAAACCAAAAATATTTATGTATTAGCCTGGTCAGATTTCAGACTATGAGATCAGAAGTGAGTAACTAACCCCATTAATTTTATCCCCATTGATTTGGGCACAGCTCTGAGACATAGGTCAAATTTCAGCCCAAGCCCTCTGGGTTAGAAATGCTCTAATTTTTTTAGTGTGATCACACAATCATTTGTATTGTCATATTCTGCTCCTGTTAATCACCATTTTTTCAGCTTCAGAAAATAAATACCACAAAACTGAGGAAGTCTTCCAAAGAGGGGAACAGAGAAAGGTTTCTTCCAATTTAAAAGTAGCAACTCATGAACACAGCTCTGATTTTCCATAAGCTGGTAATTTGTGCCAGATCTTTTCTATATAGCATAGGATGAAGGAGGCAGAGGGCTGGTCAGAAAAGCTTATTTTGAGTGCTCTGTAATGCCTTCAGGGTTCATATGAATCTTTCTTGACCAGAGCATCAGTTTTACAACATTCCTCTTTGAGCAAGTGCAGGTTAGTAGGCAGCATTAATGACTGTGTACTACATTGGCTGTCTGTGCCCAGGGGTTGGCAGTGGAAGGAGTCACAAGGGTGGCCTCTGCTCAGAAAGGGACTGCTCCATGCTGGACATGACCAGATCCAGACAGCTCTGCATCAGACCCTGCACAGGACACGGCTTAACCTATCAGCCAAGCTGATGGCGTGCCTGGGAAAACATTAAGAAAGGATAAAAAAAAACAGAGGGCAGTGAAAAGTGAGGAGGAAAAAAGTTTGAGGCACCAAGGTCAGTGAAGAAGGAGGGGGAGGATGTCATCCTTGCAGGCCAGGGAGGAACACGCACTGGAGTAGGTAGATGTTTCTTGGATCACACGGAGAGACCAGACTGAAGCAGGTTTATCCTGAAGGTCATAGAAAGGACCCACACTGGTGCAGGGGAAAAGTGTGAGGAGAAATGAGAAGCAGAGAGAAATGGTATGGACTGAGATCAACCCCTCCTTTTGCCACCCCTCTGCATTTATTTGAGGTAGGGAAATAGAGGAGTTGGGAATAAAGGAATGAGTTTGAGTGAAAAAGACCTGAGGGAAAGGTAAGAAGGAGTTTTAGTTTTTTTGTTTCTCACTATCTGAGTCTATTTTAATTGAAAATACCTTAAATTGATTTTTGCCAAGTTGATCTGTTTTGCCTATGATGGTAACTAGCGAGCAATCTCTCTGTTTTCCTCTTGAGGCATTATGTTTTCAACCTTATTTTCTTCCCCTGTCTTTTTGAGGAGGGGGAGTAAGAAAGCAGCTTGTCAGGCTTCTGACAGTCGAACAAGGTCAACCTTCCACCCGAGAACTGCAATTTCTGCAATTGTTTTTTTTTGCTTAAGCATAATAGTATTTAAAAAACTGTAGCGACTACATTTAAAAATACTATAACAGAATTATCAATCAAAATATAAGTAAAGAGATAAATCCAACAGACCTTATCATTTTTCTAATAACTCAGACCACTTTCTCATCCAAAATCCTGGGAAGTAAAAATCTCTTTTTTTGAAAGAGATCACAGTATGCAGTGCTTAGCATTAATCATTTAAACATTTTAAGTGGGGTTTTTTTCAGTAGCTTGCTTCAAAAGATACTGCTGTCCTGTCCAGAGGGTATACTCTTCCTATCCTTATTTAATGTGTATAATCTACATTGAGATTAATACTGAGCGTATATATCCTTGGTCTTTCATTGACTTCCTCCCTGACCAGCTTTCCACAATAAAAATTATTCTCTACGGAAAGCTTTGATTTTTGATAATGCAGAACCTTGTCACAGTAGCTAATTGGTGTATGAGTTGAACACAGTGAACTCCTCAGACAAAGCTCCTCTTTAAGGTATAAATTGGAAGCAGGAAGAAGCAGTTCATCAAAGCTGTAAGCTAAACTATTGATTGCTGACTTCATACTGTACAGTGATTGTATTATTGCACTGAAAGGAATAATGGAATTTTGCAAAAATCCCATTCAGATCTTTCATAAAGATATGCTTCCATCATCAGAAAAGGAGAGCCTGAATCTTTTACTCCTCTTTCTTTCAAAATAGCCTCTCATTCAATTTAACTCATTGTAACTGTTGCATCTGTAGCACAGAGGAAAGTCAGGAAAGGCTTCGCAAGAGTTTGAGTACAGAAAAAGTGAGAAAAATGTCATTTACCTGGAGCAACGGTTGAAGATGTTGACCATTAATCTGCAGCATCTAAAGGGCTTTCATTATTCTTTCATTATTATTATTATTTCATTAAGGGGATTATCTGCCATGTTGATTTTATGACAGAGCTGTGCTGAGAGGGAAGCAGAAAAGTACTGAGGATTGTACAGAGTACTTGAGTTCCACAATTTCCCATGGAGAAAAAAACAAGAAAATTTATGTAGCCTTTATGAAGCATGAGGATTTTGTAGATCAGTAAACAAATCTTAATGTTTTTCTTCAAAGGGTCAGATGACAACAAAAACATCTCCCTGCTTTTTTCACTGGATGATATATCTAAGGAAGGAATAATGAAAAAGATATGGGTGAAATTGTTGAATAATTTTCTTTACTTTTTCATGTTAATACATATTATGTATCAACATACATATAAAAATGCAATTTAATATTTGAATTTTTAATATTATAATTAAAAAAATGCCTTTAATCTATTTTTTACAGGAACAGACTCGACACCTCTAGACCAGAAGGCAGATTCACTGAGTGACTTAGATGCTTTAAGGCTTAGTTTCACAATATGTGATTTTTAATTATTTTTTATAAAAACATGAGTTTTAATAACTCTTCATTAAAAGCAATTCTAATCAAAGCTGCAGAAAGCAGCACTCTGAGCAAAAGGTATACTTGGCTATGTCAATAATGTTGCAGAAAAAATATCTCAGAAATATTAAAATATAAAATCTTTTATTAAAAAGATGGGTCTGATTTANAAAAAAAAAAAAAAGAAAGCAAAAAACCAGCAAGAATTACTCCTTCTGAAACATGGATGAAAGTCTCATTGTTGCTTTATTTTATTTTTCAATCTGCAGTAGTTCCTGGAAGCTGTGAAAGACCTATTCACACAACAGAAATTTAGATTTCTGTGTCACACCTCTAAGCTTTTGGTAAAAGAAAAAGGATGACCACTGTATTTTGCAGAGAACTCACTTTTTCATGTGTGCATTGAGCACTAGATTAGACGTCTCAGGAGGAGACATCTGGTCTAGGATCCTTTCTCTGTTGAGACAAAAGAATAATTCTGACCTGTTTTTCTCAACAGGGGCAGGTCGTGTTGTGAACTCAGAGGGAAAACTTAGGAAAATGAGGGAACTGGAACAAGTACTGACAAAACAAGATATCTTTTTACAGAAGAAACTGGTTTATGTTTCTATATCTGAAAAAGTCAGCAGAAAAACCCCTCATAGTTAAAAGTATTCAGTTACTTGATGTTCAAATGAAAATGTTTTTAAATAAAAAATCTTGAAACAGGTAATATTTCCAGTCTATATATAAAGAGATTTTAATATTGTATCATTATAAAATTATTTAATTTTTGTGGCCTATTGTTCAGAAAGAATACAAAAATGTGCACGGACACAAGATGCTTTAGATGACTTTCCAAGAGCTGGTTATGTTGGAGGTACATTATGCTATCTTTCAAGTCAGGTTTGTGGGTTCCATGAAATTCTCATTCTCTCCTAGCTACTTAACAGCAAAAAGGAATTGAATTACTATTAAAATTTCAAAGATTTGTTTGTTTGCTGAGGTATATGAGAAAGTTCAGTAAAAAGTGGGAGCAACAGAAATCTCTGTGTGCACCATCTAAAAAGATTTTAATCTATATCTTTTCTTCTCCTAACAAGAATTAGAGTTTTTTAGGTAGCAAAGAAGATTGACCTGTATGGAAAATGTTTTTTTTTCTAGACTACATGGTAAACACACATCTTTTCAAATGATCTCCTTCCGAGCCATTTACCGTCCAAGAATTATCAAAATATATTTATTGGGTAATAATTTCAAATACTGAATAAATTAGAGAAAAATCATAGCCTGCTCATTGAAAATTCATGCACTGAAGAGAGTAAAATTCATCAAACACATTATTAGCTATGAATTAATTGCTTACATTAGCTCAAACCCTAAGTAATATTTAAGCTCTGTAAGCAGAGTAATGAACAGTGCACCTGAAAAAAATAAAATTTGCATCAAATAAATACTCAAAATCTTTCTCACTTGAAGCTGGAAATAAGTTCAATTTCCTGAGAGTTTTAAAGCAAATACTTTTGAAGAAGTCTAATCATAGATTACTGAGCTCATCCTAAATCTATTCTATTTCAATATTATGTTCCCTCAAGATGCTATCCATTTTTTCTTGCATTAATCTTATTTGGGATAGGTGGATCTGTTCCTCAATATACATCTTCCCTAGTTTAATTTCTGTCCCGTTATCTTGAATTGTATGTAGTCACTGGAAAATAGTATCTGAGCCTGAAATTATTAGCAGAGTTAAAGATTTAATGCACCAGAAATAAATCTAAATGTCTCATTTTGCAGGCAGTACTAGTCCAGTTTGCTAGTCTGATTTTGAAACTTATTCTATTATTCTGTTAAATCTATTTTTTGTTTGGTTTCTAAAATAAATTTATTTTCTTTCTGAGCCAGAATAAATGCAGTTTTCTGATGACATATAATTCAAGTGTAGGAAGATCTAAGAGTTGAGAGGCAAAAGCTCTCAGTGTCCTCTGGTACCAACTAAATTTCTGTAATATTTGTGACTGTAGTGATCCACACCCAAAAATGAACAGCTGATGAAGTGTTCAATCAAGACAAATTTATTTTCATTTCTCAGAAATAATAAACTATTTTATGTGCTTTTGTGATTCTGCCCCAAGTTCAGTCTTGATTGCTTTGTTTCCAATCAAAAACAAAGAAACAAACAAAAAAACCAAACCAAACCAAAACAAAACTTTTTAAAAGAAAAAAAAAAAAAGAAAGAAAAATAAGAAAAATAAGAAAAAGAGACCAGTAATTCTAACTAGTGAAATTCAAACACAAACCCATGTGTTAAACTCACCCTAAACTCATGCTACCTCTGTGCTGGATCACATAAGATATATTTGTCTCATCTTCCTGCAACTTGAAGGTCTGGAAATACCCAAGTTATCATTAAAATAAAGAGCAATGACAATTCAGAGTGAAAAACATTGGCATAAAAAGGCTTTGAACACTTACTGGTTGGAGTCCAGGAAAGGAAAGGAAAAGGAGAAGGTAGCACAGATTCTGATGCTTGAAGAGGCAACATTGAACTGAAGGCACAAAATCCTGCCAGGTTTTAAAAGGGATGTTTTTACAGGAGGTGCATACAGGAATTGCAAACTGAGAGTGTGAAATAGGATAAAGAAAGAAAAAAAAAAAAATTGGATTTATTCTTGTATTGATTCTTACTCAGATCTAGTTTTTGGAAAAGGCCTACATGTATATATAGTTTTGACCAAAACACAGCCTTCAATAATGAAACAACTTCATTTGCTCATTTTACTCAGGCACTTTTTACCTCATGTCACAGTCTACTTACAACATTTTTAGCATATATTAAAATGCTATGTGCTGTATGCTTCTACCCTTGCTTCCCAAAGAACAATAAACCAACTCAAATATGGTCCATCTTAACAATATACCAACATCATAGGGTATTTATATTTTTAATACAAGGTTTAAGCTCGTAATTTCAAGGTAAATAAATGAAATAGTATTCCAACCTCACTCAATTTCTATTCCTCTAAATATGATATGAGGACTTTTTAAACTTTCCATTATCTAGAAGTGTTGGAAAGCAAACTAAATAACTGTAACACAATTGATAGCAAGTTACAGTGGATAATTTCAAAATAAAAAAAAAAATCTACTTTAAACCTTCATTTTAGGTCAAGTATGACATCCTGACTCTGGTTTTCACTCACCATATGCAAATTTCCTTTGGCATCATTTGAGGCTTCCGTTCAGAATGAGAGAAGGAAATTACTTCAAGAACTCCTCTTCTTACTAGATTTGTCTTTATTGCAAAAGAAAAGGAGGATTTCCCTTTATTGCCTGCAGTGTGATCTTGATACCATTTTAACTGTATGATTGAACAGGTCCATTGTAGTAAAGGGAAATATTTCAGATGAGTAAGCAGAGAATCTGCACACTCACTACATTCTTGTCTTCAGGCAACCCAACTTTTACTTCTAATGTAGAAACTCTGAACTTCAGTTGTCACTGAGAGCAGGTATGTTCAAATCTAGAAGCACATTCAGACCACACTCAGAGATTTCCACTTTTGTCCTCCCAAGGCTGAGGACTTGGTTTGTGTTTCCCACATTTTACCTTTTTCTCTGCAGAACTTCTTGAAAATGTTTTGTATCTGCAAATCACAAAATCTTGTATCAGGTCTCTTGTTTATGCTGTGTGCATCGACTCGGAGGTTTCTCTATGACAAAAAGAGTAATTCTTGTACTGGAGTACAGTCATTATTTGACTTGCAGAGAATACTTTTATATTCTTTTTATAGCCAAACCCAAGAAGCAAAACTAGCCCTAAGGCCAGCTGGTCTAGAAATCTTGGGCTGCAAGAGCAGAATGTAAAATATTCTCTGCTGTCTATTCATCTTACTAAAATTTTGGTTTCTGATAGATAAAATATGTTTTGAAGGGGGGGAACTGCCTATACCAAATAAGGAGAAATAAAATATAGAGGGCTGTAGATGTGAGGAGAAAGCCAATTATTTATGCTTTGGTTGGTTGTAGAGTTTTTGTTTGTTTCTTTGTTTTTATTTGCTTGCTTATTAGTCTGACAAAAATCTTAGTGTTGTCACACTCACAGAAGTTCATGACCAATCGAATTAACTGCCTTCTGGAGAAGTGCAATGTTGCTATGCTGTCTTTCAGATTGCTCATATCCTTACTATTTTGACTCAAAATCTAGCAATTCCTTGCCAGATTTTCAGCAACATGTTTTCACTTTTCCAGTCAGAACAGTAAAGTTATAGAGTGGCGTTCCCCAGTGCACAGCACTGGGGCCAGTCCTGGTTACGACCTTTTACTGAGGATCTGAACGAGGGGATCGAGAGCTGCCTCAGTCAGCTGGCAGATGCCAAGTTGGGCAGGGCTGTTGTCTTGCTAGAGGGTAGGGAGGCTCTGCAAAGAGATCTGGATCAGTGGGCCAAGGACAAACATAGGAAGTTCAACAAGGCCAAGTCACAACAAAACCATGGAATGCTATAGGCTTGGGGCAGGGTGGCTGGAAAGCTGCCCAGTGAGAAAAGACCCGAGGGTAGTGGTTGACAGATGACTTAGCAGGAGCCAGTGTGCACCCAGGTGGCCAAAAGAGCCACTGGCATCCTGGTCTGTATCAGAAATAGCGTGGCCAGCAGGACCAGGACAGTGATTATCCCCCTGTACTCAGCACTGGTGAGGCCACACCTGAAATCCTGTGCTCAGTTCTGGACCCCTCACTACAAGAAAGACATTGAGGTGCTGGAGTGAGTCCAGAGAAGGTCAACAGAGCTGGTGAAGGGTCTTAAAACCCAGTCTTATAAGGAACAGCTGAAGGAGCTAGGATTGATTAACCTGAAGGAAAAGAGGCTCAAGGGGCCCTTATTGTTCACTACAACTGCCTGAAAGGAGGTTGCAGCGAGGTGGGGGTCAGTCCCTTCTGTCAAGAAACAAGGAATAGGACAAAAGAAAATTACTTCAAGTTGCAACAAAGGAGGTTTAGATTGGATATGAGGAAAAACTAGAACAGGATGTTCAGGGAAGTAAGTGGCTGAGTCACCATCCCTGGAGGTATTCAAAAGACATGTAGATGTGGCCCTTAGGAGCATGGTTTAGTGGTAGACATGGCAGTGCTGGGTTAAAAGTTGGACTTGATCTTAAAGGACTTTTCCAAGCTAAATTATTGGATGATACTATGATTCTATACTCCATTCTATACTCCATTCTATACTCCATGCAACTTGAAATTTGACGTGAGAAACACAAGGGCAATAAATCAAGTACACACACTATATGTAAAATATTGCTTACATTATTAAAAAAAAGCATCTATTACAAGTAAAGTCACAACTTTCCACATCAAATTCATAAACTAAGTGATAGCCACTCTAAACTATTTGTAGGACATATTTATTTACATGAGTAGAATGCTATATTGAGTTTCCTGACTGACCTGGTGAACTGGCCTTTATGCATCTTTTAGGCAAGGAGAGTGAAGCTACCACATGAGAATGTGCCAAAGAGTCAGACTCAACAGATTCTAATTTCTTTCAGAACTCTTTCTCAGAGTTAGCACAAGCTGGAAAGAAACTTATGGCTTCTCTTTTCAGTCTGCCTGCATACCAATATTATTTCCTCTTCACCAGTCCTCTCCATCTTTCCCCCGCTCTTTCATATGGTAAACTGGCTTCTCATATATTTAGAAAACAAACAAAATGCTACTTCAGCTTAAGCAGAATTTAGATTATCTTGACCCCTATGTTACTTCATTATACCTTAGGGCATAGTTAACTACATGAATGATGGAGAATTATATGATTTTCCGAAGCACTCCATGAGGGCTCATTTCTTTAAGTGACTCACACACAATCCTGATTGACCTCATTGGAAAGAGGGTCAAATTAAGAGTAGAATTTCACATCTCTGTAATATCTCAATCATGAACAACTTGAGACAACAGAATAGCTATTGTTTCTGATGGAACTGATATAAGAACCTCAGTAAAATTGTGGGTTTTACCACAGAATTACCACAGACCTGATGGAGTAAAAAGCCAAGTTTCAACCCATGGAGCTCTTTTATATAGATAGTGTATCCTATAAAGTGGGTTAAAACACTGGCAGATTTTTAGCTATATGTGATTTCAGCAAAACTGCAGTCAGTTCTCATAGGTCAGTTCTCATTTAAATTTGTCCTTAATAATAAATGTCCTAGCCTTAAAATAACATTTTTTTCAACACAGCATTTACCAAAGAAATAATTGATGGTTTCTAATCCTGTTGTTATGCTTCTCTTGGTTTTGTTATCAAAAACTCAACATAAATAGTGAGGTTCTTATCTTATATTGGTCAGGATTAATTGTATACCAAACATTATAGATTAACCAACACTTCATTTATTTTGTAGTATTGCTTTGAATTATGAAAGTAAATGCTCCATTTATTTTCTATATCTTGGGAATAAAACTTGAAAGGCAAATTTATACACATACATGCAAAATTGAATCATGCTGAAATTTTATTGCAATTATAATTTGCAATTATTGTAAAGACAGAAGCATATTTGGAGTATCTCAGTAAAACAATAAATAAATAAGTAAACATAAGGCACTAATATTCCTATTCAAAACCAAGTCCAAGAAAAATATTTCATCCAGCTTTCGCTGAAAATGTTTGATTCTTTGTCATCCTATAAGTGCCTAATTGTTCAAAAGTTTATCTGGTCTGCATTTTCAAAGAGAAAGGAATGTCATTCACAAAACATGTCTATAGAAACCTTTCAATATCTCTGTGTCTTCTTAGATGTCTGTAGTTGCTTCTTTTCTTAATATGACAACAACAATTTAATAGAACCCTGAGTAAAAGGAAAATAAAGAAAAAAAAATCCCACTATTTCTACCATTTCCTTTTCTTAATGACTTAAAATATGCTACTTTTCTTGCCTCCTTCAACATTAATTTTACACTCCAGTATTACCAAATCATTTTCATTGCCAATTTCATTGCCATCATTTTTGCCGTACATATCCTTTCTGGTCAGACATAAGTTTGAACCCAATAGCTTTTCTAAAAGCTGTCTGTCTTCTGACAGTCTGTCGTCTATGGTCCACTGATATTTTATCAGCTGATCTTCAAAAGCTTTTTGCAATTCCTGTTACAGGTTCTCCTCTACACATAATTCTATAATATTGGTCCAAAATGTAGAGTAAAAAGTAAATCTCCTTCTGCAAGGATCCTTGGTGTCTTTTGTTCTTGTTGTATGTGCCCCTATCTCATTAAACTTTAGCACCTGCACAACTGAAGTTCTTTGTTTTCTCCTTAGTTGTTTAGAGCCAAGAGTTTAAATCTATTCCTACTCTGTATCCCTTTTGTTTTCATTCCTTATCCAATTGTTAGAAGTAATTAGTGTACTGTAGTAGTTACAGCACACACATTCCTGGTGTTTGCAGTTATTGATTCCTGCATAAAGCTTATTCAGTACCTTCCTATGCATTTGTTGTGTGACATTTCCCAGTGCTGCAGTATCACAAGCAATCCCAATGATTGAAATAGGCCTTTTAACATTCTCCCAGGAAACTATCTTAAGTTGGGCTAACATATGTCTTTAATATCTATCCAAAGCTGCAAGCATAATGATAATTCACCCCTTTTTTTCCTTTTTTTTCTTTTTTTTTTCTTTAGATGGTAGATAAAAATTATTTTCTTTATCCTTCAGCCAGCTAAACTTTCTTAATTGACCAGAAATGAAATTAACAGAATCAAAGGATTTCATCTGGCTGTTTTTCATTTAATGTTTTACTCATAAACACATGAAGAACAACCTCTAAGGGGTTTTGCTAATGGGAAAATTCCTTCATGTCTCTATGTCAGTGTAGTGAGTAGGAAATGAATACTTGCCAAGGAATAAGGAGAAGAGGAAAGAAAAAAATAATATTTAGGGTGGGATGACCAGTGTAAATTATGAAAGGATCCACAATAGGATTTTGTGATTATTCAGATAATTTTCTTTCAGATAGAAAGATATCTGATTATCTAAGGAACAGAGCAGGTTTGTACTTGTTCTTCCTGGTAGTGGAATATTTGTTTACATAGATCAGTGTGTTTTAAAGGAAGTATGCTGCATTATTTATTCAAGATGCTAAATGCCTCATGACTTTCTGCCATAAATTGCTAAATGATAGTCTCAAAAACAGGATAATTTAAATTACAGCTCTTCCTCATGATACACATTTTGACATGTGTAACTCACAATGTAGACCACAAACATTCTTTCTGTATCTTGATCGAAAGTAGAACAAGAACTCCCTTAATAATTATAGACCAAAGAATCAAAGTTGTAAAACAGAGATACATATTCCCTCTATGACCTGAGAAAAACTGGTTGCAAAATTCAGTGTAAAGAGGACAGCGTGGTTGAAATAATCATTGTTCTATAGATATTACATGGGAAGGGGTGAGATGGGAAACAACAAGTGTATTGGGCAGTGGAATAAAATTTAAAAATTTGCAGTGTCATATGGTACATATATAAAGATGTTTAAATTCTTTATTTTTTCAGTTCCCCTTGTTCCTACTATGACTTGAAAAAAAATATGAGAAGTATTTGTGTATGGGCAGGATAAATTGACAGAGAGGTGGATTGAAAACTGGCTGAACTGTCAAACTCAAGGGATTATGATCAACACAAAGGGCAGCTGGAGACCAGTCACTCATGGTGCACTGAGGGGTTGATATCAGGGCCAATGTTTTGCATCCTCAGTTATGAGCTGGATGATTGGACAGACTGCACCCTCATCAAGTGAACGCATGATATCAGATGGAGAACAGGGATCCTGGCTGATTCATTTGAAGCTCTTGCTACCATTCAAAGGACTCTGGACCGGCTGGAGAATTGGACAGAGTAATTTTGAGAAGTTCAACAAAGCAAAATGGCCAGTTCTGCACCTGGGGAGAAATAATCCCATATAAATACAGAGGGGAGGCTTATTGTTATTTAGGGACATTTACCATGAGGACTTTTTTATATTCATAAGTTTCTTTATAGTTTGTGAGGAAGACTAGCAAACTGAAGCAACATTAGTCATATAAAAACTGCCATTTTTTTAGATCTTAGATATTTTTTGTCTATTCAGATCTTGATTGTTCTAATACATTTTCTATCCCTCAAGAATTATGGAAGGCCATCTATAGAGCAGCAATAATCTACACCTTTAATTCTGGAAATCAATTTACTCAGCTTTGTCCTGCATAGCAATGTTATTGAGACATTCTATAATTGAAAAATGCTAGGTGCTTCAGTTAAACCTGGCCTTGCAGCATGCACTCTTGAAACAGTGATTTATTTGCAAGAATCCCAGAATGAGTAGACATCCTGCATCTGAATACCAAGGTAAACAACATGACAAAGTATATTTTAAAAACTACAATATCAGACAGGAGAAATATAAATGAGAGGGAAATAATGCATTGTCTTTCTATGAAGTTATGAGACATGGGGTCACTGAGAAAAAAAATCTGAGAGAAGGCAGGGAGAATTTTCTCATTCGTCCCCATAAATAAATCAATGTGCTGCAAGATCAAATAATTCTTCCATGACTGACACAGCACATTCATTTTTAATGCACATCAGTATTTTTAATTCATAGAATATATATTTTAGAAAATTTGAGGTTTAATTGCAGATTTTAGGTGAAGAATTTCTCACTGACATAGATGTATGTGGTAGAAGTGTTTACTGTTGTAAGAAAACTGTATGTTGGCATGTGTAGGAAGCTCCAATGAATCCATGCCCCAAGTGCTTAAAAGCCAAATGTCTTTAAAAGTGCTGAATTTGTACTAACATTTGCGAGCAAAACCAGTTAAATACCTACTTTACTTCAACTGTTTGCTTATCATGGTTGCTAAATTGGAATGAACTTATTCTTTTCTGTGTCTGATCACAAGTTTTCTAATGTCTCTTCCACACATATTGCAAATTTTTTCTTTAATAAAGAACATTTTGGAGAATGCTAGTTTCACCATCCCTTTCCACCAAGGAAAACAGCTCCCAGCTGAAAGGCAGTAAAAAAAATTAAGAAACAAATTATAGTTCCCATACCAGTTATTGTTTTTTAACTTCTAATTTAATGCTTATCTTCTCTATCTAGATGATTTTTCCATATCTCTAGCTGCCCGTTCAGCAGCTGTTGGTAGTCTAACTGTCTCTTCCTATTCACTTTTTGATGAGAAACTAAATTCTGAATATTCACCAATTCCATCTAAATGTTTACATAATGGCTTGCTACCTAATTAAATTCCCCTCTCTTGGACTCTGCACTCCGACAGTCTCCCTTCATTTTCCCCTTGGTTGTCTCTTCTGCCATTCTCTGTCTTGGCTGTATGCCTAGATTATATTTTCTGCTTAGATAGAATCAAACTTCCCAAAATACTGTGAGGAAAAAATATAAGTCCTCCACTTTTTTCCCAATAAAAATCGTAAGAATAGCCTAAATATACTCATAGCTTCACAGCCCACAAATTGAATTTTCACCTTTGTCCTCTTCTGTTTGCCTCTGTAAAAATCTCTTCAACAGTGGCCTTATATGTATAAATAAGCTTGCTGAACTATGTGCAAACTGGTCTTAATACCATGTAGAGTTGACTCAATTTTCAAATCCTGTCTGGTGAGGCATATTCTTTACAGCACAATGCAAAAGCACCAAGCAGTTTGAAAGAGATATGAATAAGAACTGCCAAACTTGTGAGGATGGAAAAGAATAATCTGTCTTCTGATACATTTTTATTGAAGCTTTAAAAATTTTTCTTATTTTCTATAAATTGTAACTTTTAGTACTGCTCACAGATGTCCCAGCATTTCCCACTAATCAATTAAAAGACCTTTCCCCTGTTGTCCAATGCACTTGGAAGTCTTCTCTTTTGGCTGGAAGGGGAATAACTGATTTTGTTAAATCAAAAAAGGAAAAGACACAAGTTCTGCAAGCTCTCAGGAAACCACCACAATAGTGCTTCAGTATTACCACGGCTTAATGCTCCCTGCTGCTGTTCCCTGTGGCTTTCCCTTCATAAGCCATGTTTTGCAGATGATTTTTAGTGAGAGTTGTCTCCTATGATAGCTGGTTGGGCCTAAGTCTCTTGTAGGGCTGAAAAGTACAGTACACATTACAATTAGAGTGCCATAGCACACAACTTCCTCGTTAACTTTGGATGATAAAATTATTTTTAGATGTACCATACGCTTTTGAATACATTTTAAGAATTTTAATATTTAAAGAGCACTTCCACTGTGACACATTAATATACTTCAAATTAGAAACTCATAAAAATTTCATTAACTCTTGTCAAAATTTTATCAACAATTATCTATTCTTTGCTGCATGAGAAAGAGAAAACTTGCACATAAACTTGTACACTCCTAATGTGTTAGTTTTACACAAACGTGTTAATTTTCCCTTAAATGGCCATGGACTCACAGGAAATGCCTGAATGGAATAGATTAGTGTAATCATAATTCAATTAATCTTGAAACAGAAATGTATTTAAGCACTAAAATGTTCTTGGTGAACTGCAATAAATTATTACATCCTTAATTCCTTTTTTTTCCTGTGCTAGAGTGTATTAATCATTTGTCTTATGCAAGCATTTCTAAACACTGTGCTGGAGCTTTGCTCTTATTCAAATCACACTGACCCTCTCTGAAGTGGTACAGGAAGCATGCCTTTTACGTACTCATAAAAAAAAAAAAAAGAGAAAATCTCAATTTCTAGAGGAGATTCTTCTCTAGTTCTGTAATAGG
Source organism: Promerops cafer (assembly GCA_013398275.1). Classification (NCBI taxonomy): domain Eukaryota; kingdom Metazoa; phylum Chordata; class Aves; order Passeriformes; family Nectariniidae; genus Promerops; species Promerops cafer. Next base: position 26,099 of record VZSE01013231.1, on the reverse strand, counting down.
TATAAAGAGGAACTGTTGTCCTCTCTACTTCTGGAGAAATAGAAGATAATATTACAGTTGACCATTAATAGTACTATGGAATAAGAAACATTCTGCAGTTCTCTTTCAGAGTCAAAACTGACTGTTTAGAGCACATGGCTGGCAATGAAAGAAAACTGGTGTACAGGAGATACTGTCTCCTCAAGGCTTCAAATATCAACAGAGAGGTCTTAGATGCCAGGTCTCTAAGTGTATCCTTCCATTTTTTTACTATCTCTGCTCTGGTTTTGCTACTGCAGAAGACAAGCATTAGCCATAATTTTGACAGAAAAATGAGTGTTCTCTGTGGAATCAAATGAAGAGAAAAAATGCACTTGATATTTATTTTAAAGACAGCCGTATCCTTCTTTAACATGACTGCCTAATTGCTCTGGTTTCAGCTGGGATAGAGTTAATTCCTCAAAAGCTGGTACAGTGCCATGTTTTAGATTCAGTATAAGACTAATGTTGATAACACAGTGGTGTTTTGGTTACTGTTTAGTGGTGCTGACTCTAACTCAAAGACCTTTCAGTGCCCCATGCTCTGCAGTGAGGAGCTGCACAAAAGTCTGGGAGGGAGCATGGCCAGATCAGCTGATCTGAACTGCACATAGGGATATTCCATATCACAGAACATCAGTTTATAAACTGGAGGAATTATGCTGAAGGGAAGCCAATTGCAGCTTGAGAACAGGCTTGGCATTGGTCAGTGGATGGTGAGAAATTATACAGTTTTTCTTGTGTTTTATCTCATTCTGACCCTATTATCATTATTATTATTGTTGTTGTTTTTATTGATCTTTTGTTGTTGTTGTTAATATTCTTATTGCTATTTTTTTTCCCCATTATTAAACGGTTCTTACCTCAATCCAAGAGTTTTATTTTCTTTTTTTTCCCAATTCTTCTCCCAGATCCTGGGAGGGAGGGGGAAGGGAAGTGAGTGACCATCTGTGTGGTACTTGGTTGCCAGCTGGGGTTAAACCATGGCACTAATATTATTATATTCTCTTACATGTCTTCTAACACACCAGTGTAATTGAACTGGTGAAATTTCTCAGTCCCAGTGTGAGGTTCTTTCACACACATGTACAAGTAACTATGTTCTGAAGAGCTGAAACTTTTACAAGTCAAAAGTTTTACAAGTCAAAACTTTTATAAGTTTGAGCAAAAATAACAGGACATAATCTGGTTCATTGTTGCATAATATAAAAAGTTCATCTTATGCTCACCAGTATAGAAATAAATTACAGGATCCTATTTGTCTAGATCATGTGACTTGCATGGAAAGCTGTTCATCCCTTTCAGAGTTCTGTAGTTAGTGCCATGCAGAAATCTGTGGGAATGTATGATTTTGTCACGGTTTCTCATTAGGAAGGTCTGTCCAGGAAGATGAGGAGGATGAATCATTCTCTACACAAAGCATGGGATTAAGTGAACTGACCTTTCTTTGGAGTGGCTAACTAGCCTCTGAGAGCTGTGGGTAAGGATCAGGGGATGTAGCAGCATGGAGTGCGTGACATTGTGGTACACTTTGCTACAGGAAGCTTTGCTGTTACAGGCCATGGCTCTCACAGAGGGCTTTATCATCCTGACATATGCTGGAAGGACAATACTGGAGAGCACAAGCAATGCAGATGTCTGGAGAGCATCAAGGTTTATTTTTTTGACACAAGACAGTGACCTGTAAGCTGTCAGGGGAAGGCTATTGAACATTCAATACATGATTAAGGAAGGACTGAATCGTCCTTTTAAAGGTTAGTAAGGTAAACAGCAAATTTGACAGCAGGAAAAAATGCTCCCAAGGTAGTGTTTAAGTTCCTAAGAGAAGTGAGCAAGATGAATATGAGTATCACAAACGTGGACTTTTGGAAAGAAGATTTCAGCTTAGTCGGGGATTGGCTTGACAGCAACTCATTGGAAACATCTCTAAAGAAAAAAGAGGCTTGGAATATCTGGTTGATATTCTGCAAAAGCTCTTCAAAGCACAAGAATCATCCATTTTGGTGTGCAGAAAGTCAAACAACCACAGTAGAAGACCAGTACTGCAGTAATGATGAATTGAGCTGAAGTACAAAAAAACAAAAAAACAAAATATATGGAAGGAGGAAGCAGGGGTGTGCTTCTTGAGAAGAATCTATACATGCCAGGAAGGAGTTAAGAAAAACAAAATTCAGATGAAGCTGAAACTAGAGCATGATGGAAAGCCAAAAAAGGGTTTCTAAAAGCATTTTGCATGCAAAAGGAAGCCTATGGAAAATCTGAGGCATTGAGCTTAGTGACAGAACACCTTGAAAATGGTCTTTACCCCTGTTTTTAACAATTAAGGTCTGGTTTGGACATTTCAGAACCACAACGGAACGGTCAGAGTCAGTGTCAGGGGTGTACCACCCATTGTAAAAAAATGACAGGTGGAGAAATAAGTGTCCAAAATCCTAGTGATCAACAAGGCAAGTGTCAAGTCTTGCATTTGGGAAGGAATAAACTTGAATAACAATATTGTCTGGTGACTTACTGATTAGGGAAGGGCTTTCCAGAAAAGAATCAGGTGGACAAGGACGCAAACACGAGTTGTCAGTACATTGTTATAGTGAAGGTGATCAACCACATACTATATTAGTATGTACTATAGTATTAGTATTGTACTATATTAGCACAAATATGAGCAATAGACTGAAGGATGCAATTATTTCCCTCTATTGAACACTACTGATCACATCAAAAGTATTGTATCTAGGTTGGCTCCTCAGTACAAGAAAGTTTTTGACATAGAGGTTCGAGTTCCATGGACAGCTGTCAAGAAGGTTAGAGGATGAGACACAATGTACAAGGTCTGTGGGAACTGGATTTGTTCAGTTTTAAGAACACATTATGGGGATGTTACTGCTACCTACAGCTACCTTCTGTAAGGACACGAAGACCAAGTCAAACTCTTCTTGGAGGTGCAAGAGAAGCTAGTAGATACAAATTGCAGCAAGGGAAATTCCAAATTGATATTAGGAACAATTTGCACAATGACAGTAGTCGAGCACTGGAACAGATTATGGAAGGAGGCTGTAACCTGTGTCTGGGTGAAAAATGATAAAACATTATCCTCAGAGATGTTTATTTGAGAGTCTTTGCAGAAAGACAAAGAAAAATTTACTGCATCTTTCTCTCACCAAAGGGCTATTATGTAGCTTATGTGCAATTGTTAGTATTCTGCCTCAAGGATGCATCGCGCAGGTCTTATCTGCTAATTATACTGAGAGAATTTCTGTAGTCTTCAAATGCTTCAGGAGGCTAGCTATTCAACCAAAATTGAGTTTCTATAGTTAGCATCACAATACAGCAGGTCAGCTGTTATCCCAGGGAGACAGCTATCAAACAACTATTGGGTATGCTACTGGCTTATCAGAAAAGACGGATTAATTTTGAAACAAGTTACATGCATTTGCTTTTAAAAAATGGGTTATTTCAATATTCTAAATCAGAAACAAAACATTTCTCAGAAAATTCAAGTTTGCCCCACAGAAAACAATACATAGACAGTGCAGGACAGTCTAGGATGATTGTTATCCACATTTCTACCTGTGGTAGTGCCACAAGGTAGCTTTGGAGTGTTTCACATGGTTTCTTTAGAGGGAAACTCAGATGTATCCAATGTTTCTCAAGTATATTTACTTTTCGTCATGAACTTCCAGATATCATATTTGCTTTCATTAGGGTGATACCAGTTAGAAAAGGTGAGAGAGGTCCTTATTTGCATTCAGAGTGCTGTAAGGACTTCCGTTACAAATACATGTCAGATCCTCCACTTTGAGACTAAGAAATAAAACTGATGGTGCACTGTGAATTCACAGTCCACCTTAGAGCACAATAATCTCTCTGTGCAAATGAGCTTCTAATTTCTCCTTAATTTCCTTCAAGCCCTTGCAACCTGCAGAGGAATGACACCATCAAGTAACAAGATATTCTAAATTAAGAAACGTAGCTGTAACCGCATTGTCACTAAGCAAATATGACCCTTTAAGACAAGGACAGAAGAGCAGGTAGTATTGCTCAAACCAGTCTTTGACAGTTTCATATTTTGTAGTTTTAGTCAGTAAATTATGCTTCGTCAAGTAGCATAAATGTCTCAAATCAAATCATGCTACTTAATTAGGTTGGTTTCCATTAAGGAATCACAAAAGATTTAGTAAAGTTAAACAGTCATTTGTTCCTCAAATTACATACATGTATATATTAATGTAAAGATAGAGGGTTAAGGTAAATAGTAGAGAAATATGGTTGCTGGACATTCTTTGTTATAAGTATCTATTTTCATCTTTGACAGACTTTAACCATTTGTTGCATTTCCTATCTGTTGAGTATCTTCTACACAGCACATTGTTTTAGAAATTTTCATTCGGTATTGCTTAATAGGAACAAAAAAGATTATATGTTACTCTAGTCTCTTAAAATAGATGTTTGAGTTGCTTGAGTTTTGTTTGGTAGTACATCATATATCTGATAATGTATTTTTCTGGATATATTTATAGAAAAAGACCCAGTTAATCACCCCAAATTTCTACTGGCTTGCAGTTTGCAGGTTTTTGTTTGGTTTTTTTTCATTTTTTTTTTATATTTGGTTGGTTGGTTGGGTTTTTTGGGGGCGATGGGGGTTGTTGGGGTGTTTGTTTGTGTCATTGTTTTTGTCTGTATTAAAAAAAACAACACAACAAAAACAAAAAAGCAGAAGAATAAAAAAGGAAGCAAAGATGAAGGGGGACAGGTAACTAAAATTCAGACAATAAGTATGTGTCCTAACAAGCAGTTGTGTTGCAGTAGATAGATAGGACATGCACAAAATGGCAAACCAAGCAGCTGCAACAGGAGTAAGAGAAGGCAGGATATGAAGTCACCTTCAGTGGACAACAAAGAAAGGATACAGTAGCAGTTTTGAGTTTTGAAAAGACATTTTTCTAGAAAAGCTTTTTGGCTTCTCAGGTGAGATTGGTAAGAGGAAACCAGTCTCTAAGATTGTCTGTAGCACTGTTCACCCATATGATATGACCACTGAAAATGGTGCTTAACATCTGTGGAATTAAAAAAATGCAATGCTTATGAGCAAGGTGCCCAATACTCTGCATAGAATTTGAAAAGGTTATCTTAGAAAACAATAGCTTCATAGCTTATCTGTGTATATTTTCAATCCCTTTAAAAAAAAAAAAAAAGATTTATAGACTAATCTGGTACTCCTAAAGCAGTCTTCATAATAGCCTTACTCATACATGGCAAGTCTCTATTATTAGGTTGTGTCTTGGTTTTATTACAGCTTCTAACATGAGCAAGGAGCAGATCTGAATGTGACCTCACATGCCATGAACCAAAAGTAACCAACTTTCTTACATCCACTGAAATTAATCAATCAATCAAAAATATGCTACTTATATAAATATTCATTTCAAAGTAGGAAGAGGACAATCAACTTTGAAAAGCAATTATCTACAGTGTTGCGTACACTGAAAAAAAATCTACCTGTTTTTCAGGGACTACACAATATTCCTAATGCCAGCTAGCTCAAAATAACTGAGAAAAAAAGCACTTGCACTTAAACCATGTATTTCAAGTGCCATTGCTTTCACTAAAATTGAAATCAGTAACTTACGGGATCATTTTCCACAGCATTATTGGGCAGTATAACAGCACTAACTATTCTATTATTCCTGAAGTTTTCATTGAGTGGCAATAACACCCCAAAGGATTATACTTAGTCAATGATCCAAGTGTTGATTTTGCTGAAAATGCATGTCAGGCCACCTTGTCTTTCACTAGTTAATGTGGTCCTTCTGCGATGAATATCTGTTAATACTGAGCTGCTTGTTTCCTAAGCAACAGTAACCAGGTAAATGCTTCAAAGCCTTCTTTCTACTTGCTTGATGATTTTACAGAGAAAACATGGGGGTTTATTGCAAGGAACAGGACTCAGGATGTTGTTGACTGTACTGATTACTGAGTTGCAAAAGAGTTGAAGGTTTCACAATATAGATACTGAAAAAATATTTTCTTCTGTTTTGGTTGATGCCAGTATGTGCTGACTAATAAAAATAAAGTACTCCAATACATAAAAGTCTCAAGGCAAAAACACTACTGAATTTCGATTGGTATTGGTTTTGTTTTTGTTTTCCAGTCTACTGAAAGACTGCATGATACTCGGGAGAATTCAAACAATACTCTACTTGCTTGAAATATTATTACTAAAGGAGATCTGAAATTTCCAGTTAGATTCTGATCAGTATCATAGTATTGGACTTTTTATATATCTCAGACAAGGAAGGGAGCTGAAAACAGATCCCATTACCTAAATTACATTCTAAATTGTTCTATTCTCTAGCCTACTATAGGACTGACACATTTTAAATTTTTTCTACAGACAGATTTTTATTTTTTAGAATGCAGTTAGAAATATATGGATTTATATTTATTTGGGGCAAAATTAGTTTTTCCGTAATACCAAAACTAAAAAAATGAAGATTTAAATTTTCATTAAAGGGAAATACTTACTTTAACTAGAAATCAAATATTTTTCCATGTTGTCTAATCTTTTACCTCAGTTTTTAAAATCTTAATTTAATTTTAATCTTTAATTTTTCACAATTTTATACCAAAAATAGATTGTTTAGAATCAGGTGAAAAAACTTTGTAGAAATATTTTAAGACTAAAATAAGATGAAATTAAGACTAGGCTGTGTGCCTAGCTAAATGATCCCATGTATGGCACTCAATTTAAACATATTTCCTTCTGAGAGGAAGATAAGTAATTTTTTCCTATTTAACAGCTAATATTTGAGAAATTTCATAGTTTTTGGATTGTAACTATTGAGTACTGATATAAGTTACCTATATGTTACTCCTTCCAGGCCACATGCAAGCTGAAGCTAAAATCAGAAGATCTTTACTGCGTCAGATTTTCAGAATACAAAATATACAGTCAAAAATCTTTCTGGAAGATCTGTTTTTTCCAAACTGATCAGAAAAATATTTTCAGATTTGTGTGCCAATAACATCAGCCAGTTTACAAATAAGACTTATTTGTAAACTGATATTGATACTGTAATCGAATTTCTGCCTAGTAAAGTTTTTTTATTGACTACAGTGGAAAGGAAGAACAGCTGACAAAAGAACCTTAGGATCTAAATATAAATATGTCTTTAAAATAAAGATTAAAGTAATTTCATATATTTCTTCTGAAAAGCAAGATTCCACATATTGGACTTTAACAGATTATAATAATTATTATTATTATATGTAAAAATAACTGCCTCATGAAAATAGCTTTATTAATTATTGTGCAGTATAAATTCAAAGTTATGAAAGATAGACAGCAATATAAAAAGCCTATCCAGTCACTAAACAGTGACTTTGGAATTGGAGTTGAAAGAGTCACAGGAATTTTCCCCTAAATCAAAGTTATGCAAATCTGCCATAACTGAAGTTTTGTATGTTTTATGAGAACTGTATGTGATTTTCTCAAATGAAGGGAAAGAAACCACAATTCTTTCCAGTTTTAAGGACAGTGTGGTGTGTTCTTCAGAAGGGCAATCTAGAAAGAACAGTGAATTAATGAAGAGTAAAAAAGTTGTTTAAAAAAAAACTTGAGAAGAAACACAGACACGTATTTCTGAAAATCAAATACTGACAGATGCAGATGTCTTGATAATATTAATTTATGATTTTTTTTGCTTTCTTACAAAACAAGCTAAGAGAATGTTCTGTGCAAGAATAACGAGATTTAATTATTTTCCTTGTCTTACCAGCAAATGGGCTGAAATGGCCTAATTTCTCTGTCACAAACCTATCGCATTCATTATTTCTTTTCAGCTTTTAATGAATAGTCATAGTCATGGGTATGGATGTAGAGATTTGCACTCAAGTTTGTGCAGACAGGAGTCATTTCACATACTTCTGCAGTGTGATTTTTTCTTGTTTTGAAAGTGAAAGTGTTTTTTTTAAGTAAGCAGAAGAATATTACCAAAACTGGAATTTATCAGGTTATCAAGTTCTTGCTATATAATATCTGAAACTATTTATTTATTTATAAATATCTGCTGCTGTATCATACGGTCTGCATAGATTACACAAGAATGAATAAAAAGCTTTCCTCCACAAATTTGTATCCCTCAAGTGATATTTAGAAGGTATTTGGAGGAGGAAAATGTGTAGCAATTTTCATATTATTTATAAAAAAAGAAAAAAAATAGATACTAATCGAAATTTCCATGTCCTAAGTACATTGGAACAATATTGTGGGCTTCCACCCTGGAAAATGGAGATTTTGATTTTCTCCCAGAACATGAGGTAGGTTTTGGAATAAAAGCAAAGAAAAACATTATGACACTTCTGTGGGACCTGTACCCTTGGCTTTTGGAAAATATGCTCTAAATTCTGTGAATTTTAAACATCTAATATGTGTACAGAACCCTGTTGCATTAACTAGAAATGATAAAGAAATGGCTAGCAATGACATAAGTGCTCCATGGGGGTCTTAGACATGAATATGGTAATATCACTATCGAAATTCCAACCAGCCAATTGGAAAATGGATTTGGAAAAACAGCATTCAGCCTATGATAATTGCAGTTTAAATCCTTAACGCTCCAGCAGAATTCATACTCCATTAAATTAAGTGCTCTACAGAAGCAGACTTCAGAAGCCTGATATTTAAGAAACATAAGCAAAGAGGAGACTGGACTTAAATACAGGACTTTCTAAAAGGTGTTCCAAGAGCTGTTCCAAAGAACAGCTGCAGAGCAAGTGCAATTGTTGAACTTCTTTGCCAACCCAGTTCTGGGTAATGAAGCCTCAGAACAGAATACTGTACAAGCAGAGCATGCACACCTTTTCAAAATAATGTCTTCTGTGTGACCTTGATATGCATAGAACCATGGATGTATTATTGATAGTTGGGGTGGTTTTGAACGTGTTGCTCAGCAATGAAGTATTTCACTCAAAAGAAAATATTATAGTGTTAATAACTATAACAAATAGATAGGAATGGAGGTATTCAGTTTCAGGATTATAGTTCTAGACTCTCTAGACTTACATAACAAAGTATTGGCTTCATATAAATAAAACCAAGAAAGGTAGTGTTTTCAATTTGAGTGCTGTTGTTCCAAATATTGTCTTAGTCTGAAGAGTTACAAATTGGCAGATTCCAAGGAAGAGAATCCGGGGTTTGCACACATGTCCAATGCAACGCCCAATGTCTCGTCAAGTCCTCAGCCTCTGTCATCTGCTTCTTCACAGACTTTCTGTTCCAACTTTTTTAAAGTCACTATGCCATATTGGGATGACATTCTAGCTAGACCTACTTGCAAACTGTAACTTTTGAGAGTTTAAAATCTCCACTTGCTATTCAATTTCTTCTTTTTTAAACCTCATCAAACTTCCTAGTCTAAAAGACACCTAATTAAACTTCCCTGTGTGTTCATCCTGGCTAGCATATTTTAAATAGCACTTCTGTATGAATTGATGAAAAGCTAGTTTATTTTATATCAAAATTGTTTCATGCATTTCAGCATAATAAGTGGAGACAAGATCCCATCTTCACTTGGATCAGATTCACTTTTTTTAAAAAATAATGGTTTGAGTTATTAAAGAAATAAGTACTTATGTGCTACGTGTGTGGAAAATGGTTTGATTAAACAGACATTTGGGAGAAGTTTCATCTGACTTGTATTGTACATCTACCAGGTAAACACCAACAACTGAGCTATGTCTCTGAAGTCTTTTTATAGTCAACATAAAAAACGCAATTCTGAGTTGTTATTCCTCTTATCATGAGGAAGACATTTAAACTGGGTCATATTAATTACACTCTAAAAGTTCCCACTTCCCAACATTCATAATAAAAGGAGTCTAGACAACTGGCTCAGAGGTATATGTTTGCATTCCAGACTTCCAAAACTAGGCATCAGGAGACAAATTTGTGTTCAAAAGTCAGAAAAGGAGCTAATTAATCACATATGTTGATTCTATCTGTCCAGTGTGCAGATTTTATGAGTGGTTTTTTGTCCTGGTCTGAAGCAGCTCCTATCCACATTAAAACAGTGTTGAAACTGCAATTTATATAATATGGACTTGTGTTCCTGCTCCTTAGGGAAGTGGGATTAAATTGGATGTTTACAAGAAAATCCCATTTTGTAATCCAGTAGTCTTTCCTTTTTATTCAGTTACACCTTTAGATTCTTTAGCAGGAAAGTTAAACTTCAGAAAGAAGGGTTAACAGTGTTTATATTAAATATATCTCTTCTTTTTTAAAAAAAATATTTGGATGGTGGGAGGTGTGGGGAATCTTTCCTTCAATTGCTGTTTTATCTGTTTGAATATGTAATTAAGAGAGTGGCATCTTCAACAAAGGGGAAAAGAATGAACTTATCCAGTTTCCATATTTGTGATAGAAAAGAGTAACACCGTTTCCCCCTCCATTTTCATGCCCTCGTACATACAGGTAAACTCTTCTAGTCCAGACTTCTCTGTCAATAAGATCTAAAAAAACCCAAAACACAAACCCTTAAAAGATACAAAACATCACATGACGTGGAATCCTCAGTACCTTCCTATTTCTCAGGGTTGGAGGGTGAGCAGGTAGAGGGTATGGGGGTGGTGGACTTTATCAAAATGGAATCAAATCCTTAGACTGAAAAAAATACCTAAATCTTGCTTTGGCTGCATGGAAGACATTAGAGCCATGCTTTCTCTCTCTATTCCACAACAAACTCACCCTAATATATATACTATCATATGCCATTTGGATTTTAAGAGCCACAAGAGCAGAAGAAAAGAGTGTTTATAAAACTCTAGAAGTGTCCTCTCTTATTATTCTCCTAGTCTCTCACCTGCCAAGCTGGGGACAACATAACTAGGTTTGGTCTATGCTAACAGATGAAAAGCATTATTTGGTGAAAAGTATGTAGGAACTCTCTAGATGACGAATAGGACATGCATGGCAAGAAGGAGATGGAAATATCTTCCCAGAAAAATTGTTTTGCCTTACAAAAGGAGGTAGTTCAGACACAACCTTTTGGTGTTTTGTTTGGTTATTTTCTCTATTCTCCTGTCCACCAGACAAGTGCAAGGACTGGATGGGACCATAGCTTCCAAATTAGGTGCCTAATCTGGCCAACAAAGGAAACCAGGATTTCAGGGTATTTTGCAGGGTCCTATAATGAACAGTGTCAGACAGAGGTTCTGGATTTCAAAATCTGGGATGCAGAGAATGTGCTGTGTCCGCTTCCAGGCTTGCTGCCAGGGAGCAACCCATCAAGTTTATCTCCATAGTCCAAGTTTGGAACATCAGCACAATGCCAGACAGGGAATCCAAATTACAACTTCCAAGGAGTAAACATCTTGTCTGTCCCACCCCAGGATAGTCCTAGCAGAGCCTCAGCCCCATTGTTCACGTATGAAACCCATCACAATGAATCATTGGGCCCAGATCCCCCTATCATCTTTAAAACTAAAGGAACTTCCTGCTGAGGGGAATAGGACACAGTATGGTGAAAGAACATATTGGGATTACACAGAATTTATTAAAGCATGTCTCAAGGAGGAAAGAAAGGTGGGAAAAGGGGAAGTATTTATGTGATTTGGGAAGAAACAAGTATGGGAAATAGAAGATGTAACAGAATAGAAGAGTCCATTTGCAGGTAAGCAGGAGCTGGTCAGTATGCTTTCTGGCCATGCCCTGACCCTGATCCCTGCAATCTGTTATGTCTCCTTGTTAAATTCCTTCAGTTGTTTTCTAGGAAGAGACTCTTCACCCCATGACCACGTGTGTGTGTATGGGTCTATGGTGTCAACTGGAGTGAATGCAGATGTGGGAGTGAGTGTGGGATCACTAGTGAAGATCAACCTGAACAAGCCAGCAGAGAGTGGCTTGGAATTAAGGGTGTGTGTGAATGTGCCAGCATTTGAGGAGGCTGGGATCCAGAAACTGAAACTGGTCAGGCTGGGTGGATGAGCTCAGTAGCTGCCCTCAATCTTGCAAAGCTTGCCTCTAGCAGACTTCCTGCTCAGCCAAAGCTGGAAGCAGGGTGAGCCATTGTTCTCTGTGCTCACGTGAGTTCTCTGTGTCTGTTCTTTGTGAGGACAGATATATAAATGTGTATATATATTCTATATAGTGTAAACTATCTGTTGGGAGTAGGCACTCAGCCTTCTTATTGGAGAGACTGCGAGACTGAGTCAAAGGTCTTTTCCAACCTAAAGGCTTCTATGAGTCTATTAACTCACGTCTCAGAGACGGCCATAGAAGACCTGAGCTATGTAAGAAGTGGTTCCCAACCACACCCTATCAGGTAATTCCAACTGCAATTATTTGTCTGAAACTAGAAATATTGCGACTGGCTGTCATTGAAAAGCCAAAGTTGTATGGGTAATAGAATTTAAGGTTGGAGAGTAAGTGTAGCCACTTAGCTACACAAAGAAACTATCAATCAAAAGTCCAGTCTTCAATCATTGAATGACCCTAGGAAAGGTTTTTTAAATTGTTATGTAAGTTTGGCCATGTATAAGGTAGTCTCTAACCTAGGAATACATTGAATAGGTATTGATAAAGAAGATGGTAATCTAAGTGAGAAGGGTGACATCTCTGCACTGGGTTAGAACAAAAGACAATGAGACTAGTTTTCATACCTTCAAGGCAGGTTAACTACAAAACACCCACATAATTTGAATAGGTTTTGGCACTATAACACCATTAAAGATATTTCAGACTCTTTCAGAGTGATCCAGGGTAACCTAATTCACAGCAGTGGAAACTGGTTCTAGGCATAGTATGTTTTTTTAATAGTTCTTTCATTGCATCAAAATAATTCTGAATATCTAAAATATCTATCACTGCAGCATATAAACTGCATGTAAATTCTGTACTTTGTAACATCTGGATAACCAAAAAGAAAAGGAGACACCATAGCAGCATGTCTTAATCAGTGCATTATGTTTTGCAGATGGGCTGGGAAATTTTTCTGGTTAGTATTTTTTTTCTTTCATTGTCTGATACACACTTTGATAGGCTTGATGTAAATTTCAAAAAGGACAAAGAAGCCAAAATAAGAATTTTATATTAAGAGATAAAATGACTTTTAAATTTTTTTTCTTAAAAAGAACAAACTTTTTTGTTTCCTGCTTTGACAGGTTGTTAATCTCTTTGTATCATAGAAAGGACTGCCAGAAAGAGGATGGACTGAAAGCCAAAACTAAGTGATGCTTACACAGTACAAAAGAGAGTTGGCAGGTCCTCAAAACTGATTATTTAAAATCTATTTTCCAGAAGATCTGATAAACTGAGTTTCCACAACCTGAAATGGACTATTACATAAAGATATCCCCAGGCACTGCTTGCAGTCAACAAATCAAACAGATCAGAGCTTTTATCAAATTTGATCAACAAGCTGTAATCTCTTTAAAAATTTTCCAAATGTGTTTAAGCATTTTTGCAAGCCTTGTATAGTCTTACAGTACATGACCTTCTCTTTCTCTCCTCCTTCTTTGTAAAGAACTTAATTCAATTTGTCTGCTTGAAAGAACAATCTTGTAATACAAAAGTAGCCCAGATTAGGAGTTCTCTGGGACTCCAGCATCTAGAATCACTATTTGCCATAAGAGACAGTGATATTATGAAAGTCATGCAAAACAGAAATTGCCAACTGCCAGTTTACCTCTTGACTCTCTTTTGTACTGGATTGTAGAGTAGTTTTGCCCACCTGTCACATGACCACACTGCCCATCTGTCAGTCTAACCTGTTGTAGTTGAGACAGCCACAATTCACAGAATACCACTATACAACTTCAGAAGGCTCAAAGTGTCTTCCTCTGGGTCACTGACTACTTTCATAGGTTCCACAGTTGCTGCAGGGCCACCAGCTTCTTAAATTCTTTCTTCTGTAATCTCTGGAGCTGCTGTGGGACCAGCTGCCCTTTTCTGTATTGCTGGCAGCTCCTTCCAGGTCTCCTGTTGCACCTGCAAGCCCTGGAACTCCAGCACAAGCCTCAGGACCATCTGCTGCTTTTTTGCTCTCTAGCACAACCTTTTATACTCTTGATCTGACATCCCCTACTCCTGTGTGCCCTTCTGTGATTGGTCAGTATCCCGTGTCTCATTGCCTTCAATGTTGTTCACCTGTAGCTCATTAGGGATGAGGCTGGGCCCCACTCCCAACTAATACAAACCGTGTCCTCACAAGTTGTGATTTCCATTTAAATTTTAAACAGAGGTGAATGCATTCTGTAAGAGGATAAGAGAGGCTTGACTTGAGAGGAAGGCAGGGAAAACTTGGCCGTTGTCAATCCCCATTGGAAGCAAGTGTCTGAGCAAGTGGAACCTGCAGCTGTCTGATCCATCAGCATGCAGGAATGTCAGACACAGCCATGACACAGCTCTGACTCCTTCCCAGGTGACACATCAGAACACTATGAAGGGCACTTTGGGGTGAGGAGTGGAAGCTGAGTTTAAATGTCCAGGAGGTACCAGGGACATAAAGGTGCTGCTTAGGAGCAGTGATGTGAAGCATCATGAAAAATCTTTGCCTGAGAAAATTTGGGTCAGTGCTATATGTTGGTCTAGGAGACAAGACTAAAAAAAAAAAAAAAAAAAATAGAGATCTGCTCTTCCTGAAACTTTTTAAAAGACAATAATTTCCCTTTTTTCTTCATGTGTAGATTTGGAAAACTCTTAAGGGCTATTTCTTCTTAAAAATACTGGATTTTTCTACCTCTTGTAGAAGCAAGACTTGCTTCTCCCTGCATTGCCATAACTCAGATAAACACTAAATATAGTACAATTAATCAGTTATGCCAAAGATAATTTCGGCTTAGTGTGGGTCTACCAGGCAGTGTACTGAAGTGCCCCTAAAAGCTGATATAGCTGAATGTCACACTGCTATGCAGAAATACTGTCTTGTGTTTCAAAAACTGATACACTGGGGGCCCCTACATCAAAGTGTCTCATGAGGTGTAAGCACATACCATATTGTGAGTCACATTTTTCCTTTGGTTGCTGGTGTTCTGATTCAATTCTTCGTCATAGATATGCCACTGTAGAGCATGTAGGCATGTATTTTTCCACTGTGCTTAATAATAGGAGACTTATATTTGTAGAAAATAGCAGAATTAGAAAGTATTTCTGGTATACTACACAGTAAGTATCTTTGATAAAAAGGTAGACAGCTGATTCTTTATAATCTCCCTTGTCAGAAGATGCTGTACTCCTTTCCCTCTGCAATTCTGCAATACCGCTGTTCAACATTTATGAACTCATAAAAGGTAGTTTCATCATCTATAAGAAATTTATTATTCACCTGATTCCATTTCATAGTGCCATAGTTGTCATACATCAGAGTTAATACTAATTGGCACACTTTTATCAAGATTATAAAAGGTTAAAATAGGCATGCAATATACAAATATTTTCTCTGAGTAAATGCCTTTATTGGCATAGTAGGGAATCCTCTCCTCTCCTCTCCTCTCCTCTCCTCTCCCCTTCCCCACAGATATGTTATACTTTTATGTACACTGAAACACCTCTGAGACAAGGTCTGAAATATCTCTCCTTGCTTTTCCTTCTACACAACAAGTAACTAGCAGTCCTAGAGATTGTGATACTGCCTGGAGAGGCAGAATTTGTGGGGTTAAACTATACCAGAGAAAATGAGTCAAATATGAGTCTTGCTTCACGACTCTTTGAGGAGGGTGCATTAAACACCATGTTATTCTTTTCCTTAAAGGACAAGATTGACTCATAATTAGTTGTTTGAAAAAACACAGTGTAGGCTTATCTTCAAATTTATTATTTCTCTCTCAATGACGGAACCTTCTTGAGACTTTGAGGGAGATTTTCCTGTATCAACTACCTAACTCCAGAGCCTGCAGTGTGCCTGTACAAACTGTCATCCTAGTTTTCCTAAGACTTGATAGAGGTAGACTCTAAAGTGCTTTAAGTGTTTTCTGCACAGAAGTCTAGTAGCCTTGAGAAGCATAGAAGGACTTTTTTTTTCTCCTAAATTTTGTGGCTTTGAGTGACCTATACTTAGATCCTCATCTCAATTGACAGTAAAATATAGACCAGGTAAAAAATCTGTGGTTTATCTCACCTTTTTTTTCTTTATATACTTCATTTTTCAATAAAATGTAATTTTTCTTTTATTGTATGTTACAATGATTTTTTTTTTTTCTTCCAGGAAATCTAAAGAATTCATGGTTACATAAGGCATGCAAATATAACCAAAAGCAGAGAACTAAATCCTTCAGATTTAGATCTAGATCAAATTCAGATCTCAGAAAGACACTTATTTTATGCTTCCTTTTCTATAGTAGTAATAACACTTAGAGCTTTTAACTCCCTGAGTATCAGTGAAGAAATGCAAGTTCGTTTCAAGTTAACAGGGAGCTGTACTTCATATATGGAGAACTTGAAATGATTGAGTTCTGCTATCAAAATGGCTAAAGCTGGAATTTTGTGGCTGGTGAGGCATCATAGTAATTTCTTATCAGAGTAGAGCTAGTGTTTGGGAAGGCCATTAGTTATCCATGACTTCCCTCTTGTTTACTCCTCCGCCCCTTTTTGTAAGCAGGTGAATCTCAGAAAAATTTTAGTTCATAGTCATAAAATCACAGAAGAGTTTGGGTTGGGAGAGACCTTTAAAGGATATTTAATTCAACTCCCCCATAATAAGCAGATCTTCAACTAAATCAGATTTCCCAGAGCTCCATCCAACTTAATCTTGAATGTTTCGAGGGATGGGGCATTTACCATCTTGCTGGGCAACCAGCAAGTTCCAGTGTTTCACCACCCCCATTGCAAAAAATTACTTCCTTATATGTAGTCTGAATTTATCCTCCTTTAGTTTAAAACCTCTAAAATTATTGAAGGGAAGCAATAAGATTTCCCCAGAGCCTTCCCTCCTCCAGGCTGAAAAAATGCAGCTCCCTTGGCCTGGCCTGATAGCAGAGGTCCTCCAGCCCTGCAGTCATTTTTGTGGCCCTATGCTGGACTTGCTTCAATAGGTCTTTCCTGTGCTGAGGACAACAGAGCTGGACGCAGTTCTCCAGATGGAGAGAGCAAAGGAGGAGATTTTCTCCTTCTCAAGAGCAAAGGAGAAGGAGAAAATCACCTCCGCTAGCCTGATGGCCATGCTTCTTTAGGTGCAGGCCAGGATACAGCTGGCTTTCTGGTGCACACTATCAGATTGTGTTGAGCTTTCCATTCACCAGCATCCCCAAGTCCTTCTCCTGCAGGCCCTCAATTCATTCATGCCCCAGCCTTTATTGATACTAGTGGATTGCCCTGACCCAGGTCCAGCACTTTGCACTTGGCTTTATTGAATTTCAGGACCTTTCCATGCGCCCACTTGTCACACCAGTCCATGTCCCTCTGCATGGCATCCCATCCCTCATGCATGCCAACTGCACTGCTCCACTTGGTGTCATCTGCAACCTAGCAAGGGATGCATTTGGATTCCACCATGTCATTGATGATGAAACAGTACCAGTCCCAGTAGAGACCCCTGAGGGACAGCATCATCAGTATCTGCATCTGACATTGCAGCCATTGACCACTACTCTTTTGATGAGAACATTCAACTAATTCCTCGTCCACGGAACAGTCCATCTATCAAATCCATATTTCGCAAATTTAGAGAGAAGGGTGTTGCTGGAGACCATGTCAAAGACTTTACAGAAGTCCAGATAGATGACATTCATGGCTTGTTTACTGAGTAGTTCTACCGTCCAATTCAATATTGTTGCCATGCAAACGAACTGCCAAAATACAGCACAACAGATAGCTTTAAAGACAGCTTCAAAGGCCACAAGAAAGATCAAGCAATTTAACTGGTATTTGTTGCATAATCCTATCACTGGTATTAAAATTTGCCATGCATAGAATTTCACTTTAAACCCTGCTGATCTGCAGAGAATCCAATAACCTGCTGGAGTGCAAAACCAAGTATTCTTATGTCTAATAAAAAAACAGAGAAATTATTTTATGGCCCATTTTAGAAAACCCTGGAAAAGCCTCTTTCTCTATTGACAGTAGAGGGAATTTACAGATAACTTTCCATGTAATTTACAGTTCTCTCCCAAACTGTATAAGTATCAGCCACTCCAGATCTCATGAACACAATGAGGAGACTTTTAGACTTTTCCTACCTCATTGGGAAACAGGGTGAAACAATAAGTGGGGAAAGATTAAGAGCTCCAGGAAAAGTTCAGGGATATTCATCTGTAAGTAAAGAAAATTGGAGAAGGTACAACTGAGAAAGGAGTATAAAGAACAGTTTAGCTGTCAGAGCAGACTGTAATTTATGGATCAGTCCCCAGTGGGTAGGAAGGACTGTATCAAAAAGAATGATGCTCCTACACACAGGGAAATCTGTCCACTTCATTTTCAAAAGTAGGAGTTTGTGCATTTGCAGATCACTGTACAAGTATATTAGAGAGTTATTTTTGTCAGATCCAGAAACAGTTCAGAAAACATTTCGTAGTTATTTTCATATCTTGAGAACGTATCTGTATGCACATTAAAATGTGTGCAAACTCTTATAGAAGCTCATTAATTTGAGGAAAAAAAATCTTAAATTTAATCAGTATCAGGAGAACGAGAAGTTATGGAAAAAAATGTGTTTAAGTCGGAGAGATTCAGTCAAATGTTAGAAACTCATTTTGTGGATCTTTGAAGCAAAGGTTTTTCAATAGCTGTTCCATATCTCCCATACAACCATGTAAGAGACTAGAGAGAAAGGTCTAGTATGGGATTAATCAGATCCTAAAACACACTGATTCCCCGAATATATGAATAAACCTGTCATTGTTGTTGTGGCATGTAGAAATGCTGCCAGACCATCCCAAACTCTGTCCCCCTGAATTTTACAGGGAACTTCAAGTCTTCCTTTATTTGAAATCAAAATTCACCTTACCTAAGCTTTTACTGGATATTTTACAGTCATGGGAACAAAATCATCTTATTGGGAAAAAAGGGTATAAACTAGATATATTTCATATCTAGGGGAGAATCACTAAAAGGATTCTGTTTGTAAAAATATTACTTGAGTTTGTGGATTTGAGGAAACTGTTTTATAATTTGGTCTACTGCTGCAGTACAGACTGGGGGTAAAGATAGTGTTTAAAAATCCTTTTCCAACAGGACAAGATAGCAAATAATTACTTGTTTCTATTCTTTATAATCTACCACAAATTTGTGCTGTTAGGAAAGAGATTTTATAGTTCAGCTATTCTGCACTTTAAAAGTCATAACAGAGAAGACATATCTCTGTCAAAATAAATCTCTTGAAGTACAGTATGAAATAATATATTTGCAAAAAATGTGAAATACATGAGGAATTCCGTAAAGATGTGCTCTTCTGCTGTGTACAGATGGTCAGATGCAATTTAGCTTGAAATCCATCATATATGATCTGGTATGGTTCAACTTGTCAAATTAAATTCTTGACAGGCTCAGTCTTTAAAGAAGTACTAAAGCTTATATAACAGCAATAATTGGTCAGCACAGGTCTATTTTCAGAAGCATCTGATCCTAACCAACTTTGAAAACGGGAACATTTTGGCAAAAAATGATTGATCTCAAAAACCAGACTTAAAGACATATGTCTCTTTGGATTTAAGCTTATGCGAAACAAACAAACAAATTAACAAACAAACAAAAAACCCCAAGCAACCAAACCCAAAAGAACAAACCCAAAAAACCCACAGGACTTTACAAGATTGAATTTTATTACTTAAATGAAATTGGAGAGCTTCCCTCCCTTCTCAGAGCACAATATTCAGAAGCATTTCTGAGCTATTATCATTGCTCTCAGAGAATGGAGAGTAGTGCTTTCATTGGTGTGGGATCCTGGAGCTGCACTGAGATTGTAGAAGCCACAGTTGTACTGGAAGACAAAGGAAAGGGACATCGTAAGAACTTTACAAAGGAGCACAACAGGAGCAATGGTTGCTGGAAGGACTTTGTCAGAAGCCCCAGATGGAGAAGAGCATTCACTGTGGTGACCTATTAAAGAGTCAAACAATGTGCTACAGCTGGCCCTTTGGACAGATACCCCCTGTTGTCCTTTCCAAAGTAAAAAAAAAAAAAAAAAACAAAACAAAAAAAACAACGTATAATATTTGATAGTCGCAGAAGAGTTAGAATGAAGCACGGATTGGTACAGCCATTGCACAAAGCTCACACGGATAATCTCCAGCCCAGCCAGCCTGCCTGTTCTAGACTTGCCTTTTCCAGTTACAGACTAGCAGTATGTCCAAATTGCCTTCTCCATGGCACAGGCATCTTCTGTGCACCTGTGTTCATCTCTGTAATACCTGAAAAATTTCTGGCAATACATTTGCCATCCTTCTGCCACATTTAATTCAAAAATACCAATTGGGTCTGCAGAGGCATGCTTGACACAGCTCACGTGACATGAGTGCTATATATTTTTATTTGGATGTTTGCTAGTAAACTTGCTTAATGTAACATTAATATTTCTTTATAAACATAGAAAAATGCATTTAGTGAAATAATGTTCAAAATTCCTCAATAAATATATTTCTTTACATATTTGGGGTTTTTAGAAGTTTTTGGGAATGCCTACAAAGGGACAGGAGATATTAAATTTAGTACCTTATACTTGCTCATTTTGGACAAATACTTTTTCTTTAAATTTTCAGATTATGTTGCATATTAAATCCTTCATAATGGAAGAAAATATAACAATACTTGGAAAATGTACAGTAGAGATAGGCTGTGACATTAAAACCAAAGACACTGGGAAATTTCCACATGGATTTTTATTCTTTATGTTCCTTCTTTACATGAGTACAGACCCCAACAGGATACCAGCTCCACAGAATGCCTACTAAAGCAGCAAAATATGGAGATCTTAATAGTATGATATAAGAAAGAGGCCAGACTTACAAACTAATTTGTTATCTGGTTGCTGAAGGATATGACAAATATCCCATGTGGATGCTTTTTCCATTCCACCTGTTAGTGTTTACTCATAGGCCACTTTTTTTAACAACTATCTTTTTAGTAATAAAAATTACTAAATAGCAGATACACTGGGATTTTTTAAGCACTGAGTATAGTTGAACTCCTAATGTATTTTTCAAAATATGTGAAAGTATTGTTTGTTTTGTCTGAATTATTCAAGTTATTTAATCAGAGCTTAAAAAATTAGGTTTGTAGCCAAATATCTCAACTGAGTATTTAGTGATTTTTTTTTTCCTCACAATAAAACCAGGGCTTTCAGAGTCAATGTTTGCCAAATGTTTCCATAAGCAGAGAGTATTTTGCTCCCCTTGCTCACATGCTGTGAATTATAAGAATAAATAGATTTGGTAATTTTAATAAAGGCAGAAATGGAGTTGTTTCATGCATAGCCTAATCACTAGGATGCTCTTTGTTTGATTAAAATGTCAAGAAGGCTATTAGGAAGCAAAGACAAAGGCAAAAAAATTACTTGGGATAAATAGCCCTCTACCAAAACTCCAGGAATAATCAACAGTTATTAATTTATGTTCTCTGCTTGTGATCCTCTGCTGAGCTCACCAGACTAGCTTGTTAAAGGGTCAAGAGAAATTGTGCAGCTAAACTGGCTGTAAATTGCATAACCATATAAGCAAGGAGCCAGACTCAGGGCTCTCAGACCTCAGAGCCCAGTGGTCAGTGAAGCTGGGAAGGTTGCACAGGTCTCTGGAAAACGCTAACAAGATTTTAGGTAATTCTGTTGTGGATATAGATCTTTGCTCAGAAAACTTTTGTTCTTAGCTTTCACTGTCTGGCTATTCTGTTCCCCCCAAACATACAGGGGGAAGATATTGTCTTACAGAGAATTATCTTGTAGGTAAGATATTGTCTTACAGAGAATTAACTTGAGAAAATCTGATCAATGGACAGTTTATCCTATCCCAGTGGAGCCATAAAGTCTTGAATTTTTCATAAGCCTTCATGTACCAGGCAGTACACACAGAAAAAGGAGGCAGGTATAAATGCATTAGGTCTGTAACTAATACAGACGTCTGTGGCATACTGGATGCTGCTTGTAAAGTTATCCACACTTAATGAAGGAAAAAATGAAATTAATTGTCCAAATGCAAGTTCCACACTTGAGCTGACAATATAACCCAAAAATCCTGTGTTCTTTGTGATATAATCTTTCCTACAGATGATACTGCTTATTGTGCTGATAGACCTTGTTCTGACTGACTAAAACATCATACAGGATAAGGGCAAACATCAAGTGTCATTGCAGTGAAAAACATAAAGGCCCAATTAAGTGTTCTGCTGCAGTCAAAAGGGATGCTGCAGCTTTTTAGGAAAAAAAGTTTGTAAGAGTAAAAGCATTTGATGACCAAATCATGGAAAATAAAACAACAGAAAAGGAAGTAATATTCCTTGTGGAAACAGAAAATATTTCTGAATGAAGTGAGACTTTCACATTTTTGCAGTCTTGAATATTAAACCGTGGTTTGTAGAAGAGTCCTTGTAACCTTTCATATTATTTGCCAACTGAGCATAACATGTCAAAACATGTGTGTCAAAACACAGACTTCTAATCAATACAGTGGTGACTGACAAACAGTTTCTCAAAAAGATGAAGTTTTCAGCCCTCTCAGTTGTGTTAGTTCTGGTACTCAAACCCTTCAAAATGTATGGTGCCTAATTGAGCTTGCAAAGTTAGCACATAACATCGATAATGGAAAACACACATGGCTTCTTCGAGATATTTGAGCTTGAAAGTGGGAGTAGAAATCCCAAGCTGTTACTGCATTTTACATCATTATGCTGGACTACTTGCTGGGGAGATTGAGCATCACTCATCTGATTTGATACCTCTTCAACTGATAGCTGATAGCACGTCGTCCTGTATATCCTTATACTTGATCCTTTGTAAGAACACTGACATGTCTGAATTAGTACATCTGTCCAGTTCCGACAAGCTACAAGCACGTATTTTATGACCAGGTAGAAGATGTCTATGTGGGTGGTAAAGTTTATGCTATATGGAAAGCATATTCCTTGGAACACTAAGACACTTCAAAACTCTTTACTGTTTTATAAACAAGACTTTCTAAGCTTTGGAGTAAAAACATGATAGCTGGGCAGCACGATAACATATTGCAGAGATAGCAGAGTAGCTTTGTTAAAAAAAAAAAAAGAAAAAAAATATTACTTTAGAAAGGACTCCCATTTATTAGAAAAGGAATTTTGTAGGTGCCTGTTTCAGAAAGTTTCTTAAACTGCACAGTTGTTGGCAGCAGATCAGATTATCTTTTTTTGTCCTTGAATTTCACAGCACCATGAAGGTTGGAAAATGAAAAACTGCTTGGAAATTATGTGCATTATCACTCAGTCATATCATAAAATAACAGGATATTTCTTATTATGATATACAAGAAAAGGTTCAGCTCTCTGTAATTCTCTAGAGGGGTATGGCAAAGCGCTGTGCAGTTCATTCCAATCATACCTACAAGTTTAACTGTGTGTGATGCATTTTTGTCATGAATTTGTAACACCAGTTGCATCTATACGCCTGTGTTGCAAAGTTTTTGTACACCTCCGAGCCTTCTGATTTACTGTAAGAACTTTGCAAAGCAGTCCCTTCACCTGCTCTACCTGGTTGGGGTTTTTATGGTTGTGTTTTGTTTTATTTTTCCTTTTTTCCCCCTCTAAAAACATTTCTTAATAGAAATGGCATTTTGCTTTAAAATGTCCCAGCATATTTTCTAAAGCGCCATACTGTTTTTTATTGTACCACATACAAAAAAGGATGCCGGATTATATAGCGAGGGCAAAAAAGTATGCTTAAAATCTCATTCCTAATTTTTTTCCTTCATGACTCTCATTTCATTGTATTTTAGAATTCATTTAATTATATTTTAGGACTATTTTCTGTTTGACAAGTCTGTTGGTAGAGAATGAGTCATCCACCCAGCCTTCTGGCTCCATTAGGTAAAAAGCCATCTTTGTGGTGATTCCTTCCTGTGAGAAACCTCCATCACTAATTTAACCTTTCTAGTTTATTCCTTACTCGAGGTTCAAGGCAGCAGCTAAAGGAATGGAGTAAATGGAGACAAGTTCATGCTTGGGGTGGCAGACAAACCCCTTCTTTCCCAACTTGCTTTCTCAGGTGCCCATGTACAACAGATATGAGGCTCTGGATGTGGAAGACCAGTCAATGGATGCTGTACATGATGGTTCCTCTACACCAGAGGTGTTGCCAAGGTCAGAATGGTGTTCCTTTCAAATCACAATTCCATTCACAAGGAAAAAAAGGCAAATTATAGTTGTATGTGACTGCCTTCTAAGAGAAACCAATATGTCAGAGAGACCCTTCTTTTAGGGAATTCTGCATGCTCCCTATATTGCAGAAGATTGCTAGAGAACTTCCTAGTCTGATACAGCCCTTGGACTACTACCCATTATTTCTCTTCTTGTGTGAGTGGCCATGCAGCTGCAACATGTAGTCAAAGGGCAAATAAAGAGTGTTGGGGGTTAGTTTTTTTTNNCTCTCTCTCTCTCTCTCTCTCTTTCTCTCTCAGCTTCGGAGGAGGATGGTTGGAGCTGCTGCTTCAGGAAGGGAATTCACTGCTGCTTCAGGAAGGGAATTCACTGCTGCCGCCGGAGCCCAGCCCAGAGCTGCTGCTTCTGCCGTGGGGTGAGCCTCTGCTTGTGAGAGCAGCCACTGAACTGGGACCTCATTATCACCCACTTCACTAAAAGAGGGACCTGTCCCCATCTGCTCGGGTGCCACAGATCCTGAGCTCGCCTCTCCCTGCCCTGCTCAGAGCTGGGTCGCTGCTGCCCCACTCCCGCTGCTTCTTCGGCACTGCTCCAAGGTTTTCGCCGCACTGTAGGCCCGCACCCCCTGCCTGCAGAGACATCCTGCCAGCCCACCTTGCTGCTTCCTAGAGTCCTGTTGGGGCACCGGGATCGGCTGCCCCAGGGGTTTGTGAAGCAAGGCCTCTCCTCCATCCCTCCCCATCTCGGCCCAGCCGCCATTGCCGCGTGCTCCCCGAGCCAGCGCCACAGCGCCCCCTGCAGCCGCGGGGGAATCACCGCACCTGCCCTGCCCACGGGAGCCGCCAGCGCCCCTGCTGGCCGAGCCCGGAACTGCACCAAAGGGGAAAGGGCCGCAGTGAAAAGGCTGGGACTGCGCTCCTGGGTCTGATTGGCGTTAACGCCGAACTTGTTGTGGTTCGTTCGTTTGCTTTATTACACATACTAGCAAAGAACTGTTATTCCTATTCCCATATCTTTGCCTGAGAGCCCCTTAATTTCAAAATTATAATAATTTGGACGGAGGGGGTTTACATTCTCCATTCCAAGGGAGGCTTTTCTGCCTTCCCTAGCAGACCCTGTCTTGTAAAACAAGACAAAGAGATTTCGTGGCCTTGAGATGTTTGGTAAGAGCATCTGCAGCACAATTGGCTTTATACTGCCAGTTGCAAGCAGCAACAATGGAAGAAATAAAGTAAGACTCAGTCTATTAATGCATGACTCCATGACTTGCATCAGTGCCACAGTTTTGGGTTTTTTGGTAATGTAAGGGTCTACCTGAAACAAGGCATATCTTCCTCAGAGAGTGAAGAGGGTCTTGGCTCACTGACAGGCCTTTAAACTAGACTTGAAGGGAAAGGGGACCCGTATCAGTCTTGCCTGTGACAAGCTGTGGGATGGCATGCCAAACTGAGAGGCATCTGGCTTTAGTGAGGGCACTCAGCAGACAGAGTGAGGATTCTCCCCCTGTACTTTTCTCTGGTAAGATCCCACGTGGTGTACAGTGTCCAGCTCTGGTGTCCTCAGTACAGTAAAAGCATGAGCCTTTTGGAGCAAGCTGGGGAGGGACACAAAAATGGTCAGAGGGCTGGAGAATCTCTGCTGTGGAGACAGATTGAGAGAGCTGGGTTTGTCCAGCCTGGAGAGGAGAAGGCTCTAGGGAGACCTTAAGTGCATCCTTTCAGTACCTAAAGGGAGCTTGTAAGAGAGATGGGGACAAACATTTTAGTAGGGCCTGCTTTCAATAGCACAAGGGGTGATGGTTTTACAGAATCACAGAATCACA
>VZSE01013226.1:0-17985 GCA_013398275.1 Promerops cafer | reverse complement strand
TTTTTAACATTTTTTGGAAACTTCGGCAGTTCACCTCACAACACCATGTCTAAAAAGTTAGAGCATAGGTTTAGAAACGATAAAGACTGTCCATGAATAATTTAAATATGAGATTTTATATATTTACTATGTGTGGGTTCAAATGCAGTGACTGTCAGGGAATATAAGTCATGAAAAGCAGAAGAATAAATACATCAGATCAACAAAGGCTTCAGAAAAGCCAGGCAAGAAAAATAACAAACCATACAGAACGGATTTGCATTTTTTACCTTTGTGTATGTTCAAGTACCACCTTAATGTTGTTAATTATCTTTTTTGTGTGACTTTTTTACTGAATGTATTAAAATTATTACAAACACTGACCACTGCATCAGGTTAATGGACTATGTTACATGTTTGTCAGGACACCTTCATAGTGGGGAAGTGTAACTCCCACTGGACTGTATTTCCTCCCTGTTTGCCTTGATGCTGTAACTCCTCCCATCACTGAGCTGGAAGTAAGTTTTTGCCCAAGAGGCTCAAATCTGGATGTTTTACTGCAAAATTACAAGAGGTCAGAACTGTCTCTGACTGCGGTAACTCGTAGGCCTTCAGGAGACAAAATGTGCTTAGGTTCCTAATGCAGCACGAGAAAACCTTGGGGGAGATTTACCTCAAGCTGACTCCCATTTTCTATTCAGAGCCTTTTCTTGGTGTCCCATTTTCTAGATAAGGTTGAACAACTGGTACTCTTAAGAAGTTTGTGTGTAGCTTCTGTTGGCTGCAGTTTGCCAAGGTTATTGAAGTTGCGTGGACCTCCTGAGTAACCACCTTGGGAGATGCTGTGCCGTGGTATGACAGGGCAAGGATTCACTAGAGAGAATCACACCCTGATTCGGGACAAAGTGAAAAAGAAACCCAGGTTTAAGCAGATCAGTCCTAAAACTGTAAACCCATAAATTCCATTATATTCATCAGTGACAACCCATCCTGTGATGCATCGATGGAGCAGAGGAGCTTTCACTGAGCAGTAGCTAAGAGTACATGAGGTGATCTTCTTACCTACAAGGGGACAAGGCAGTAGGTGAAAATCAATTCATAGTTTGTTGCCAATATCATGATAGACCCATTGGAAATAAAATAAGCGATGGTAACCAGTGTTTGTAATTCTGGAAAAATTGGTGTAGAACTTATTAAATCATTCAGTCCAAATCTGCTGCTGTGGTGGGTTTCTTCTCAGAGACTGAGCAAGTGTGACAAAGCCAGGGACTGCCTCTGTTCCCTGTGGATATCTGGCCAGTTTCATGAGACCCAGTAAACAGGGCAGGATCCTTCTCTTTTGTAGAGTCATAAAATAGTTTGAGTTGGAAGGAACATTTGTGTTGATTTAGCACAGCCTGTTTTTTTGGTAGCAGGGGAGGGCCACAGAAGTGGCTTCTGTGAGAAGCTGCTAGAAGCTTCCATCCACCATGTCTGATAGAGCCAGTCTCTGATGGCTCTGAAGATGGACATGCTGCTAGCCCAATTAGAGAGGTTGATAATGCCTCTGTGATGACATATTTCAGAAGAAAATCAAAACAGCACACGCACAGCTTTTTTCCAGGGGTGGCAAGGCACCGCCGCCAGGGCCATACCGGCAGTGTGAGGCGATGCACTGCAGCTGCCACCATCTCAGCGCAGCCTGCGGCGAGCCTTGCCTGCCTGGCCACCCCTAGTCAGCCATGCCACAGACAGAAGGGCAGGGGCAGTGGCCACGGCTTCCCTTTCCCGGTGCCCCACAAGAAGAGAGGCATTAAATAGCGCCAGCGCCGCAGCAGCCACCACTGTCCATTCAGTGGCGGCAGGGCCGCGTGGCTGGCGGCGAAAGCGTGGCGAGCGACTCTCAGCAAGGAACCTAGACAAGATCAAACTCTCAGCACTGCGGGATCCTGCAGGAATCTTTTAATTGGTGGAACTTGTTGGCAGTGCTACATACGGGCAANATTGGTGGAACTTGTTGGCAGTGCTACATACGGGCAACAGCTTTTCTTCTAGTCAGAGAAGAGAAGGAGGTGAGGACATGTGAGGGAAAACAACATGGTGGCACCAAGGTCAGTGGAAAAAGGGGAGGAGGTGCTCCAAGTGCTGGAGCCAAGATTCCTCTGCAGGCCATGGTGAGGACCATGGTGAAGCAGGCTGTCCCCCTGCAGCCCATAAGGTCCATGAGGGATGCAGAGATCCACTCGCAGCCCACAGCAGAAGTACTCATGCTGGAGCGGGTGGATACCGGAGAAAGGTGTGGTCCAACAGGAGACCCAAATGGAGAGAGAGGCCCCCTGCTTCCAGAGATTGAGAGAGAGGACCCTTGCTTCCAAACTAGAGCAGCCTATCCTTAGAGGACTCCACCCCATGGACAAGTGACCCTACGCCACAGCAGTTTTGGAAAAACCAGTGGGAAGGACTCACATTGCAGCAGTTTTGGCAGGACTGCTGCTCCTGAGATTGGAGTCACACTGGAGAAGTTCATGGAGAACTGTCTCCCGTGGGAGGGACCCCATGGCAGAGCAGAGGAAAGACTCCTCTCCCTGAGCGAACAGAAGAAGATCGCGGGTGACGAACTGACCAAAACGCCCAGGTCCTGTCTCCCTGCGCTGTCAGTGGGAAAGAGGGAGTGGCTGGGGGGGAAAAAAGTATTTTAAAGCCTTATTTTACTTCTCATTGTCCTCTTCTGACTTCTGTTAATAATAAATTCACTTTATACCTTTAAATTTTAACCTGTTTTGCCCTTAGAGTGTTTTCTCCCAGTCCTCATCTCAACTTGTGAGCCCTTTGTTAATTCTTTTTTTTCCTCTCCTCTGCCCAGCTGAGAGCAAGAGAAGGTGAGCAAACAGCTTTCATGGGTGCCTGGCAGTTGGCCAGTGTCAAACCACAACATTTTAAAGGTCATAGAGTCCAACCCTCCTGCAATAAGCAGGGGCATCTTCAAAATGATCAGGTTGCTCAGAGTCCAATCCAACCTGACCATGAACATTTCCAGCTCTCTGGGCAACCTGCTTCAATGTTTTACCACCCTCATTGTAAAAAAATTCCTTGTGTTAAGTCAACTGTCTTTTTGTTCACTCATTACTGCTTGTCTTATATCAAAGGCCCTGCTAAGATGTTTGTCCCTGTCACTATTCCAGGTCCCCTTTTGCCTGGAGTCATCTCTTCTCCAGGCTGAACAACTCCATCTCTCTCCATCTGTCTTCATAGGAGGGGTACTCCAGCCCTCTGATCATCTCTGTAGCCTCTTCCAGACTCACACCAGCAAGTCTATGTTCTTCTTATACTGAGGACCCCAGAGCTGGATGCAGTATTCCAGGCGGAGTAGAGGGGCAGAATCACCTCCACTGACCTGGTGGCTGTGATTCTTTTGATGCACGCCTGGATAAAATTGGCTTTCTGGGCTTCAAGCACATATTGCTGGGTCATGTCCAGCCTCTCGTCCAGCAGTGTACCCTGAAGTTGTTCTCAGCAGGGCTGCTCTTATTCTCTTCATCTCCCAGCCTGTATTGATACCAGGGGTTGCCCTGGCACTTTGCACTTGGCCTTGTTGAACTTCATGAGGTTCCCATTTCTTGTGGTTGTCCAGGTTCCTCTGAATGGCAATCCTGACCCTCAGGCATGTCACCTGCACCACTCAGCTCAGTGTCATCTGCAGACTTGCTCAATCCTTTTGTCGGTGTCATTGAGGAAGACATTAAATAGCACTGGTCCTAGTATGGACCCCTGAGGGATACCACCTGTCACCAAAATCCATTGGGACACTGAGCCACTGACCACTACCCCTGAGATGCAACCAGTTAACCAGTTCCTCATCCACCTAGCAGTCTACCCGTCAAATCCCTATCTCTTTAATTTAGGGAAAAGGATGTTTGGAGGGACCATGTCAAAGGCCTTAGAGAAGGACAGAGAAAACAATAGCCCTTCCCATATGCACTGACATTGTCACTCCATCACAGAAGGTTGGTCATGCAGGACTTGTCCTGGTCAAACCATGCTGGCTGTCTCAAATCACCTCCCTGTCCTCCACATACCGTAGCATAGCTTAGGAGGATCTGTTCCATGATCTTCCCAGGCACAGAAGTCAGTAGCTCCCAGGGTCCTCCTTTCTACTCTTTTTGAAGATGGGTTCAGTGTTTCCCTTTTTCCAGTCACCTGGAACTTCACTTGACTGCCAAAACTTTTTGAATAGCATAGAAAGTGGCTTGGCAACTACATCAACCAATTTCTTCAGAGCTCTGGGGTGCATCTCGTCAGGTCCCATAGATTCATGTATGCTCAGGTTCCTCAAGTGGTCATGAATCTCTTCTCTTACAGTGAAAGGGACTTTGCTCCCAAAGCCCCATCTTGCAGTCCACCCACTCAAGAGGTGTGGGAAGAGAGGTTGCCATTCAAGACAGGCAAAAAGGTGGTTGAGTACCTCAGCCTTCTCCTTGTCCTTTGTGACCAGTTTGCTGGCCTTGATTAACAAGGCAGGTATACTTTCTTTGACCTTCCTTCTCTGGCTAACATAACTGTAGAAGCCTTTCTTGTTATTCTTTGCACCCCCTGCCTACTTCAGCTCCAGCTGTGCCTTGACATTCCTAAACCCATCCCTGCACAACCAGACAGCGTGTCTATACTCTTCCCAGGATAGCTGGCACTGATTGCACTGTCTATTAATTGCTTTTTGCCCTTTATTTTGACCAGCAGGTCCCAACTCAACCATGCCAGTCTCTTGCCTTCCATGCCTGATTTCTTGCACCTAGGGATCACTAGCTCTTGCGATTATGATAGGCATCATTAAGGATCTGCCAGCTCTGTTCTGCTCCCTTGTCCCTGAGTGCAGTTTCCCACGGGGGCCTATTGACTAACTTCTTGAGGAGCTGGAAGCTTGCCTTCCTAAAGTTCGGGGTCCTGACTTTACTCTTTGCCTGACCGACACCCCTCAGGACTGCCAACTCCACCAATGCATGATCACTGCAGCCCAGGTTGCTTTCAGTCTTGATGTCCACAGTTAGCTCATTTATGTTGGTGACCATCGGGTCTAGTAATGCATCCCTTCTGGTAGGGCTGTCTATTACCTGCCTTAAGAAGTTATCCACAACGCATTCTAGGAGTCTTGTGGGTTGCCTACAGCTCAGCATACTACTTTGCCATCAGATGTCAGGGTGGTTGAAGTCCCACAGCAGGAAAAGAGCCTGCGAGCACAGTGTCCCCTGTAGCTGGAGCAAGAAGGTTTTTCCATAGGCTCCCCTTGATCAGGTGGCCTGTAGTAGACACCAGCCACGAGATTCCTTTTGTTGCCTTGGTCTCTTATTTACCCACAGACTTTCAACCTGCTCATGGCTGTTATTCAGAGAGAGCTCTTCACACTCAATCTACCTCTTGATGTTAAGTGCAACCCCTTCACCCCTCCTTCCTCTCCTGTCTGTTCTGAACAACCTGTAGCCACTGATAACTGCACTGTAGTCATGGGATGTGTCCCACCAAGTTGCAGTAATAGCAACTAGGTCACTGCTTTATAACAGCAGCTGGCTTCCAGCTCCTCCTGTCTGTTGCCCGTGCTGCATGCAATAGTCTAGAGGCACTTCAGCTGGGATATTGGCCATGTTGTCTTCTTAAGAGGAACACCCCTTAATTCCATTGAGATACTTTCTTGGTTGCATCTACTACTTCAGGAGCCCTTCACTCATCTCCGTAAGACTGGACGTAAGCACCGGCCCTTTTCCATGGGAAACAACACTCACCCCACCAGTTTCCTGATGTCAGTTTGCAGGAGGCGCTTGGCACTGCCAGGGCAGCCCGAGTTGTAGATGGTGGCAGCTTTGTTCTGGGAGAAATCCTGCACCGTTTGGAACTTTAGGAGGCAGAAGGCCCCTTGGGGCCACAGGCCCCTGGTCATGAATGCTGGCCCTTTTCCCTGTGAAACAAAACTCACTGAACAACAACAAATCCTGGGCCAAAACCCCCACTCCTCAAGGCTCAGCCCTTCACCCATTGAGGACATGCGAAAGCATCCAAAGTGAGTATTTCACTACTTTCAAGGGGAATTTTTCACAGGTACCTTGCACTGACCTTTCTGTCTGTGTGCATACACACATACATGCTATAGCAAATCTGGGAGAAATGCTGCTCTCTTAGATATTTAAGTACCTTAGATATCTAAGTAAGTTAGGCCTGTAAGTAGGTTTAACTTATAAACTAAGTTAAATGCTGTTAAGTGTTATTCCGTTGCTAAATTATTAAGGTTAAGTTATAAGTTAAGTTTAAGATATAAGTTAAATTTAAGTACTGTTACATCTGAGTGCTGCTAAGCTTTTAGGTTGTATTCCTTTCTATCCTTTGTCACATGCAATTAAACATATACACACACATGCAAACATACATAGATAGTTCTCAGGTCATTTCTGTTTTGATTGACTGAATTTTGTTCCCTTTTTTTCCTTACTGTGTCTTAACTGTTCTGTAAGTAGTAGAGTGAACCTTGGCAACAAACTTTGTTGTGCGGTTGCTTAACGTTAAATCTGGTTTTCACTGATACCCTTGCCAGTGATTTCTTAAGCGATCTTAAACACTCACTCGTATCAAGCACTGAAGAGAGCTGGCTGTTGGACCAATGCCACTGCAGTAGTGCATGGACCTCCTGTGGTCAGTGGAAACAAGCCAGTGCACCCAGCCCTGGAGATGGGGCACGATGGGCAGAGGGCTTCCTGCTGCACTTGGCCGTGTCGCCCTGTCCAGCTGCACAGAGCAGGGGTGTCAGCCTTGGGAAGGGCTCAGAGGCAGGAGGCACCATCGCTGAGAAATGGCTGTAGGACTGGGAGCTCCCCACTGAAAAGAATGGAGAAGCTTGATGCAAGCAAAACCCACTTCCTTGTCCCATCCTTTAACAGAAATGCCCCAAATACAAACATACAGCTCACAGCTCATTGCACTGACAAAGAGAAGTGATGCTCCCACTGCTTTCAGCTTTGCTGCACGTTATGTGGACACTGCAAAAACTGCAGGGGGCAGTAAAATTTTCAAGAGACAAATGTAGGTGATGCTACAATTAGTGGCAGTAGTCAAAATTTTCATGTTTCTTCCCTGTTCCATAAAAGCAATTTTATTATTTTTATTTTAATGTTTGGAGCTTGTGGTGTTTTGTCTGGGATAGAGTTAATTTCTTCACAGTAGCTGGTATGGGGCTGTGTTTTGCATTTGTGCTGGAAACTGTTGATAAGTGAGGGATGTTTTAGCTATGGCTGAGCAGTGCTTACACAGTGTCAAGGCCTTTTCTGCTCCTCACCCCACCAGGCAGGAGGCTGGAGGTGCACAAGGAGTTTGGAGGGGACACAGCCAGGACAGCCAGCCGTAGCCAGCCCATAGGAGATCCCAGATCATAGGGTGTCATGCTCAGTATACAAAGCTGGGGGAAGAAGAAAGAAAGAAGGAAAGGATGATGGTGTTTGTCTTCCCAAGTCACTATTACACATGTGAGAGAGCCCTGCTCTCCTGGAGAAGCTGAACATCTGCCTGCAATGGGAAGTAGTGAATTCATTCCTTATTTTGCTTTGTTTGTGCATGTAGCTTTTGCCTTTACCTGTTTAATTGTCTTTATCTCAACCTACAAGTTTTCTGACATTTACCCTTCCAATTCACTCCCTCATCCCCTGGAGAGTGAGTGAGTGGCTGTGTGTGGCTCAGTTGCCAGCTGGGATGAAACCATGACAGATATTCTGCACCTGACCTTCCTCTTTATTTGACAAATGTAGTAATGGAATTTAAGTTCAGAAAAATGCCAGATTTACTCAGCTTTTGTATTTTTGCCCCTGTGTCCTCTGAGTAGTCCAGACCTGGCAATGAAAGAGCCTTTGACAGTTCCAGGTTCAGAACAACTCAGCAGCAGAAATATCCAGACAGGCCATGGATTTCTTGTGATCAAATGGGTACTGTGGAATGGGCACTGGGACACTCAGAGAAATTATTCAGGTGAAGAGCAAATGATGCACAGAGGGTCTGCCAGTCTGTTGTGCATCCCAAATCAAACAGGTTTGTGATATCCAGTGTTAGTGTGCCAAGTGTCTACATATCACTTAACATCTCTTTGCGGACATGTTTCTACAAGCACTTGGGGTTTTATCTTATTTCTCTGCTACTGCTTGCCTAAAAACAAGGCAGCATCAAGTTTTTTGTGCATTGCTCAGTGGCCTCCTGTGAAGAAGCAGCAATCCCAGGCAGTGTTGAATCCACTTCTGTTGGTTTAAATTCAGTACTGTTTTTTCCTTGGTTTCTAGTAGGATATTCAAGCTGTGAAGCATAACTGGGACGCCTAAAAGATAAGGACAAACATTTCTTCTTTTGCATGCTTGTTCTGGTTTCAGCTGAGATAGTTAATTTTCTTCTTACTAGCTAGTACAGTGCTGTGTTTTGGATGTAGTATGAGAACAAAGTTGATGACAAACTGATGGTTTCTTTGTTGCTTCTAGTTCTTACTCTAAATCAAGGACTTTTCAATTTTCCATGCTCTGCCAGTGAGCAGGTACACAAGAAGCTGGGAGGGAGTATGGCCAGAAGAGCTGATCTGAACTAATCAAAGGGTTGTTCCATACCCTAGAACATCATGCTCCATATATAAACTGGGGGGATTGGCCTGGAGCTGCTGATTGCTGCTTGGGGCTGGGATGGGTTAGTGGGTGGTGAGGAATTGTATTAAGTGTGACTTGTTTTTCTTGGGTTTTATTCCTTTCTCTCTCTCCCCTTTTCATTGCTATTACTATTACAATTCTATTACTATTACTATTACTTATATTATTATTATATTTCATTATTACTACTAGTATTATTATAACTATTACTATACTTTACTTCAGTCACTAAACTGTTCTTACCTCTACCCACGAGTTTTACTTTTTTCTGCCTCTTATTCTTATCCCACCAGGGGAGGGATTTAGCAAGTGGCTGGTAGTTTGTGGCCAGCTGGAGTTAAACCATGACAGTGCTAAAACCAAATGTTTCTGAAAAGCACCAGGAAATCTGACATTTCTATGGGCAGGTAACGTGTCAAGTCCAGAGAGAGCAATTGATTTCAGCTGCTCAGGTGTGTTTTATATTTTGGGAAAAGAGAAATAATTCCAGGCTTCCTCTACTGGGAGGAGCAGTCTGTATTTTCATAAGCTATTTGAGGCTTTGTTTCCCATAAACCTATCCCCCCTCAGTCCCATATTTTCCCAAACTCACCAGCTTATTCTTGCTTGCATAAAGACTCTGAAAACAGGAAGTTTCACTTCTTCGTAACTCTGTGTGTGTGCATTCAAGGACCACGGACATTGAACAATCTCTTTACTGATGTGAACATTCTTTGAAGAAAATTTAATTAACCACAGTTGATTTTTAACCAAGTCAGTCTTCAGAGTAAGCGCTTTTGAAGACTGCTCAACTGATCAATGATCAACTTGGCAAATAGACTAAATGCTGTCTTGTTTGAAACTGAGCTGGGTTTGCAGCCAGAGTATGGACTGTTTGTTCTGATTTACCTCATTAGTATTTATAACATATAATCTATGAAATTCAGCCATAATATTAATTCATAAATGTCAACAAGAATTATCAAAGCTGTTCCTACCATGCTAAATCTAGTGTTCAATAACTAGCATTTCCACGTATTTTAGTTCCTTCACTATACCTGAGGGGATACATGTCTCAAGTTGTAACAAACAGCACTCTCTCACCCTGTAACTATTGCCTTTATGACCCCCAAAATACTTGAATCTGTATCTTCTGTCCCCATGTCACAAATTTCAAATGTTTTCTGCTAACTGAGAAGAATATATGATTTCTACAGTATCTTCCTCCCACCAGAGAACCCCGGGAATTGCTGCATATTTATTTCTGGTCTGAACACCAGCTGATGAGGAGCTCATCATTACCTCAGAAATTTGCTTCTGAAAAACATAACCTGGTGTTTGAAGACCTGGACTATTTTATTCACCATTGTGCTGCTGCAAAAAGATACCTTCTTGCTAATCACAGACCATCTCTTGTGTTTTTAAACCTTAGGAGCCATCCCTGGGAGTTAACACTCACACTATTAGCTGTAAGTAAAAATCTTGTCGCTTCAGCAGGTCTAACCAGTTTAATAAAGGGCTTATATTTGCTGTAATGAAACTTCAGGCAGCAAACTTTAAACAGATTTTTGTCCAAATGACATTTAAGGCAATTCAAGTCCTTATTCACTGAAATTATTTGGAACAAGAATTTTTAGCAAAAGAGTATTTCACATACACGAAAGTCCTATTTTGAAAACTCTTTTCTCAAACAGATCTTCCTGAAAGCAATGCTAGCACAGCAACTGTGGTGCTGCTTAGAGGGTGGTTTTTTGATTTGGAAAAATATTGCAGCATCAGCAAGTAAGTTACATGTGGATTTAAGCAGTTTCCAAAGAAACAGATACATTCTGCTGAGTTTGCTCAGTGCCATCCTGGCCACAAATTGGATTCCACATTGTTACCACAGCCACATCTAGCCAGAGCAGCCACCATAGGAGGTGAAGTTACAGGTAACGTTGCTCTGTGCCCATCTGCCCTTGAAACAAAGGGGTTTATCAAATAGCTGAGAGGTGAAGAACTGTTAATCCAGAAATTACAGTAAAAATAGATGAGGAAACATGCAAAATGCAGTCATCACCATTGTTTCCCATGGCACTTCCAGGATGTAAAGCCAAGGAGATTTACAAGACAAAACAAGGGTTACATTCCTGGAAGCATAAGGAATGGCTGGCTGTATGCTCGCTGGGCCAGGCTTGCACAGCTCATGAAAAACAATGTTATTTACTTAATGGAGAACAGTATTAGAGTCTCCATGCTAAAAATCTGATTTGAAGTTTCAGATGGCAGTAAGATACCTACTTAACAGGAAGACAGCTCACACCATGCACAATTTCTGCTGTGTATACAATGTTTTGATATTAAATATTTCCAATAGTATTTCCATCGTATTTGTTTTGTCCGTTCCCAGAAATTATCAGTTCCATCACCTAGTGGCTTCATTACTTAAAACCCAGCTTTTTCCCTTTCAGTTCACCTATGGAAGTAAAGGTACATTATGTCAATGTGAAACATTGCATTCTCTGAATTTTTAATGGTTAATTTTCTTAATGGTTTCCAAGTGGTATCATGACAAGAAATTGCATTTCTACACAGAAGCCTGTTCTTCCTGCTCTGAGTATTGAAAAGAAACCCATCAACTGAATGAAATCTTCCTTTACTCTGACATGAAAGATGTGTTTTTCTGAGCCAGTACTGTGGCTCAAGCAGTTCCATCAGCTGTCATCTGTGTCACAAGCATGGACAAGGCTACTCATCTCCTGGGGGCTGATACATCTAGACTGGAGTAACACCATAATGAATTTTGTCTGACATTTTCCATACTCAGCCCCCTGTCCAGTTGCACAGACTTTGGCCAAACATAGGCCCGAAGGCTACAGATTGTCCATCCATGCAGGTTGAATTTCTGTGAATATTCAACAAAATCAGTTGGGCTGTCTCCAAGAGAGCACTGTGTGAGCCAATTGCCCTGGGTTCCTCCTGCTGCCAGTGGTAAAGCAGGTATTTTAGAGAGGGGAGTCATTAGGCCTCATTCAAATCTATTGAATGGCTTTATCTTGGAAAAGATTTCTTTTTTCTTTGTGTATGTGTGCACGGAGTGTCTGTGAATAACTTTGCATTGAAGATGCCACTCTGCTAGATCTATCCACGAAAATAATAGGAGAATGGGTCAGCTTCTTTCTTGCAGGGTCACATGCTGTTTGTCCAAGTAGTCAAAACTAACACTGCAGCCAGAACAAGCAGCCTGTCTGCTCTGTGAGGTGTGTCAGCTAGTCTCAAAGTACTGTTCTCACCCTCGACTAATCTAGAATGATTTGGTCTGACCTGAAGAGACTGACTGAAGAGGGTCTTTGCACAAAGCAGTAGATAAGACTGTTGTCTCCTAATGAATTTCACGTAGCATATAAAGTCACAGGTAATGGCAGCATGCATGGAAATTGTATTCTGCGTTTTACTGATGCATAGGATTTGCTTTTAAGTTTCCAATAGAAAATGCTTCCTTAAAAGTATAAAAATTATGTCCTATAGTTAGATGTCAAACTGAATATGATGGTCTGATTTTTAACAAGAATACTTTTTAAAATACTCTGGAATTTGTGGAATTGTCTTACTAATACATAAATATAATTAAATTTGTCTCCTTGGGCACTTCTTTCAAAAGTGGGGGGTTGGTCTTCCCTTAAAGCAGGAAGGGTGGTCAAAAGGGATGTAAAGGGGTAAGAGGGAGATCAGTCACAGCCTTCTGAATTGATTGGGGTTTTTTTCCATAAGTCTCTATGTAATGTGGTAGTGTTACACATTACCCAAGATCTGAACTGACAGAGATGATCAAATGCATCTGCCAATGGATTTCACAGAATCACAGCAGCTTGGGAGAGATCTCCAGAAGCCACCTGGACTAACTCCCTGCTCAAGCCAGAGCACACAGAACCTGTTGCCAGGACCATGTCTAAAGTGCTTTTGAATACCTTCAAGGATGGAGACTCCATAACCTCCCCAGGCAACCTGTGCCAGTGCTTGGTCATCCTCACAATAAAAAAGCGTTTTCTGGTCTTCAGAGGGAACCTCTCATGTTTCAGTCTGTTCCTGTTACCTCTGGTTTTGTCATTGGGCACCAATGAAGCTGGCTCTGCCCCCTTTGCACCCTCCCCTTATGTATTTATATACACTAATAAGATCTCCTGACCCTTTTTCTCTCCTGAACAATCCCAGCTGCCTCAGCTGTCCTCATATGTGAGGTGTTCCAGTCCCTTCATCATCCAAACAGCCTCACGTGTCTGAGTAATTTTGCTGTAGCTTTCCTAAGATCTTGAAAAATGTGTCTTGTTTTTGTTATTAATGTCACCATTTCTTATAACTGGCTCTGAGGTCTCAGGTGCAAACACTAAGTAGCAGAGTCAGGATAACATTCCACCAGCACCCTAAGAACCGTTAAGTAAGACATGTCTTAATCTGTTGACTACATTAAGTAAAACATTTACATGGGTCCATTTAGGATAGAGCATTTTTACTTTACAGTGATAATCAATGTTTGATGCGCTTGTAAGGAGTGACTGAAAGAAGCCATTTTCAGTAACATTCCCACTATCAACTGAATGCCTACTTCTCTGGAGTGTTATCTGAAGAAGAAAGCACATGTTGGCTTCATGAGGTCCTGAGGTTTGGCTGCCTGGGCGTGGGGCCAAGGCAGTTCAGCTGGGACCATGGGGAAGAGGCTCCCAGAGGCACAGCGGGGAGGCCATGGCCACAGCCAGCCCTGGTCTTGGGCCCTGGCAGAGCTCTGGCCACTGCCGTGTTGTAATCCTGCCACAGGCTGGTTGTGGCCCCTGATCCAGGTGCAGAACACGCCTCTGGGCCAACATGAATGTTTTCAGGTGTTTTATGATCTGGGCAAAACCAGAAACAGACATTGGTTTACTTGCAGGATAATGCATTTATTAGTTCAGCCTGCAAGGTCCTGTTATGCAATAGGAGGATGTTTTGATAAAGTGCCTAAGCAAAAAGTCCACCCACGAGCACATTTTCCAAAGAAACATTAGGGCTCTGTGCCATTAATTCTGTATTTATGTTGCTTCTGTTTAGAACATATCTGACTAATTGCATTTATGGTTGTACTCAGAGAAGGGAAGCCAGGTGTTTTAGCAGTTTGTCCAAATGTTATATCACTTCAGGCTGTACCTGGAAAAATTAATCGTTTTTCAAGTATTGTCCCAGAGTCACATTTATCTGATTACTGAATACACATCCTGTTAATGGGATCCTTCCTCTAATAACAGTATTGAGAGTTTGGAGACTGAGGGCACAGAATCATTAAAAATATGTACTTAATTATCTGAGATTAATTGCAAATGCCAAAGAACATTGTCACTAAAAGCCTTCTGTTAAACACTGATACAGATTTTTTTCTCCAAGTAATTTATCTAAGTACAATTCCAGTTTTTAGGAGAACATCATTTTTTCAGCAGGAAGTGGCAGTACAGGTCTCTGCAATCATGTTTGACAGAAGCTGATGAAGAAAAAAAAAAACCTTTTAAATCTATTTAAACTAAACTGGCTGAATGCCAGATCCCAGAGGGTGATAATCAGTGCCACAGGGTGTAGCTGGAGGCCTGTCACTAGTGGGGTCCCCCGGGGTTCAATACCAGGCCCAGTATTGTTTAACTTATTCACCAATGGACGAAGGGGCAGAGGCCTCCTCTGTTCCAGCAAGTTCACAAAGCTGGGAGGAGTGGCCGATACCCCAGAGGGCTGCACAGCCCTTCAGAGGGAACCCGACAGGTTGGAGAGATGGACAGAGAAGAACTGACTGAAATTCACCAAGGGCAAGTGCAGGGTCCTGCACCAGGGGAGGAATAACCCCCTGTACCAGACCAGGTTGGGGGTCAACCTGCTGCAAAGCAGCTCTGTGGAGAAGGACCTGGAGGTCCTGGAGGACAACAAGTTGTCCATGAGCCAGCAGTGTGCCCTGGGGTCCAAGAAGGCAAATGGTACCCTGGGCTGTATTAGGAAAAGCATTGCCAACTGCAAAGGCCTGTTTATCTGTTCCATTTATGATGTTTGGTAGGACAGAACAGGACTCACGACTTTTTCACTGCTCTTACAGTACTGCCGGTTGTTTCTAAGTCTTTGCAGTCCATTCTGTTGCTTGTAGATATCTTTGTCTTCTTCTCCAGCTGGTTGCTGCCTTTAGGACATCAAACATATTTCTGAGCTATTGTGTCATCTGTGTGGATTTTCCAGGATATTTTTCTGGTCGTATGTTCTATGTAATTATCAGAGACAAATGAAAGAGCAGTCAGTGCTCTGCCATTGCTGCCTTACCCTGTGTTACAAACTGCTAATTCTAATTGCCCTGGCTGCAGCTGACAATCCCTTTGCCAGAGCATTTTTTGAGCTTAGATTTCTCACTGTATTTCTGGAGGCTGGCAATGATCTTGTTTTTGTTCAAATATTCTGACCTTTGGGACATTTATGGCAGATTCACAGAAGCAGTCAAAAGCAAAACACATAGAAGAGATAAGGGAGGGATTTCACAGTACTGACAGAGCAGTGATTGCGTTGGTGAGAGAAAACCAAAGAGCTGCAGCCAGCCAAAGTTAGTGCTTCAGTCTTTCAGAATCAGACCTGTCTGTATAAAGGCTGAAATCAATAGGTTCAGTCACAACTGCGTGACATGGACATCTAAGAGAGATTGTCGTAAACCTAACATTTGTCTAACATACCTTTATCTACTCCTGCTGTGCAAAGCAGCCCTGTTAGATTACTACTTTGACCTTGACATCAGTGCTGCAAGGTTCTTGTGTTTTTGCACAGGGAACAGCACAGAAAATGAGTACAACAAATGTGTGTTTCTCTGCTTTGTAATTTGCCTGGCTGTTGGTCAGGTTATGCTACACCAGAA
Source organism: Promerops cafer (assembly GCA_013398275.1). Taxonomy (NCBI): domain Eukaryota; kingdom Metazoa; phylum Chordata; class Aves; order Passeriformes; family Nectariniidae; genus Promerops; species Promerops cafer. Next base: position 2,517 of record VZSE01013226.1, on the reverse strand, counting down.
CCACTCTGGATTTGAAATCTTCCTTGTGCCTTTCTGCCTATGTCCATGTCTATGTATACGGTTAACTGCTCCTCACTTCATTACCATATTTCCCTCCAAAGTGTTTGGGCAGGGTCACAAGGATCTCGGCCCATACAGAACCATAAGCTCAGAATGACTCAGGTAGTAAGGGACATGAACAAAGAAGTGGTTAGGAACAACCATCATGGATTCTCCACAGAGATATGGTGGCTGACTAGCCTGATTACCTTGAAGAATGAAAACACTGAAGAGAGAGAATTTTTATGCGCCTTGATTCCATAAAAACTTTCAGCAGTGTCCCAATGCATCCTTGTAGCCAAACTGATGCCAGATAGATTGAAAAAGACAACTATAAGCTGGCTGGAGTATTCACTGGACTGCCAGGCCCAAAGGGTGATATCGGCTGTGCCAAGTCCATCTGGCAGTGAGTCAGTAGCAGCACCCTGCAGGTTTTTTATTAACAGCCTAGCCGACATCAAGTTAGGTGAGAGCATTTGGCACATTGAAAGGGAGGGCCACTATTCAGAGGGACAAACAGCTTTACAGAATCTTCATTATTTCCAACCATAGTGAATGCAAGGCCTTGCTCCTGGGTTGGCTTAGCATCCCCTGCACCTGTTCTGCACATGAGACAGGCAAAGCACCACAGCATTACAGTCCAGTGACTGACTGGCTGCAGAGCAGCCTGGATGAAAAGGACTCGGGGGTCCTGATGGGCAGTGTACTGAACACAAGTTCACTGTGCACGCTGACAGCAATGAAAGCCAACAGCCAGCTGGGCAGGGAACTCTTTGCATCACCAGTAAAGCACACTTGGCTCGTTGCACCCCATCTAGAACCCTGGTCCAGCTCTGGGCCCTCCACTATGAGAAAGATATAGATAAGCCTGAGTACTTCTGGCATAAGACCACCAAGATCTTTGGGGCTGGCGCACCAGAGTTAAGAGAGACTAATGGAACTCTTCAGCCTGAAGATCAGATTATTTCAAGGGGACCTCATAGACCATGGATTGTTGCATCCCATGGCACGGAAGAATAGGTGCCGTGGGAGGAGACCACTGTTTAAGGAAGAGCAAACCCCCAAAACATCTCCTTCCAGCTCTCTAGGCTGTTATGTCAATCACCTATGATTATGTCATCCCTTGTTCTCCACCCCTTGTTCTCAAACTTTCCCCATTCCAAGTTACATCACGCTTCAATCACACCCCAGTTCTTCCCCTGTTCTGGCAAATTCTATGTTTCTTGTTCCCCCATTGGTTCTCTAACAGTTGTATCTCCTCCCCTACATCCCAGCTGGATGTAGCCCCTTAGTCCCGCCTTTGCTCCTCCCTCGTACCCTCAGACCATTGGCCCTCAAATCCTTAACTCCACTTCCCCTGTTCCCTTTAAAACCTTGGACCCTCCACTGTTTAGTGCTCTTCTGTCCCTGGGCCTCTTTGGTGAGCTGATGATAAAGCCATCGGAACGCCATACAGAGAACCCCTCCTGCTTTCGTTATTTTGCCGACCGATTACATCGCGCGCAGCACTCAGGGTAAGGACCCTGGGTAAGGACTCAGGGTAAGGACCCCGAGCTATCCTCCCTTCCCTTACTGGGCGTACACTCTCGGGAAGGCGGTGGCTCCGGCATTCCCGGCTGCTGTTGCCACAATGGATATTCCACACAGGGGAGAATACTACCAGATCGACAAGGGACAACTCGCCATAATTAGGGAGAAAAGGGAGAAATAATACAGTACTCTATTCCCATATTAAGAGACTATAAACAAAGTTTCCTTCAGTGTCCTTGTGGAAAAGTCTGTTTTTTCTCACTGGAAAAAAAGCAGGGCAGGTATTAGGGTTACAAAAATTTAAAATAGGAGAGCAGATAAGAGACAAAAAAAATTAAATAAGGTAAAAATACAATTCACGGTTTTTTAAAAAATATTTTACTACTCTTGTTTATTTGGGCTTTCATAAAAATATGTTAATTCACAATAAAAAACATTTGCTTTACTGTATGTTTCACAATTTGTAACAATTGGTAAATTGTTAATATTTTTGAAGTCATAGGGAAAACATTAGATTTTTTAAATTCACAACATCAGACTTTCAAAAAGATGCCTGTATTGATAAATATTTGATAATATTAAAAAAATAATGATATATTAACAACAGAGGATGACAAAAATGCTGATGAGCTTATGCAGCTTTATGTGTATATTTACTTTTAGAGGTACAAATATATAATTTCCATCAAAACTTGAATACAATTTAAAAAATGCAATGTGCAGTAAATGTGTAGGAATTTACCTACTTATTTCCAGTTAAAACTATTGAAAATTAAGGTAAGAGACATTGAAAGTAAAAAGTCAAACAACTGACTGAAATTAACATAGCTAGCAGAATAATGATGGAAGAACCTGGTGTGGGTTTTTCTGAGTCAGTGCAGATGAGTACATTCAGCATCACCAGACGTTCTGCAATGGCACATTATGAGATGTTGCAAAGGGTCTGAG
>VZSE01013225.1:62757-98979 GCA_013398275.1 Promerops cafer | reverse complement strand
GGCCCGGCCCGGCCCGGAGCGCCCTCAGCCCGGTCCTCTCCAGGGCCGCGGCCCCGGTGCCGGACGGGCCCCGCGGGCCGGGTGTGGGCGCCCCCATGTCGGCGCCGCTGAAGAAGGGCCCCGGTGGGCTCATCGGGCTGATGAAGGACGCGTTCCAGCCGCACCACCACCACCTCGGGCCGCACCAGCCCGGCGCCGTGGACAAGAAGATGGTGGAGAAGTGCTGGAAGCTCATGGATAAGGTGGGGAGGGCGGTGGGATGGAAGCGGCCGCGGGGGCCGAGGTGGCACGGGGTGAAGTGGGCTAGCCTGGGGGGTTTGGGACTCTGGGATCAGAGGGGATCTGGGATGAGCCTGGAGCTATGGGGTTGGCTGGGAGAGAGGGGTCTGTGGCTCGGGGGGAGTTATTTGGGGGGCTGAGAGGTGTGTGGGCACAGAATGGGGTGCAGCGCTTTGGGGGAAGGATGTAGTGAGCATGGAGTGACAGGACAAGGGGGAATGGCTTCACACTGATGGAAGGCAGGGTTAGATCGGATATTGGGTAGAAACTTTTCCCTGTGAGGGTGGGTAGGCCCTGGCACAGGTTGCCCACAGAAACTGTGGCTGCCCCTGGATCCCTGGAAGTGTCCAAGGCCAGGTTGGACAGGGCTTGGAGCAACCTGGGGTAGTGGAAGATGTCCCTGCCAGGGACTGGGACAAGATGGGACAAGATGGACTTCAAGGTCCTTCCAGCCCCAACCATTCTGTGATTCCATGTGGAATCTGGTGGAGAGGTGAGCGATGGAGGAGAGGCCAGAGGCAGGATGGGAACAGGGTGTTGGGATGGGAAGGTATGAAGGGAGATCAGCAGCTCTGCAAAGAACAAGGTGGAGGAATTTGGAATGGAGGATTTACGGCTGCCTAAGAGGATCTGGGATGCTTCCCCAGGGCAGTGGTCGCAGCCCTAAGGCTACCAGAGCTCAGCATTTGGACAACACTCTCATGCACAGGGTGGGATTGTTGGGGTGTCCTGTGCAAGGCCAGGGGTTGCACTGGATGATCCTTGTGGGTCACTTCCAAGCCAGGATATTCTGTGATATCTGTATTAATCATATACATGTATAGATAATGCCAGTCCTCTAGGTGCTGGGGTGGGCACTGGTGGTGCTGGGAAGGGGTAGGGGCTGGTGGGGAGCTGCAGGTGGTGACAGCAGGACAAGGGAGAAGTCTAGGATTTGCTCCTTGGGAGGTGTGCCTTGGCCTGTGATAGGGTCTGGTGTGTGGGTAGTGGATGGTGAAGCTTTGTGGCAGGTCAGGTTATTCCTTTTGGAATGAACAGGAATGTATTGCTGCACTCAGAACAAAACCTTTTCCTTAAAACTGGGAGCTGAGGAAAAACTGTAAAAGCTTGAATAAACCCTTTTGCAATAAGTAAATGTAGTTACAGAAAGATAAAGTATCAAGTGATGTTAAACAAGAAAAACTTGTGGCGTGGGAGCTGGAAAGGCCTTCCAGTCCCACACCTTTAGGAGGGGCATGGCTCTCTGGGGTCATTAGGACTCTCCACTCCTCCTCCTCCTCCTCCTTTTAAAATGCCAGGAAATGGCTCTTGCCGGGGGCAGGACACTGGACCTTTTGGCCTGTTGGTGTGATGGGGTATTTGATTTACTGGCCTGGCTAGGTGTGCTGGTCAGTCCAGTGTTTTCAGAAATCCTGGAGAGTTGTCAGGGAATGATCAAGTGAGTGAGCGCAGGCACACAGAAATAGGCACAAAATAAAAATCTAACATTTTTGTGGAATTTTCGTTGGTCATTACTATTCAACCCTGAAATCAAGGCTAGGCTTGGCATGTTGCAGTCTGAAATGTGCAGTGCATTTTATGACACTGAGTTCAAGGCCCTAAAAGTAGTGTAGAGTAAGAGCATCACCCAAGTTGCCCCCAGGCCTTGGGGACTGTCACCTGGCCACCTCCTTCCCCTCTGGGAGCAGAGCAGGCAGGGATTTTGGGCATCCCTCATCCAACTGCCCCTGAGGCTTATGCATTTTCCTTCTCTTTCCCCTGCATTGTTTATCCATGCAGTGTCTGAGCCTCCTGCAGTAAGTGCTAAAAGCAGGCAGAGCAAATGACTTCTTTAAAGGCGTATTAAATTATATTCCTGCCAAGAAATCACTCTGTGTTGGCTGGCTCAACAAAAGGCACGGTTCATAGTTGTGCCTTGCTGTGCCTGTGATGAGCTTTGATCACCTCCAGCGAGACTGGGGCAAAGGAAAAAACCCTTTTGAGAAGTGCCATTGGCTCTGTTACAGACACTGAGGGCCAAGCACAAGTGCTAATGTAGGAAAGGCAGTTTGAGCATGGAAACGTAAATAAATGTAACCTGTAAGAATGCACATCTTCATCTATAGAATATGTAGATATAGATGGCAACTTGTGTTTGACCTCATAACCTGCTCTGTTCCAAGGAAAAGACTAGCCTGAAAAAATGCTGATTTATCATGGCATTTTAAAATGCAGTGGGATGTTTTTTGGGGGGAAATTTCACAGCTTTAGGTCTTTATAGCAGGCTGGATGTGTTCTCTCTCCACTGACAGAAAAGCCAAGGCTGCTGCTGTATTTGTCACAAGTTTCATCAACCTCTTTTGACTAGGTTTACTCATAGGCAGCATCCAGAAGCTCTCAGGCTTGAATCTTGTTCAGTCTGATTTGTACAAAAGGAGAGATCTGGCTCTGAAAAGCCTTTCAGATTTCAGTTAGATTTCAGCTGCACTTATGCACACTCAAGAGAACACATCTGAATTAAAATCTTTTCAGTGGTGTAGCAAATACCCAGAGAAGCTTGTGGTAAGAAGGGCTAAATGAATGGAAGGTGTTGAGAATGGGTTAGATTTCTGGGCCAAGAACGTGAAATTCCAGGTGCAGATAAAAAACCTGCTTGTGTGCATGTTTAATAGATGATGTTTTTGCCTCTCAGAGCTGCGTGCTGTGTCTGTGTGGGTACACTACACTCACGACCTCATTTGTTAGTCTGCATAATTAGCTGGTGTTGTCAAAGCATTCGTGCATCTCTGCTTTCGGATGTGACTGATGAATTTCCTATGCAAGTTGATTCTTGTCCAAATATTTTCCCTGTAATGCTCTCCATAAGCAGCCTGACATATTTATGTCTTTCAGATTCTTTCATTTGAAGCCCTAATTTTTTGTCAGTACCATTCCTCCCACAGCTACGAGTGGTCACACAGAGCATGGACATAAAATAGCCCTTTCCATCCCCCTTGGATGTTGCCCTTCAGCTGAATGAGGTGATATTTATGCATTTCTCTGCAGAACAGAGATTAAATGCAGCCCCCTGGAGTTCACTGCTGTGGGTGGTATTTGAGGAATAGGTGGGTTAGTCATGAGCTGCTTGGGATGGAGCAGAGTGGAATAAATGTGGGAAGGCACGGAGGAGGAAGAGGAGCTTTGAGATAAAGCTTCTCTAAAGGATTTCCTGATACCATTCAGTTCCTAGAACTGATATAGAGAAGTGCCACTGCAGGTCACCTTCATTGTGAGTAGAAGAAAGGCTAAACACAAATCTAGCAAGAGGTAGAGCTGTTTGAGGTTTTGTTTTGCTGTTGGCTTACACTGGAATGAGGTGTGATCTCAGTCCAGTCAGCTGTTCAGCTGGTAAAGGAAGGAAAAAATGAGTTTTCAGAACTAGAAAGGAAAATCTTACCTGGGAGTAGCCCCTGGATGCTTGTCAGGCCTGGGACTCTTAAATCCAGAATTAGTCAAGGCAAGCTGCAGATTGTTGAGGGGAAAGATTTAATTCCAGGCCTTGAAGATCTAGATGAGGTTATTTTTCCTAAAATGAGCAGATAACAGATTCTTTCCTCAAAGCTCGGTTGGGGAAACTGGTTTTTGGCTTGCATTTGGGAAATGGAAATGGGTGAAGTCAATTTTCAGGTTCTTCACAGGCCCATCTCTCTTCCTGCTAAGCTTTATTGGTGTGTCTAAAAACCCAAAAATGTCTCCCTAAAAAGTTTCTTCCTCAGAGAACACAACATAAACCAGACAAACTTTTGGATGATAGTTTAAAACCATGGATTGCTTCTGTTCGTTGCCATCACACCTAAACAAAAAAATATTTTTCTGCTTTTTCTCAATTTCCTTCCACGTTGCTGGTCCCTGTGGAAGGCTGCTGAGGGGCAGCTGTTCCCAGGGCTGGGAACATTCCTTTGGATGTTGTCATGATGCTGCAAGTGCACACGTAGAGAAACAAGGAAAATGCCACTGCTTTTGTTGCTGCTGTGTTATAAAAGCACCAAGTTTGCTCTCCACGCAGCAGTTCCTAGTTGTTGTTCCATGCTGTGTTGTTTAACTGCTCATCTTAGCTAATTTTGGTCTGCTTGGTAAATAAAGAAGCTGATTTGATAGTAAAATACCAGCAGTTTTGACCTTTCTGTTAACTGTTTGAGGTATCTACTTCTTGGGAAGTATTTTACAGGGGCTCTGAGAATCAGCAGTTTGCAGAACTCTCTGCTGCTGTGGGGGAATTGTTTTAATTGATATCAAAATCTGAAATGCAGCAGGTCTGCTGCTCCCATAGCTGGGTATTTTCCAAGGGTAACAGCCAAATTGTTCTCTATTTCCAGCTGGCTGAGGGAAGTGCAGACTCTGCTTGCTTGATGTGGCTTCCTCCTCAGAGCTGACGGTGTTTGTTAAAGTTTTAAACCCACTGTATAATAAACAATTTCTGCTGAAGAAAAGGTTTTGCTGCCCAGAGCACAGCTCAGCTGGGTCCGAGGAGCATATTTAGAACCTATTCATGCTCATAGTGAAACTATTTTTTTTTTTTCAGGGGACAAATGCGTCGACTCAATTTGTTGATATGGTTCATTGTACAATGTTCACAGGCTCCAAGGAAGCAGCAGTTGAGGCATCAGCATCAATTGACTAAGTCAGCTGTCTGCCCATCCATCTCTTTATCTTAAGACCTTGGCAGCCTCCTCAAAATGGAGGGAAAGTTTTGGTAGTTTGTTTTTCCCATGTATTCTTGCAGAGGCTTTTTTAGGTGTTTATTTTTTTTACTGGCAGTCTGATTTTTCTGGTTTGAGTTTCCATACACTGTGTGCCTTTCTCTTGGCTGAAATCGAACCTTTCTCAGGTCAGCTCTTGGTACAGGCACTGCTGTAAGTCAGATAAAATTGGAGGTGTCACTTCACAAGGCTGCTTTTTGCACATACCCTAAAGTGAAATGCAAAGCACTGTTTCAGAAGGAATGACTCTGTTTACCATCTATATTTAAAGGAAGTAGGTATTTAAGCGTGCACTGTAGGGAACTGCTCAATTCCTCTTGAAGGTTTCACAAGGTTTTGTGGAAACGAGGTACTGCAAAAGGATGTTAAATTGTTCTTTTGCTTTTTCTTATCCACTTAAGTTTTGCATTTTGCACTGTTTGATATCTGTAACTCCCTCATATCTGGCAGTGTCATGAGTTTAGACCTCATTTATATGCTGGGTGTTAAGCAGCCAGATAATATTCATTATAGGGAAGAACTTTAAGGAAGTGTAGCTACATTTTGTGCTCAAATTTGCTAGAAATCACAGAATATGGAAGAGTTAGACTGCTGCTTCTTACCTTGTAAACTTGATCTAAAACTGACCTCGCAACTCTAATTCCAGCCCTTTCTAGAACTGAAAGTTCACTACTTAATTTTTCAAATGGCTGCTTTGCCATCCCTTTAATTCTCTCCGTTTAGATAATGGAAAAATTTGGCTATGGCAGACGGTGAAGTGGCTTCCTTTCCCCTCCCCTGTCACATAAATTTATTATCATGAGTTTCATCAGTCCACATGCACTTCAGCCCAGAAATTGCATTCTTTTATGGTAGCTGGGCTCACTATCTGGAGAAAATAGCCTGAAGGAAAGGAGGCTCAGGGGAGACCTTATCACTCTAAAACTCCCTGAAAGAAACTTATAGTGACTTGGGGGTTGGGCTCTGCTCCCAGGCAGGCAGTGACAGGACAAGAGGAAAGGACCTCAAGCTGCACCAGGGAAGGTTCAGGTGGGACATCAGGAGGAATTTCTCCATGGAAAGGGTGGTCAGGCTTTGGAAGGGGCTGCCCAGGGAGGTGGTGGAGGTGTCCAAGGAATGCCTGGACGTGGCACTCAGTGCTCTGGTCTGATTGGCGAGGTGGGGACCAGGTTGGACTCGATCTCAGAGGTCTTTTCCAGCCTCAGTGGTTCTAGGATTCTGTGATTCCATCTGGACTTGCCCAACAAATGGGATTTGTTGCAGCAAACGTTTCAGAGCGCCGCGTTTGCGACGCGGAATTGCGTTTAACCCCCGATAAAGCTCCTCTCCTGGAGTTTTCACAGAGCTGCTTTCTGCATTCCCCACAGGTGGTGCGTCTGTGTCAAAACCCCAAACTGGCCCTGAAGAACAGCCCTCCCTACATCCTGGACCTGCTGCCTGACACCTACCAGCACCTGCGCACCATCCTGTCTCGCTACGAGGGCAAGATGGAGACCCTGGGCGAGAACGAGTACTTCCGAGTCTTCATGGAGAACCTGATGAAGAAAACCAAGCAGACCATCAGCCTCTTCAAGGAAGGGAAGGAACGGATGTATGAGGAGAACTCCCAGCCTAGGTAACGGAGAGAAATGGTTTCAAGTGTTTATTGTAGGAATTAAATGTGTCGGAAGCTTTGTATTTAAGGTAGATCAGTTGTCAGCCCGTCTTTGATTTTGTACCAAGGCACAGCTGAAGTCAAGGGACATCTTCAAGGTGAACAGCATGTGAAAAAAAGGATAGGTGGAGGTAGAAACTGCACTTGTTGAATATAAGGCTCTCTTGAACAAAATAGTATGAATTTAGTGTACCTGAGAAGGTGTTTCCTCATCCAGCTTTTAAGAAAAGGAAAGACGAGGTGATTTAAGAGTAGAGTAAATCTCTGGGAAAGATGACTCTTACACATTTGTGCAAGGTCTAACAGGCAGAGACATACAAGGCATACATTTGTAACACTGAACTAATTTCAGGTTTTTGAAGTAGATGTTGAATTTTTAAAAAAAAAAAAGGTGGAAAAAAGTGAAAACCACCCAGTGGCTGAACATAATTGCCCTGGGGAGAATGTGGTTAACAGCCTGGCAACAGCTTGGAATTACTGGAGGGGTAAAAAGTGCTGGCACATGTTTCTGGTTTAATATTGAACTCTGTGTAGCATATTCCATGATATTGAGCTCCAAGCAGAGGCTGTGACAGTGGCTCCAGAAGGCATTGCTGGTGCTGCTCAGATTGCTACTGGAAAATGGACTAAGAAACGGAAGTTTCTTTCTGGAGTGTTGTTAACTGGGTGTGTATTGTGATCTGTCATAAATCTGGAACATCTGATGAGTAAATGATGGCTGTGTCAGTCATGAATCCAAAATTCCACCTCCAGTGCCTTGGTTTTTCAGAGAGGGGCAAAGAGAAGTAATTCCAGAGGGTTCATTATCCTAGTTGGTTTGTAATCCAGCTAATTGACTAGAGGGAGCAGGGCGAATCCAGATTGATAGATGAGACTGTCAGGACTGCAGCAGAGGCTGCTGTTCTCACAGCAGGCATGGGAGTCCTGGGGGAATTGCTAATTGTCCCATTTATGAATAAACAGCTTTAGCAGGGAAGGAACTGTGGGGAGATTTGTGTTAAACACAAGCATTAAAACAGCATCACATCCTGGCCACTCTCATGGCATCTTCCTCTGCTTCTGCACAGCCCAGGAAGCAGCAGTGACTGTTTGGTCCTAAAGGGGTAACACCAGAGAGCCTTTTCCTGGTGCTGCTGCTGAGCTTGGGAACATTCTCAATTCTTTAATTTGTCTCAAAAAAGGACAAGATTAGGGCAGTCAGTGCATGTGATTTGTGTACCAGTTCAAGAGATACCTACACAGAAGAATGAGGATTTTGGTTTTGGGGATTCTGTTCAACGCTGCACTGCCAGTGCCAGATCCCGTGGTTGTGGGAGCTCTTGGAACCCAATCTCTTCACTGCTATTTGTTAATTAAATTAAATGAACTTCTGCTATAAATGCACCTACAGATATAAAATATGCATACTAATCTAAGGTGCAGAAACTGAAGTTTTCTCACCTTGTTAGGAGCTGGAGAAAAATTCTAATTTTTTTTTAGTAAGAATTAATAAAGTAATAAATTCAAAATTAGTAATAATTTATAATAATTTATAAATACATTAATAAATTAAAATACTCTAAATGTGGGAGAAGCTTTCTGGAAGGTGGTCAGCAGTCTGTAAAGCAAACAAGTAGAACCTGAATCTGGTATTCACTGGGAATGTACTCATGGCAGTGTGTATATCTGCATGCATATATATATAAAATCTAGTTTGCTCTTGATCTCATGAAGGTTTGTGGCCATTAGTCTGCAGTGTTTGAGAATAGGACTTTAAAAGTTTAATAAGTGTGTTGTTTTGACTTTTCTGACTTTATTGTCCCTGTTGTTCTTGAAGCTTTTTTCCTTCTCTCTTCCAGACTTCGCATTCATTTTGCTTCCTGTTGTCTATGACCTTATTTTCTCCCCCAGATGACTCCTGGTGTAGAGCAAAAGGCACAATTTTGACATTTGCATAAGCATTGTGAAAGCTGTAGTTTGCTCCTACAGACCAGTCATGAAAAATGACTGAAGCAGGATCAGAACTGTCCTGATCACTTGAGCATCACCCTTGTATTCTTATTATTTCCAACTTGCTCTTTGTGTATTTTCTCTCAGACATTTGGGAGCTCTCTGTAGCTCTGTGGTTTTGGTGTGCAGTGGTTCAGACTATAAATATATAAATTAACCATGGTTGTACCTCTCCTGCCTTAAACTCACACTGTGATTTTTGTGAGGAGAGCTCACTTGTTTTGTTAGGAGAGCTTTCAAGATGCTCTTTAAATTCTGCCTTAGCCCGCTTCCATGTCTGTTTAAAAATTCATGCTGCTGCAGGTGCTTTTAAAGCTCTGTGTGCACTTCCTGACTGATAGCTTTGAGCAGTAACTTCTGGGTACTGTTTAAATCTGAATTTTAGGGAGTAGATCAGATGTAACTTGGTGACTTTGGGATTTTTATTAGAGATACTGTGTTGCTCCTCTGAGTTTTGATAGCTAAAAGTAGCATCTGCAGGCTTGGAATCAAGTAGTATTTCTAGAGTTAATAATTTTGGGTATTTTGTTGTATGCTTGTAATAAGGTAAAGACAAATCATCCAATGATTGGTTGGCTGTGTGCAGTAATTAGGAATTCTTGAGGCTGAGCACATTTCCAGAGGTGCTGCTTCCTTTTCTTTATAGATCCAGGGGTAAACATTTGACTTCTCTATTGTGAACTTCTTGAGTTCCCTTTTTAACAAAAAAAAAAAAGAAATAAACATATTTTCCCCTGCAATGAGATTCCATTGCTTGACAGTGCCATTCTTACTCTGAACATGCTGAACCTGCCTCAGATCTCAATTTCAGTTTCATTTAGAGGCTTGGTGGTTTTGCTGGACTATTTTTTTTTCTGTTTCCATTGCAGAAAGCTTTTACTTCTCAGCCCTCTTGCTTGCACAGAGGAGCTGCGATTTGTCAGCTTTCCACACTACAGAAATTTCTTCTTGCAGCAGTGGTTTTGCAGTTGTGTAAATAGATTATACTTGACATGGCAGGAGTGAAAAACAGCTTGTTGTTCAGGAGACAGGTAGAGGAATTGTCTGCTCCTTGGGAAAGGATTAATTAGGCTGAAGAGTCCATTTTTCACCAAAGAAACAAATTTACTAATTATGTTAAACCAGTCTATGAGGAGGGAAAATTCAGAGAGGTTATTTTCTAAATAAAATCAGAGCACTGCAAATGTTTCCACATTAGAACACAGCTATGGAAGCTGCAGGGTGAGTGAGGAGAAATAATTTTTCAGGATGTAGACTGGATGTTTAAGGAATAGCCCAAGTTATTTTTCTACTTCAGCTGTGGGAAACAAACTGTTAACAAAGCCAGTTTAAAAATAAATATATCTGTAGAGAAAATGGGGTTAAGCAGGGAATACAATAAACTTTTTCCTTAGAGCATGGAGGTGAAAAAAAGCTTTGGGAAGCTGGTCCATGTTTAATTGTTCTTCTGACAACAGCTTAGGGGATGCTGGCTCAGCAGGATTTCATATTCTTCTCCAGCTCCAATGTTAAGACTCACTAATTTACACAGGAAAAAGCTACCAGTGTTGAATGTCTCCTGGAAATGACCTTACATATCTCTGAAGGGGAAGGAAGTGCATGAAGAATGACTTGGAGAAAAAAAAAAAAAAAAAAAAAGGAAAAGGTTGGAATTTAAAGAGGAAAAAGTTGGAAAACACTTATGTTAAACCCTGAACCAGAAAACCCTCTGGGAGGAGGGGGTTGGTGCTCTAATCGAATCTTTGAGACCTCTTGCACACATTCCTGCCCAGTGAAAATGAGATAGTGCAAAATGTGGAACTCAGAATGGTGTGTGTGAGTCCTCTTTCTGTCACTTCCTTCTAACACAGCAGCACTTTTTTTTTTTTTTAAACAAAACCCACTAGTGTGAAGTCTACATCTGCATTTAAATTAGAACATCTTAAAGAAAAGAACAGGCTCCAGAGCTGCCCACAAGAAAGGTTTCCTTGCCAGGCTCCAGCATATGAACACTAACTAACTGCTTATTACCCAGAAGAAATTCATTATCATGTAAATGTTGTTGGAGGGGAGGAATGTGAATTATTTCTTTCTAATTTGGTTTTAAATTGCAGTTTAGGTGATAGTTTTGGAACTTAAGTAACACTTAGCATAATTGGCTTAAGCTTGCATTCATTATAGTTTTCTTTCTGTCTAAAATTGGACCACCGTCTTGAAAATCAATTTGTGGACAAATGCAAGATTTCAGATGATTGCATAATAAGGAAGGAAGATTTTTATTCTTCTTTCCTCTCAGAGCCTATAAAATCGTAGAGTTTTATGGGAGGCTGTGGACTTGCTGTTGTGGGTGGAATTACAAGCACATTGGTTCATTTGTAGTAATTATCATTGGAAATGTGATGGATTTCTCCATGCTGGCAAAAATCTGCTGCTGCTGCTGCTACTTGGCAACTGTATCGTGTCTCTTGGGTGCTTGGCTGGGGTGTTCAGGGCTGGGATGCCACATTTGGGATTTCTGGGGTTGGATTTCAGCCCATCCCACCATCCCAGGTTGTTCCGTGGGCACTCCCAGGGATGGGGCAGCCACAGCTTCTCTGGGCAGCTGTGCCAGGGCCTGCCCAGCCTTAGAATAAAGAACTTTTTAACATTACTCTGAACCTGCCCCGGCTCCTTGTCATTCCCACTTGGTATCCAAGACAGTTTTGAGGTGGCTGAAGATGAATCATGAAATATGGAATCTTCCTTGATTTGGAGTCAGGGCTTTTGTGCTCTGTTTTTCTCTTTAACTATTGCAAATAGCCCCTGAAATACAAATTTTGATTCCAGTGCAGAGAGCCCAAAATTAGAGAAGTGTTCTGAGCAGTGAGTTTGTTGTGTAATCCCCTGAATCTGGTAAAATAAATTAATCTGTCACCTAAATGAGAGTTTTATCCTTTACCTTGTCAATCCTCTGAATATGTGTTGAGCTCTTTAAAGACCATTAGTAATATCAAATGTCTCTTGAAAGCATTTTCTCTAAAATCTAAATTTTAAAAGTGGGTTTTTAGCTTTTTAACAGTGGAAAAAAAAATGTAACACCAACACTTGTGCCTAAAATAATAATTCCAGATCCTTTAAAGGTCAGTTGGTTTGGTCCTTGTGGTCAGCACAGTGGCCTGATGTCCTTTCTGCTTCACATCAGTCACGGCCATTTGCATACTAATAGGAATATATAATGGTTTTGGGTGGTTTGTGGCCTGCAGAGTGTTTTGTTACTTTTTGAAGTGATGGGCAGGCTCTGCTCACAGAACTCAAGGTGTTGAAATATATTTATGTGACCTGAAAAGTGCCAGGGTTCAGCAGAGCATAAGAAAACTGCCCTGTAATACCTGAAGCACTGAAAAAGAAGGAGCCGATCGTGAAAAATTCTATAGAACGAGCAATAAATTTAATGTTAATCTGCTCTTTTAGTTACTCTGAGGAAATCCTGTAAATGTTACAGAGCCTGGCTCTGTAAGGTGCCTTCTGTTGAGCCAGCAATAGTTAAGTGGAATTTCATTCACTTCCTGTGTTGCAAGTTTTGTTGAAAGTAGTTCCGTTGTTTCTATTTTTAACCCGATCAGAAGACGCCCAAGCTGCCTCGGGCTTACAAAAGACAGCTTGGGATCACCTCGAGCATTTCCACTCCTGTTTCTGTGAACATGAACACACAGAAAACTCCTGGCTGGGGTGGGAGCACAGCATCACTTCTTCTTTTTGAAGCCAGGCACATCAAACTCTCTGCTGAAATCAAACTGCTCATGCCTGGTGCATCTGAAAGCCCCTGTGACATGAGAATCTCACATCTTTGTGGTTTCTGAAAGGTGCATTTTACTTGTTGGAGTCGTTAAAAGAGCTGTTTGGGGTTGGTTTTTTTTAATTCATTTTTTTAGCTCTTTAAGTATAAAATTGTAAGGTGTAGTTATAGGAAAAAAACATGTGGGTTTGTGGTTTGTGTTTTCATAAGTAGTGGAGCTTGCACTTACCTCCAGTGGATGCTAACCCTGTCACCTAAACAGAATCTGATGGTAAGAGTGTAAGAATAAGAAATAAGGACTATAATTACAGAGAAGTGAAGCATTTTGAGGTTGGTTTCTTGTGCTAAGCTCATAATTCCTCTGTGTTTGCAACATGCCTTCAGCAGAATGAGCTTTACAGACACGACAGCGTGCGCACGTCAAATTATGGCATGTGAGCACAATATTGTGACTAAATCAGCCTGTGGAGCTGATCCTTGCTACGTGTGAGGAACTAAATTATACTGTGTCAGCGGGGTAGCTCTGAAGGAGGTGAGAAATACTGGAAAAGAAAGAAAAAATGGTAGCTGGCAGTGGCAGAAATGGTTGTGCCACATTAACATTGCCTTGAGGGGAAAAGGCATTTAGTCACGAAGCACATTAATTTAACTAATTATGTCAACGTGGCTGAGAGAGACATCCCTGGTTAAACCATCCTCTGCCTTTAATGGCTTTCCAAGACAGAGCCCATATATTGGAAAACCACTTTTGTCCAGGAAACTGGGAAAGAAAAATCTGCTGAGGGTCTGGGGAGAGACAACACCACCAGAACCCCCAGCTGGGGCTGGCACTGGGGGCTGCACCTGGAAGTTTCTCCTCAGCCTCTTGAATTCCACAGAAATGTGTGGAGCAAACCCATCCTGAGGCAGGAAGGAAGGAGCAGCACCGCAGCGGAGCGGGGAACCTGTCCGTGGGCATGGGGTAACTGAAGAAACACTCCTGCTTCATGCTGGTTTTGGTTGCCCAAAGCTGTGTTTTCAGAGCCCGGCGAGTGTTGAGGCAGCAGGGACTGCAGCTGAACGGGCTCTGGAGCTGTGTCTGCCTTGTTACAGAACCAGTCCTCAGCTCCCTCTGTGTGCACAAGGGCTGATCCCTCCATGCTCGAGCTGCAGGTGTTCCTCCCAAGTGAAACACTTGGTTACTGTCTACAGTGGAAAAAATATTTGTCTTTTTACGTTCTCACTCGTTGATTCGTTATTTCCAACCATAATAAACCGAAAGCTTTGCTCGTTCGCCTGAAAGCGCTCGGGGATGTGAGGTCCCACCTCAGCTGTTGCTGTGGGCACAGAACAGAGCCTGGCTCTGGTGCTTTGGAGCTGGCACAGGTGTTGCCTGCAGCTGCCCACACACACGGGGACAGGTCCCTGATGTGAGGTCCCTGGGTAACGTTTTCAGCACTGCTTGGCTGTCAGGTGTTTCAATTCCCCAGCAGCAGGATTTAGGTGCTGCAGTCAGCTCTTCCCAAACTCTGCTTGGCATTTAATTCTTTATTTAGTGAGATTTAATTTTAATTAATTCGTGTAAGATTTAATTTTAACTTGTAAGATTTAATTCTTTAACTTGTCTCTGGTGGAGCCCTTGGTGACAGTTTTGTGTGGATTACTGTGTTTAAAATTTTGAAAAATGCCCATCATGGGACGTTGCTAGAGGTCTGTGGCCAAAACTGTTTGGAACTCTCCAGTCTATGACCCATAAATGTTCTTTGAATAAATGCCCCTTTTTCTGGGAGTACATTCACATCTGTTCAGTTGAAGCAATAGCAATAAGGACAGTTCTGATGTTACTAAAAATAAAGCACAATCATCAGTAAGCTTTGATATGCCAATAAAAATATTCTCTATAATTGCAAGTGTTTATTTGGTCTGTAAAAATTTACAAATATGTAAATTGTTAAAATAAAGAAAATGTTTGTCCTTTCAGCATAGGATTGGTAATTATTTTCTGTATGTAAAAGCCACCAACACAAACTACTCTGCAGTATGCTGCTCTTTATGTTCACTTCCTGTGGTTTTTCCTGTTATTTACCTACAGTATAGCTGAATATTTATAAAAAAATTTATGATAACATTGAGAATTTAAAATGTTCGGCTATGCAAAATGGTTTTGGAAACCGAGTCCTTCAGTGTGTGTGTGTAAAACCATTTGTTTATCCATCCTTAAGCTTGAGGAAGTTCTTACTTCTCTCATTAACTGATGTGCTCAGCTGAGTGCAAGCACTTCCTGGAGCTCAGCTGAGGCAGAAGAGATAAACAACTGGAGACAGGAATATTCCCTGGCTTTTTCCAGGGTTTTGTTCAAACCATGCACTTGTTCAGGGTCAGAAATGCATCAAAGTCTTGTCTGTCATACCCAGATTTCCCCACGTTGTGCTGGGCAGCAATAGGAGAGTACAAAATCATTAGCAGGTTCATTAACGCCTCTATTTTTATAAATTCAGTAAAAAAAAAGCTCAAAATTTTTGCTTGGGTTGTAGATGGATTAAATTATTGATAACAGCCTGGTGTTTGCTTTTTCTTGCACTACCACAGCATGTTCTCTTTTTTTTTTTTTTGGCCATTTTATGGGAGTGAGGCCTTTCAGAAGTCCACAGCTCACACCTCTGATTTGCAATTTTTCTAGTGTTTATCAGACAAAGGCATTGCAGGGACACAGTGGGAATCTCCATGAGGGGGGGAGCTGGGGTGTGAATTTAGTAAAATCATCTTCCCTCTACCACGAGCTCAGAATCTGAGCCTTCCCCTCCTAAGTGCAAAGAGAAATACACGGCTTTGAATTACTTAACATGCCAAAGCCAATCTGTAGAACTGCTTTAAAATACCCAGTTTGAGTGTGTAACACATCCAGAGACAGCTGGGGCATGGGACAGCTCGTGGAAGAGCAGCTGAGGGCTTTTCCTTGTGTTAATCCCAAGCACCTGCTGTTGTTGGACATGTATGAAATGACAAAACACAGAATTCCTTGTGTAGCTGGTGCCTTCCATAAACACTTTGAGCAGCTTTCATTGCTGCACACAAATTAAAATGTAGCTGAATAAAGAAGGGTAAGAAAGAACTGCTGTTAGAGAAAATTTAAGAGTTTTGGGCCCTTCTACCCAGACTGTCAGGGTATGGTGAAAGGGCTCATGAGGGGCTGAGTAAATACTAGAATATATGTCAAGCAATATGGTCACTTCCAATTGAGTCTAGACCCTATGAAAATACGGGAAATGTCCCAAATGTCCAGGGAATTTTCGTGGAAAGGCTGCAGGTCAGTTCTGCAATCAGACACATTAACAGGGTAAGTCCTTCAAGTAGGAATAGCATTTTTGGAGCAAGTGGTATCTGAAAACCATCCAAGATGAAGTGAAGAGGAACCAATCCAACCAGAATACCAGAAATTAGTGAAAGGCTGGAGCCCGGGGGAGTGGAGTTTGCTGCCAAACACAAGTGTCTTCTGCAACAGCAGCAAACTCAGGGAGAGACATGGGAAAACAAGAAAATCCAATGACTGGGGATGTTCCCTCCCTCTGTGGTTCAATATTTAAGTAATCAGTGCCATGAGTGAGTCTGTGCCATGCCGGGGTGGTTGATGCAGTTTTCTGACCAGCTCTGGTGTGTTGGGCACAGCTCACAAGTTGTTCTTTCCCACATGATGCCAGTTCCTTCTTTTACCTTCAAGCACATGACGTGGGGGTGAAAATAACCCCTCTGGCCTAGAAATATCCCTGTCTCTTTTCAGGAAGTTCTCCTAGCAATGGAGTGGAGGAGAAGAGAGGCATCCTTTATTTGGATAAAGGAGTGAGAGAAAGAGGTGCCTCTGGTGAATAGAAGAGCAGAAAATATCTGTTCTCTTCTCCAGCTTTCCCACTCCAGCCAAAAAAAAGGGCATATCCTGTGGGATAGAGCACTCCTGATGTCTCAGTGTCATCAGGCAGAGAAGGGACTTGAGGTACCAGCTGTAATTCAAATTGGATAATTAAACACAGTATGTTTGAGAGCCCTGGCCGTGGAGCTTTTGTGTGTAAGTTGTTACCATTTTAGGAAAAACCTGCAGGTGTTTTTGCATTCCCTTGGGAGCTTGGGCCTGTTAGGATCAGTTAGACATTCCCTGAGCAAATCTATTGTGTTGGGAGCCTCTGGAGACCTGGAAGGACATTCAGCTTCCATTGTCTGGGGCAGGAGTAATTTTATGTGCTCTCAAAAGGAATTTTCAGACCCAAGGCTGGTGAGGTTTTATCTTCAATACTCAGTAGGTGAGGTCTCAGTATTGGTTTTGCACATTGCATGTGTTTTTCCATGGGAGGATTTTTGCCTGCCCACCTTAAAGAGATTATACAGAGTTTGTCATGGTGGAAAATGTCTTGACAAACACAGACCTTGCTGGTAGTTCCCATGTTTTGGATGTTCTGAATGCTGGGGAAACACTTGAAAGAGAGCCCCAAATAAGAGTTTTGCGTGCTGGGGTCATTCTTGAATTGCAATAAGTGCTAGTTCTTCTTTGCTCAGAATGCTAAACCCTTTTTTTTCTAAAAGAAACAATTTTTGTGGTCCATTGCAGGAGGAACCTGACCAAATTGTCCCTGATATTCAGCCACATGCTGGCAGAACTGAAAGGGATTTTCCCCAGTGGCCTCTTCCAGGGGGACACGTTCCGGATCACCAAGGCAGATGCTGCAGAATTTTGGAGAAAGGCTTTTGGTGAAAAGTAAGTTTCTAACTGTGCTTAGAAATAGAGATATGGGAGCAAATTTTACCCAGTGTTTTTAAGAATTCTGTTTGGCAGTTCAGAAAGGGCTTTGTCAGGTTAAAAGAAACGATGAGAGAGACCTGTTGGTCATTTGGTCCATCTCTGGGGTGAGGTAAGGAATTATTCCTACATTAAATATCCCAGTTTTTGTCCTGTCTGGTTTTAAATGTGTCAAGTCTTCCCCAGGAGACTTTCGTATTGTCACAGCGTTTCCCTTGATTATTCAGCTTAAATTTTCCTCTCCTTGATTTAATTCTTTAACTTTTAAGTAAGCTCTACAAGCTATGCAAAATAATCCTTTCTTCTTCCAAAGGTTACCATGCCCCCAACATGGGTTGTTCTTTAGCTGAGCCATAATATTATATTCTTTTCATCTTCCCTCCAATTAGTCTTTCCAATCATTTACTCACCTCTCTTCTTCTCTGAATTTCTGCTTGCAAAATGGCTTTGCTGAGAGTGAAGGGGAAAGGGAAATGCAACCATCTTTGTGTGCAGACTGCTGAAATGTCAGGTTTAATTTCTGTATCTAATGAAACACTGACTAAATGAACCATGGAGGTGTTCACAGCAATGTTTGGGGATTAAAGTTAATGGATTGGGTACTGCTTTCAAACTGAGGGAACTGAGGTACTTCACCTAAAGAGTTTAATTAGTAGCTGTCAGAACAAAAAGCCATAATGTATTTACTCATGAATAGCACTTGTCTGAAGTGAGGCATTTTCTTTCTGTGCTTCTATGCCACTTGATTTATTTAAAAAAAGGAAAATATTCCTTTAAACAGGAGCCTGTGTTTTGGCTTCTGATCTCCAGTTAATCCTTCTTTAGACAGTTGTTTGCAGCTCTTTTTTTAACCATCTAGACTTAACTTCTTCTCTACCAGCTGCAACACTGTGAAATTATTATCCAGTGATGCTGTGGTAGGACTGCAGAAAGAGGGAAAAGAGAAACCAGAGGGATTCTAATTCCAGAATCTTGCATGTGCAGAGAAAATTGTTTGAAGTTCATTTGGCTGCCGATTTCCTGCAGTACCAAGAAATCTGTGTTTGTGTGACGTGAATAAATCTCTTGTGGCTGTTCTTGATTTTTCCCTGTTTTATTACCCCAACATGGATGCTCACAAAGATAACACGTGGGTGTGTACATGGGGGTGGTGATCCTCAGCCATTCCCATTCCCTGCTTTTCCCCAGGACCATTGTTCCCTGGAAGAGCTTCCGCCAGGCCCTGCACGAGGTGCATCCCATCAGCTCAGGGCTGGAGGCCATGGCCCTGAAGTCAACCATCGACCTGACGTGCAATGACTACATTTCAGTGTTTGAGTTTGACATCTTCACACGACTCTTCCAGGTAAGAACTGAGGAATGGGAATCACTTAAAGTGTCTCAGTGCTTCAGGTTATACTCTTCTTTATCCAGGCCAATATTTTGCACACATTATTTATACTGTATGGGATTTGCATGTCTTGCCTTCCATCCCTTAAAGAGTAATACTTAAGGCCCCATATTGCAGTAGAAGTGGGTGATATTTCTGGCTGTAGAATAAAAAAATCCCTAAATACACACTGCAACTCCCAGGCACATTCAGCATCCTGCCATGAATCAGGTTTTCTCTTTCAAAGGTCACTTTGAGACTGAAGCTCTGACACAGCTTCTGCAAGCCAGGAAATGTGAAGCTTAGTTTATCACTCTGTCTTCCCTTGTCCCTTTCTTTATTGTCAGATTTATTTTCCATGGAGGGGGGGTTGTTCAGGATGGAGCTCAAGCATGGAAATTTGGGCTTCCTATCTTTTGAACTGACCCAACCAGGATGTTGCGAACGTGTCTGTGTGTGTTAGAAATCTCTGTATCACTGAAGGGATATTAACAGTAGGTAAAATTCTTCCCCACAGTCTCTAATAGTGCTAAATTCAAAAACACAGCTTCTGATGGTACAATTGGGTATTTACAAGAACAATCACTTATTTCTTTGGCTCTGACTTGCCTTTTCCCATGTGATGGGGTGGGTTGTAATTAAGATATGTCTAGATGAAAAATTCCCATGTTTGGTGTTGCAATGTAGCTGATCTCATTCAGCACTTTTTCCAAGTGTTGTACATAAAGAACAAGTCAAGAACTGCTGCAAATTCCAGGGGATGCAGAGTTCTTAGAGTGCTGATACCTTCTGTAGACGAGTTAAAAAACTTGGAAAAATCAGCTGAGATTTACACATCCAAGCCCTTCTCAGGGTTGAGAGATTTTAAATGGTTGTTACAACTTTTGGGGCATCATTTTAAGCAATATTTGAGATGTGTGTGCTGGTTTCTTTATTCAGATCTGAGACCAGCCACAGTCCTTGCCACACCCTGGTGAGGCTGGGTCGGTGAGGAATAGTCACAAGTTACAGACAGTGAAACTCAGACACAGAAGGGAGGTCACTGTCCCCAGGCCATGCAGGAAGTCGGTGTGGAGAGCAGACCAGTCATGGTTCCTGGCCCTCTGCATAATCTCATTAAACTCCTGCCTTTATCCCTGTCTGGGGAATGAGTCATTTTCTCTGCAGAAGCAGCACAATTGATGGCTATTCTTAAGCTGTGACCTCAGTGACTTCTCCTTTTGTGTTTATTAAAGGAGTTTTGATTAAGGTCTATCTTAGGTGATGATTTTATCCCCCACAAGCAAGAAACTCCAGTGCCAAGTACTGCATGGGATGAATGTTTTGGTTTCTCTACTGGATTTGTGGTGGAACAGAAACATGTTTCTCCAACTGAAGAACCCTTCCAGGAATATTGACCCTTTCCAGAAGTGTGTGGTTAATTTATTTCTTTGGTGCTTCCCCAGCCCTGGTCGTCTTTGCTGAGGAACTGGAACAGCCTGGCAGTGACTCACCCTGGGTATATGGCATTCCTCACCTATGACGAGGTGAAGGCCAGGCTTCAGAAATTCATTCACAAACCTGGCAGGTGAGACAGAGCTCAGCCAGGAGGGAGGGTCTGGCTGCCACCACTGATTGCAACAGATGGTCTGTGTTCCTCTCTGCAGGTTCTGTGGTCGCTTCTGGGCTGCTTTTAAACATGGAAACCTCCTGTTTGTTTGTTGGCTTTTTGAAAGCTGATTTGGAACAAATGGTTTTGAGGATGTTAACTTCTCTTGCTCTGGATTCTGGGCTTAATTTTACCTGGAGACCATTGCTTGGATTCTTTTCTCATTTTGTATCATATTGCAAAGTTCCCCTTTGAACTGCCTGGGTGTCAATTGAAGAAAGCTGCTACAAATCATCAAGTTATCCTACTAATTTTATTTGCTGTCTTGATATGGCCAGACAAAGGCTGCCTACTTGTCATTTAATCTTTTCAGTCTGTTCCAAGCTGAAGTTCCTTCTCCTTTGTGTGTTTTTAGTTACATTTTCCGATTGAGCTGTACCCGCCTGGGTCAGTGGGCCATTGGCTACGTCACTGCAGATGGGAACATTCTCCAGACAATCCCCCACAACAAACCTCTTTTCCAAGCACTGATTGATGGCTTCAGGGAAGGCTTGTAAGTAACTTTATAAAAATTAGGACAACAAAGCAGTTAAATTTTGAATAGTCCCATTGCTGTCAGTGGAATAACTCACTGCTGAGCTATTTTGGCACTCAGGAATTACTGACAGCTGTCTTTGCACTGGAGAGCTGTGCAGTAGCAGATGATAAATGTGCAGCAGTGTTTCTCTTCTCATAAATCCCTTTTTTTTTGGTCAAACCCTTAATTTGAACCAATACTTTCATGAATAACTTGTTTTATTTTGGTCCAATCATAAAATTCCTCCAAAACTTTAGAATTCAGAATATCTTGACTTCCCACCACTTGCTTCTCGCCTTCATTCTTTCTTCCCTTCCCACCTCCAAAAGAAACCTTAGATATGTGTGTGTATACGTGTGTGTACAGGCACATATAGAGACTTTTTTTCCCCAACTCCTTCCAGTTATTTATTTCCCGACGGCCGGAATCAGAATCCTGACTTGACTGGCTTGTGTGAGCCCACACCTCAGGACCACATTAAAGTTACACAGGTGAGTAAAATACTCCATTCCATCAAACTCTCTGCCTTTCTCCCTGCTTTCTACCCTCCTTAGCTATTTATCCAGTTCTGTCATACTTGCTATTCCCAAGACTTGTTTTTAGGGCTGCAGTATTTTACAGGAATTACAGAAATCTTTGCATGATAGGGATGGGCAGATGAGATTGCAAAGACAGGTTTTAGGGGTTTATTTTTAGAATGTTCTGCCAACATTGATGCTTTTGTGCCATTCAGAATGTCTTGAACCTTGCTTTTCTTGGGATGCTCAAATGAAAATTATTGGATAATTTGAATTCCACTTTTTTCAGAGCTTGACAGATGCATCTAACACGTAAAATGATAGTGAAATCTTTGCATATTTCTGTTCTCCCTGTGATTTATGCTGTCCCCCAGGAACAATATGAGCTGTACTGTGAGATGGGCTCCACGTTCCAGCTGTGTAAAATCTGTGCTGAGAACGACAAGGACGTGAAGATTGAACCTTGTGGGCACCTGATGTGCACCTCCTGTCTCACAGCCTGGCAGGTGAGCCTTGGCCTCTTCTTTATCTCCCTGAGGGCAGCTGCTTGACCTTTCACAGGTGTATTCTCATTCAGAACTGTTCAGGTGTGGAGAGAATGTAGCAGAAACTTTGTCTCATAATGTCACTGCATCAGAAGCTGTTTAGTTGCCCAGTCTCTTAATATGGAATAAGAAAAAACCGGAAAAACTTCCTAAAGGGCTGTTTTTCTACTTCAAGGAGAAAATATTCCGTATTTCTCACCCAGTTTGCCTATGTCTTCCTCTGAAGAAAGGAAGGAATTGAAAGCTCCCTGCCAAAAAGCAGGTTAAAAGCTGATTGTTCCTGAAGCAGGTGATAATTTGTGCACCCCAAAGGCTGCTGTGACAGAGCTCTTCTGTCCCCTGCAGGAATCAGAAGGCCAAGGCTGTCCCTTCTGCCGCTGTGAGATCAAAGGCACGGAGCCAATCGTGGTGGATCCGTTTGATCCCAGAGGAGGAGGAGGATTGTCCAGGCAAGGGGCAGAAGGAACCCCCTCTCCCAATTATGATGATGATGATGATGACAAAGCTGATGATTCCCTCTTCATGATGAAAGAACTCGCTGGTACCAAAGTAAGGTCACTGGGATGGGTGCTGATCAATGTGGCAGTGCCTTTTCTCCAGAAGTTGTAGTGATTTGTGCCTGTGAGGGTTGTCAGACTGTATAACAGTAAAGATCCTGCTCCCTGTGGAAAACAGAGATTTAGGTCCAGTTTTGTGAGCTCACTTCACACTGTCAGTTTGGGATCACACTTTGAAGCCTTTGATCTTTTGTGGGTTGTCTTGGAGGAATCCCCGGAGGGGTGAAAAAGCTGGCCTGACCTGTTGGAATGGAAGATCTGGGTTTGGAACACTCCTCTGTGTGCTAGAATTTGATTTCCTAGCCAGAATTCGCCCAGATCAGCAGAAATTAATGCATTTTTCCCCAGTGATGGATACAGCCAGGCAGGTACAGCCTTCCCAAGGTCCTGATGGATAGAGGGCAGGCTGTTCTGCTGAGGAACTCGATTTGGCTGTCATCTTTTTATATGGTGGCTGATAAATCTGTCTAATAAAGGTGTGATAACTCTGCCATTAGTGCTGCTTCCCTCCAGGATTTGTGTACAGGCATTCTTTGTGCATCCCTGCATGGCTTTTTCATTTCATTTTCATTTCTCATTTCAAAATCTGATTGCTGCTCTTGCATTTTTTTACGGAATAGGGAAGTGGGTTTGAATTTGGTTTCTTTTTAATAGCTGCATTTCCTGGTCAGAAAGTATCTTCACCTCTGGTTTACCTGGAGTCTTACTTCCCTTTATCTTTCATCCTGTGAAATAATGTACTAATCAGTAAACACTGTTCCTGGAGGGCTTTTCATACATATTTTGGGGAAGCAAAGCAATTTTCTTTGTGTGACATCCTGTCAATGTTGGTATTTTGTTGGCTTTAGTGAGCTCAAACATACGTGAAGCTTTTCAAAATTAAACAGCACTAGCTTTGATTGTAAAAAAGAGAAAGTAAAGAGAATAACAGGCACTGTGCTGCTTTGTTCAGTGGAAAAGCAGCTTTCCAGGGACAAAAATGGAGGGTTTGGTGCACCCCGGTGCTCTGTAGAGAAAGCAGTTTGCACAGGGACAGGAGGCTTTGCAGCAGATCATGCCCTCTGGTGTTGAAAAGCAGCTTTTCCCTGCTCAGGGCCCACTGAGGCAGGGTTGTTACTCCATCAGAACAGCTTGGTTTGTGTTTCTAAGTGTGCATTTCAGTGGTGTCTCACAGCTAAGCTTGGGTTGCTCCGAGTGCTGCAGAGCTGGGCACTGGCTTCATTCCTGGGGGACAGTTGTCACTCACAGAGCAGTTTGTCACCAGCAGAGCTGGCGAACCTCTCCAGAGGACAGGAGCTGTGTGGGTTGAGCCACGTGCTGACGTTGCCACCCTCCTCTCTCAGGTGGAACGTCCTCCCTCGCCGTTCTCGGTGGCTCCTCAGGCCGCCCTCCCTCCCGTGCCACCCCGCCTGGACCTGCTGCAGCAGCGAGTGGCCAACCCCCCCGGGGCCTCCAGCCCTGGCACCACTTCCAAGGTCAGACACACCTCTCTCCCCTTCAGCTGTGATTTGGGTGGGGCAGAACAGTCTGGTGACCCCAACATGTTCTCTCTGACATCCCCAAGTCTGGCCTCCCTTAGGGCGATTGGCATCCTGAACTACCAAATTATTATTACTACCATCATATTCTCTGGTTTCCAGCCTCAATCCCTGCTCCCTGCACCCTTGGGATTTTCCTCATATTTTGTTCTAGCTAAAACAGAAGGTATCGTGTTTCTCTCCCAAATTCTCTGCACTCCTTTTTACATCAAGCATTTTTTACGTAGAAAATGAAGGAAGGAATTCAATGTGTGTGACTGGGAGAAATGAACTGGCTTTCTGATTGATCAGCTGAAGGCAGTGGGATGATCTTGGTGGCATTAAGTTAATAGTTCTTGAGATGCAGCAGTAGTTCTTCATCTGGTTTGGATGAAATAATGAAATTAGGAAAGTTCAGGCAGAAGAAAATACCTATTTCTGTGAATACTCATCACTGACTGATGAATGTTAACTTGTACAAATAACCCACAATTGAATCTTTTTTTTTAAATAATGGGGAGGCTCTGTTTGGAATCCAGTCTAAGGCTGCTTTGAGGTCATGTTTTCCCTCAAGAAGAGGAATCTGGGCTGTTCAGAGCCTGGCTGGAGCGCACGTAGTTCCTGCGTTATCTCCTCAAGCCTGTGCAGAAGGTGTGGAGATATCTCCGCATCCTCGGAGATAATCCCTTGTAAAAACAGATAAAACCACCCTAAACTTTCCCTGCTGCCCCCACCTCCCTCCTGTTTATCTTTTCTGGCTGGGCTGCCCGTGTTCAGCGCTATTTTGCATCCCTCCTCCCCGCAGGCCGCACCTGGTGCTCTGCACAAGGACAAACCTCTGCCGATCCCACCCACGCTCCGGGACCTGCCCCCGCCGCCGCCCCCGGACCGGCCGCACGCCCTGGGCACCGAGGGCCGCCCGCAGCGACGGCCCCTGCCCTGCACGCCGGGGGACTGTCCCGCCAGGGACAAGCCACCCCCGCTGCCCTCCAGCCGCCAGGGCGACCTGTGGCCAGGCAGGCCCATCCCCAAAGCCCCGGGCGGGGCTGTGAGCGCCGCGGAGCCGTGGGCTGGGAGAGAACTGTCCAACCGGCACTCGCTTCCCTTCTCGCTGCCCTCCCAGGTGGAGTCCAGGGCTGAGAGCCTCCGGCTCGGCAGCACGCTCAGCCTGGACAGCCCGGCGGTGAGTGGGTCTGGTGGGGCTGGAGGTGATCCGGGAGAAAAGGCACACCATCTTCTCACACTGAGGAGTGGGATTTTGTCATGGGAGAGGTGGAAAGAAACTGGTGGATTCCAGGCAAGGGAAATGCTTTTATTCCTTTTGGGAACAAGGTTGAAATCCCAGTTGAAATCCCAATTGCCTGATCATTGTTCAGCTTTCATTGTTCACCTTTCAGTGTTGAAAAGCTGAGAATGTTTTCTGTTGTTGGCTGAAAAAGTCTGATTTACTCTCCTGGCTTTTCAGCCCTGAGAAACCAACCACATCAGCTGTAAGGAGTTTGACTGAATAAAATCTGAGTTCAGTTTGGGTCTTGTTCACCTGCAGGACACTGTTACCAGTGAACTGATTAGTCCAACATTTTGTTCTCTAAAAGAAATTGCAGGCAGTTTTGCTTTCCTTGATTCCATTTCCCTAATTTTTCCTTCTAATGCTTCCAGCTTTCTAAAATTGAAAGCAAGCACATTTTTAGCCAGATTTGCTAAGAAAATGGCACATGCACGGTTGTGATCTTGTCTCCAAATGTGTGTGCTTGTCTGCATCCTTTTCCTCTTGGCTCCCGTTTTGGCCTGTTTCAGCTGATTTTGCCAAGGCCATTGGAACCTCAAAACATGTGAAGTTCTTCCTGCAGGAAAACCCCTGCAATGTCCTCTCTGAGGGGGAGCTGTCAGAGAATTCCTAGATTTCTGAGGTGTCAGTAAATTCTGTGGAATAAATGAGGGTGCTTCATTCCCAACAGAGAGGCTGTTGAATGAGTGGCTTTGCAGCTACACTGGGACATGCCTTGTTTCTGATTCCTGGTTTGGAATTCTGTCTTCCAGAGCTCCAGCAGTGGTCCAGCAGCAACCTCAGAGTGTGAACACCCCAAAATCAAACCCTCCTCGTCTGCCAATGCCATCTATTCCTTAGCTGCCAGGTCTGTTGGGATTTTTTATACCTTACAGAGTGGGAATTGCAGGGTGCTGGTGCCAGGGACAGAACTGGCACAACTCTTTCAGTCTTAGTTTTAAACTCTGACAGATTCAAAACACAATTTAGAGAAAGCAGCTGAAATCAGCATCTCAAAGAGCTCTGGGGAGTGGTGGGAGTTCCCCTGGGCTGTGGCAGTAGGAATCAGGCTCCAGTTGCCATCAGCTCTTTAATAAATTCACTTTTGAGTGGGGCTTTGTGTGATGTAAATGTGCATGATATTGTCACATCCTTTTGCATCGTGACCTTTGCTGGTGTGACCTTGTGGGCTGCATCCTGAAAACCAAATTATTTCTTTAGACAGACTTGCTGTGAGGTGACTGTGGATTTTAAAGGGCACCTTGGTCTTAATTAGATTTGGTGTAAATGTTTTATACTTTCTTTCTCCTGCCTCCAGACCACTGCCTGTACCAAAACTGCCTCCTGGGGAGCAGTCTGAGAGCGATGAGGACACTGAATACATGTCACCATCCTCTCTGCCTGTGGTGCCTCCAGGTCCTGCTGTGCAAAAACCAGAGCTCAAAATGCCTTTGGAAATGACTCAGAGTTTACGGTGAGATTCTGGCTGGTTTTGCACTTCCTCCTCCCAGCTCTGGGGCAGCACATTTGGGACATCAGGGTGGGAATTTTGCTTGCTCGGATTTCTTAATTCCCCCAGGGATATTCACCAGATCTTGACTAAAATAGCAATAAAGGAAATGTGACCACTGCTCTTGTGCAGAGTCCTTGTACAGTATTAAAGGACTCAGATATCCCCTTCCTTCCCACTCTCTCTGCCAAGAGTCTTTTGAGAGCAGAACCAACTGAAATTCAAAACTCTTATTAAAATGTAATTTTTGGTGGTATCATTTTAGCTCTTTTAAGCTGAGATGCTGCACTGCAATAAACATTAATAGAGCATTTTCTAGAACAAATACTTCACAGAGCAGTGGTGATTTCACCTTGAAACAAGAAGCTGTGCACAAACTCTGTCACAGAGACAGGGTGGAGGTGGTGGCCACTGTCACCTGTGTGAAGGGGAATGTGTTCTCTCCCTCAGAGTTTTGGACTGTGACCAGCAGCCCGAGGGCTCCATGTATGAAGCAATGTACAACATTCACTCCCAAGCAGCATCCTCTGCTTTCGAGGCTGTCAACACTTCTGGTGAGTGGGTGTGCTAAAAAACAGCTGAGGAACTGGGCTACGATGAATTGCTCCCAGTGGAACAGCATTTTAGGCTGAATTAAAGGAATTACATTTGTTTTTGTAGTTAAAATAGCTGGGATGTATGTGGAAAAATGAGTCTGTGCATGCACATTGCATCTATCAAGTATTTTTAACCTAATTTTCCCTTCTGGAAAAAGCTGCCATTAAATGTGAGGTTTTAGCAGCAAAACTTTAGTTCTGTGTCCTATCAGTTTTTGGAAAATGAGGGAGCAGAGTCTGCCTTGAGAGACAGCTCAGCCCCAGAGCTCAGTTGGACAGTTAAACTGGGGGTTCTGTCTGATTCTGGAAGGAAATGGGATGTCTGGTGGATTGAATATTCACTGTGTCATTTTTTCAGATTCCAAGGCTGATAACTGAGCTCTGCTTATACACGTAGATCTTATGCCATTTTTTCTATGGTTTTATCTTAAGAAATGAGCCTGATGAGCCCTGCTAATTAAGAAATGCCTCTTCTTCCAGATGAAGGGAACCTGGCAGCAGCCACTGCCAGCAATGGCCCTGAGGAGTCAGAGAATGAAGAAGATGGTTACGATGTCCCCAAGCCACCTCTCCCCGTTGCCATTGCTCGTCGCACACTGTCTGATATCTCCAATGCCACTCCTGCCTTCAGCCGAATGTCCTTGGAAAACGACCCTGTCACAGGTCAGAGAGCTCTGGTGTCTCTTCTTGGTGCTGGTGGCTGGCTCTGCGTCTTTGAAACTTGTGTCACTCAGTGAAGATTTTGGATGTAAGGTGTAAAATCAGGTTTATCAGGCAGAATTGCACTGGTTCTTAGGTGTTTTGTTTGATTTCTTTTAGCTTGGAATGTGCTGCCTTGGTCATTTAATCCCTGAGGTTGCAAGTCACACTGAAATCACAGTTAGGAAAAGCTTCTTTCAGCCTGAAGTATATTCCTTAAAGCACTGGTTTCTAGAGGGCATAGAATACTTTTGTACCATGGTGTACCGGGGCGTGAGACAGGATTTCCCATCCCTGGAAGTGTCCAAGGCCAGGTTGGATTTGGGGCTGGAGCACCCTGAGGTAGTGGAAGGAGATGAGCTTTGAGGTCCCTTCCTACTCAGACCACTCAGGGATCGTGCCCCTGTTCCAAGTGGAAGATCAGGGCTGGCCTGGCAGGGTTTGTGGCTCTGCCAGTGCCTGCAGATGGCACAAGTGTTCTGCACAATGCTCTCAGCTCCTCTGAGCAGGGACCAGTGGCTCAGCAAGGTCAGCTTTCTGTCCCTGGGTTTAGAGGACACTGTGTCCTTCTGGCTGCAAGGCACATTCTCTGAGGCAAAAACTAAAGCCTCGTGTCTCCAAGAGCCTTTCTGAATAATGATTGACTTATTCCCTGCTCTGCAGCTCTTAAGGAAGCTCTGAAACTCTTCCTGTTGGGGGCTTTCAGTCTGAATGTGCTGGTGATTTGCCAAGGAGGAGGAATGAGTTTCTTGTTCCTTCTGGAGGCAGAACCTCCTGTACCCAGAACCCCTTCCCCCAGTGAGTCTTCTCTTTTCCTGCTTCACCATTCCACTTCCCTGACCTTCTTTAGCACAGAGAAGAGTTTCCTAGTGCAGAAAAGTTCATTATTTTTGCCCCACCTCCTTGTTTCACTTTTGAAATCTGTCCCTGTGTCTGTAGAATTTGGCTGAAAGGGATTAAAAAGGAACAGACTGAGTCTTACCCCTCCTCCCAGATGAAGTACTGAGTTTAATCATTGACACACTGTTTCTACAGCCCTGAAATAACACTGCTGTTGTCCTGCTTTAGGGGTAGGAAAATGTGGAAAATGCTGATTGTTACTGCTGTGGGAAGCAAGGCACTGGTGCAGGCAAGCCTGACTGCTGTGGGATTCATCTTGGCAGATTTATGCTCTCAGGAGCTGGACCCTGCAGTTTTAATTAATGATTTACCAAAATAACTGTCTTAGTAGTTGTCCTTCCAGTCTGACCCATGGTCTCTGAAACGTGATCCAGCTCAAGCTGAAACAGCTATTCCAGAAGGCAGTTTGGGGCAGAGGAGTGGGCAGATCTTTTTCTCACATGTACAAAAAGCTTTTTATGTGTGAGAGACTTGAATTCTGAAGATGAAGGAGCTGGACTGAGCTGTGGTCAGTGAGGAAGCTTCAGGGAATCTGGCTCCTGAAGAGTCTTCTCTGTCTTAGGGCTTTTGGTGCAAGTTTTTCAGAAAGGCCCCACAATGCTGCTTCTCTGAGCAAGCTGCAGTGCCCAGTCTTAAAAAGGGATTGTGTGGACATGATTTGTCTGTTGTACTCCAGTTCTGCTGCCAGAAAACTCTCTAGAGTTTTCCAGGAGACAAATAAATTTTTCTTTAAGGTGACAGCCAGAAAAGTTTCATGTGATTGGCAAAAAATGCTTTCTGCGATGGTACAGGAGGTTAAAACTCAGAAATGGTCAGATGCTGGATGAGCACATTAAACAATGTGTTTTTTCCTTGGAGAGTTTGGTGACTTGTTTGGTTTATTGGCTGTTATTTCCTCTTCCCAGCAGTGCATGATGTGGCTGCAGGGCAGTGTCACATCAGAATGACTCAGGGAAAAGCAGAACAGGCTGAGCTTTATTGATCTGCCATTAGGCAGAGAGAGCTTCAGCAGAGGAAGAGGAGAACATAATTCAGTTGCTGACCCTTCAGAGAGCATAATTCAGTTGCTGAAGCAATTGTGGTGGCTGAGTTGGGACTGAGTTTGTGCACACAGATGAGGGAGCAGTCTCTGGACGGTTAATCTGGGGGTTCTGTCTGATTCTGGAAGGAAATGGGATGTCTGGTGGTTTGAATATTCTCTGTGTCTTTTTTTCTGATTCTAAGGCTGATATCTGAGCTCTGCTTACACACATAGATCCTGTGTTGTTTTTTCTATGGTTCTATCTCAAGAAATGAGCCTGATGAGCCCTGCTAATTAAGAAAAACCACAGCTGTTTTTGCACACAGGAGGGGAAGCTGAGCAGGTTGGGAAGGAGGATAAAAGGGTTGGAGAAAGAGGCAGAGCTCAGTGACAGCTTTTTGAACTGCCATTTATCCCCTTGATGTCATCTCAGCTTTGTTCCAAGCAAAATTTCCACATTGAAGTGATGCACTTGTTTCCCCTTGCAGGTTTTTCGGACGGCTCCCAAGTCCCCGAGCGGCCGCCAAAGCCGCTGCCCCGGCGGATAAATTCCGAGCGGAAAGCCGGGAGCTGCCAAGCAGGAGGAGCCAGCAGCGGGGCCAGCTCCTCCCTGCACCTCTCCAGCGAGATCGAGAACCTCATGAGCCAAGGCTACTCATATCAGGACATTCAGAAAGCTCTGGTCATTGCACATAACAATATTGAGATGGCCAAGAATATTCTGCGGGAGTTCGTGTCCATCTCCTCCCCGGCGCACGTGGCCACATAGCACACGAGCACCTGCACGCCTGAGCTGCTGTGGACCAACTGCCTGGGCAGCTGCTGCCCAGCTGTGCACCAAAGGGGAAGGGGGTTCCTTTAGAGACTTCGTCCTGAGGTCAGTCCTGCCTCTTTAAGAGAATCAGTTATCAGGTTTTCGTGGTTCCAGATTTCAAAGCAGTGGGATGAAACGGAGCGGAGCGGTGTTTTATACAGTGTATGTCTTGGAGTCCTTTACCCCTACCTCTTGTCTGAGAGAACAGATTTATTTCCAGGGCGTTGGTAGAGAAAGGTATCGTGACAAGGGATCCCCGAGCCGATGCCCTGGAGGCTGGGGGCAGTTGTTTTGTGCTGTGAATTTTAAGTGGATGCTCAGAGAAACAAAGTCTCGAGGTCGGTGTGGTGTGTCCTGTGGTTCATGGTACTAGGTTTGGATCTGTTCACTGCTGTGTGTCTGGCTCAGGCTTTTTAGAGAAGCTGGGAGGTCACTTTCTGCTGGGAATTTACAGGAAACCTTGGAAGAATCATTTGATTGCTTCCTGTTGGCCGTGGTGTGTCACTCTTGCCTGTGATAATAGCAGTTACTGCTTCTGATTGCAGTCCTCCCTTGCTGCCTGGAGATAGCAGGATGAGCTTCTGTCAGGGATTTTGATCCTGGCAGTGCTGGGAGTTGGATTTCTCTCGTGTGTGTGTGTGTGCTCTTGCACTGGCAGCACCAGATTCCAGCAGCTGGAGGAGCTTGGTGTGGTTTTGAGGGGTGGGAGAGGGGACAACAAATTTGAGCAAGAGCAAAGAACTGAGGCTGCTGCTTCTCCTCTCTTAGGCTTGAGCATTTTGTGCTTCAGTGCTCAAATCTGATTTGTGGCCCTGCTGGGCTGGAGCAGCCGTCACTGGACACTCCCATTGCTCTTCCCTAGGAATGTTGCACCTGGTAAATAGAATGTTTTATTTATCTTCATTGCATGGTGGCTGTTGCAGACTAGTGGCCTTCACACACATTCCTCCAGAGAGCTTTTGCAGGAGCCATCTTCATGCCAGGGTGCTTTGTGGAATTGGTAGATGCAGCTGATGTGTTTGTTGGAATCTCACCTGCTTTGCAGTCACAGAAGTTCAGCAGTTCTCTGCATGGCTGTCCAAACAACGTGGGGGCTCTCCTTTCCATTTCCATTTCTCTAAGGTATTGCCAGGTCTGGTGTTAAAACAGACCTGGGGGAAAAATTCTGTATTTGTGAAGTGATCACATGGTTTTAAAGGTCAGAACTCAGCTGTTGCACTGGAAAAACCTGACTTGCCTACTCAGCTACTTAACTCTGTTCATAGTGGAGGAGTAGATGGTTCCTTTGGAGAGGATTTAGATCCAGGAGGCACAGACAGATCACAGCCTGACAGCCTGAGAGGCTCTTGGCCTTTGGAGCATGTCCAGCATTATTTGCATCTCCCTGAGGTCAGCAGAGGTCACCAGGCTAAGGGCTGCAGCTTGGAATATTGCTGGAGTGGTTCTGGCAGTCGGGTGCAGTTTGGCCTTTTGAGGAATCCAGAGGCTGGGCCAGATGGCTGCAGTGGCAGAGAGGCCTTCACGAGTGTTAGCAGAGCAGAAAGTGGGTTTTTAATTAAAGCTGAGGTTTCTCTCTAGACCTACAGCTTTCTGAATTGCTGCAGTGGCTTCCAGGCAGGCTGAACTGTCTCTCTTTGCTCCCCTCCTTTCTGTAGTGAAGAAAACACTCTCAGTGTGAGGAGCTCTCCTGCCACGCTCCGAGACCCCACCCTCGGCTGTTTTGGGGTCAGGGCTGGCAGCTGGCAGAGGGCAGGGTGCTCTGCAGGGCACGGGGCTCGGGCACAGCCCTGGGGAAGGTGGGCTCAGTGCCTGGGGGAAGAAGAAGGGGAAGAAGAGCTGCTCTTCCTCCTGTGCCCCCAGTGCAGCTGCCAGGGTGGGATGTGCTGGGCTTGTGGGAGCCTCTGGAGGAGCAGGGCCAGCCCAGGAGCAGGGGACAGCCGTGGCTGTTGTGTCACACTGAGGAGCCTGAGCAGCCAAACAGTCCCTTGTCCTGGAGATCCAGGTGCAAACCCTCTAGTGAGGGGTTTATTTCCTTCTTTTTCACACTGCCACTCGGCTCTGTGTGGGCTTGGTGTCTGCCCAGGCGTGTCCAGTGTCACTCCTGCTGTGGCTGAGCGAGGGCCGAGTCCGGCCAGCTCCAAAGCCTTAACTCTTGTCCTGCCCAGTGTGTGTGACACCAGTGATCCTCTGTCCCCTCCAAGCCCCTCAGGGCAGGCTGGCTGTAATTTCCATGAAATCCTGCTTGGCAGAGCTGTTCTAGGCCTGTCTTTGGGGTCTATGTGCCAAGAGATGTTCCTGTGGGTGTTGTTCCGGGTATTAGAGATTAGAGAGAGCAATCTTTGTGGCATGTATCACTGATTTCTCTGCATGTGTCCTTTCTGTGCACTTGTTTATGTCTCAAACTGATTTAAGAAACTTAAGTCTTGCCTTTTCTTCCTTAGACACGTTAAGAATTTGCTGATTCCACTGAAGGCAGCAGAGTCCTGGCCATGTCTTGTGGCTGTGCTCTGCCAGCTCACTCCAGGCAGTGCCCAGTGGATTTTTCTTGTTCTTTCTAATCCCAGGATTGATTGCTCTTCTTTCCCCTCACCTCCCTCTTCTTTATTCTTAAGAAAATTAACTTTCTGATGCTACTTTAAACAGGAAAAACAACCCAAATGTCTAGTGCCTTTCTTAAGGGGATGCTGCATGGCCAGGCTGGATCTGAGAATCCTCCCCTCTGGGAAAATGAGCAGAGCTGGAGCAGCAGCAGGGAACTGCTTTGGGAAGGGGTGAAAAGGAGGAGCAGGAGAGATGGGCAGTGCTCACTTGGACTCTGACACTGTGTTCTGTAGCATTTCAGCCGTGGAGCTTCCCTGTCTGGACTGGTCGGGGCCAGGTCAGGACTGTGGGACGGGCTTGGTTGGGGTAAAAAATGTTGGGGTTGCCCTCCAGCTGTCCCCAAAAGGAGCGGGAAACACTCCCAAAAGGAGCAGGAGCTGTGGGAAGCGGGAGGTGCCCTCCTGAGCAGGATCCAGGTGATTTCCTGTGTCCAGAGCTGAGCAGGAATCCCAAATCTTTCCCTTTTTTTGTGCATGTCCTTGCCCCAGCCCTCCCCCGGGGGCCAGGCAGGCTCAGGGCCCAGCATGTGGCCTCCTGCACCAGACTGGTGACATTACTGTAGCTAATCCTGAGGCAGGCTCGTTACTGTAAATGTGGTTTGATTGATTGGTTGGTTTGTTGGGTTTTTGTTTGGGTTTTTTTTTTTTTTCAGTTGAGCAAGAAAAAATGCAACTCCCAGGGCACCTTCTCAAAGGTGCCACTTTAAAGATTAGTGGGGAATAAGGACATTTATTTTTAAAGTTCCTCCTAGAAATGTTTTTTGTTTGAAATTCCCAGTGGAGGAAGAACTGCTGTTACTGTTGTTCTTTCTCACATATGACAAATACCAATTTGTAAAATATCAGTGTTAAAAAATGTTGAGATTTTCACGAGATATTTTAAAAAAAAAAGTATAATAGTGTCATTAATATAAAATTATAATAGCAGTATTTAATCCTTTCAGATCTGTAAAGAATAAGGAAAAACAGAAGGTAAATATTCTTACAGAGAGTAGCTGAGCTTTAAGGTTCACTTGGTTTAAAGTCCTCATTTTGTTTGCTGATGCATTGTTAATGTTTAGAGGTTATACTAATGTTATTTATTAATTGTTTCCATCCTTGTATGCTGCCCACTAAGAGCTTCTTTGTTTGGGATTTCATTCACCTGTGTCAGTAAGAAAGAAAACAAAACAAAGTTTTATTTTTAAATAAAATTTCCTTTGTTGTAGCAGACGGTGTGTGTGTGTTGTGGTGCTTCTGTGACTGCTGGAAAAAAAAAATTTTAGGATTTCAATCTCCTGGATGCTTTGCAGACTGACTTTGGAGTTATTTTATAACTATTACCACAATTATCTGTTAAATTCAAATTTATATTCTGGCCACTGACAGAGGCCAGGAAAGATTTATATAAAGATGATAATAATTAAAGATATTCTGAGAGAATCAATGACTAAAGGCTCTACTGCATCAGGACCAAGGACATGAAGTTACCACCCAGGAAGAGAATCCAAGAAGAATATCCAAGAGAATCCATGGGAATATTCTGCAGAGTTTCAAAGTTATTGCATAGAAATTATAGAAATAAATAAATAAACATCTCACACAATTCTAGAATTACATGTATCATAATTCTAGAATAGAATTATTGGAATATATTATATATTATCACCACCACCTGGGGACAAAGGGGGACACTCAGGTCCCAGGGGTCAAGTGGGAACCCAGACAGGTCAGTGAGAGTAACTGGGGACATGGGGGAAAACTGAACTTGGAAAAAAAAAACTCTCAAAGAAGCCACTGTGGGGTCAAATGAAGACATGGGGTTACTTGAGGTCATTTGAGTCTCTGTTAGGGGTTACTTCAGGTCATAGGGGTCGTTTGAGGTCACGATCGGGGTTACTTCAGGTCATAGGGGTCGTTCGAGGTCACAATCGGGGTTACTTCAGGTCATTGGGGTCGTTTGAGGTCATGATCGGGGTTACTTCAGGTCATAGGGGTCATTTGAGGTCATAGGGGTTACTTCAGGTCATTTGAGTATTTTTCGATTTTCTAGGGGTTACTTTAGGTCATTTGAGACCCTCATCGGGGTTACTTTAGGTCATTTGAGGCTCTCATCNGGGTTACTTTAGGTCATTTGAGGCTCTCATCGGGGTTACTTTAGGTCATTTGAGACCCTCATCGGGGTTACTTGAGGTCATTGGGGTCGTTTGAGGTCATGATCGGGGTTACTTTAGGTCATTGGGGTCATTCGAGGTCATTTGAGGCCCTGATCAGGGTTACTTTAGGTCATTGGGGTAATTTAAGGTCGTTCGAGGCCCTCATTGGGGTTTCTTTAAGTCATAGGAGTTATTTTAGGTCATTTGAGTCCCCAGTAATTGCTCCAGGGCTCAGAGGAGCACACAGCAGCTAATTATTGTGAGCTGGGGCCAAAGGAGAAGGGACACTTTGGTGTAAGGGACCAAACACTGCCCGGCCACTCCAAAGGCTCAGGGTCACCCAGTGGCCTGTGGTGTCACCCATCGTTTGCCCTCTGTCCTCTCAGGGTGACAGGGGGTGGTTATTAGCTTTATTAATATTTTTTTATTAATCAGTAGTATTAGTTTATTAGTGTTTATTATCTCCTGCACACATTAGAATCTATAGTATTGGTATTAGCTGTTAATACAATTATCAATAACTTCTAATATTAAATTCTATTTACAATATTATTTTTTAAGATCTGGTGGTATAATCACCTGTTACAGCCTAAAACTAGGATTATTTATTAGAATAAATAGGGTTATTTGCATTGGTAGTAATTAGTGAATTATTAGCAGCCACAGGGGCATAAATAGATCCTGTTGGAACCTCCATGGGATTATGGAATGCCCTTCCCACCCTTCTGCCTGTGGGAACAAACTCCACCACTCAGCTTTGAATCCGTACTTTATTTTCACATATATAAAAAAAACACCTTGCAATTATCGGACAAAAAAAAAAAAAAAAAAAAAAAAAAAAAAAACCCTG
>VZSE01013225.1:21859-53110 GCA_013398275.1 Promerops cafer | reverse complement strand
CCAGCCCCGCAGCGCCCTGTCCGGCCCCGCACGGCTGCGGGCAGCGCTCGGGCCGGCCCCCAGCACGGCCCCCGCCGCTCGGGCCGTTCCCAGCTCGCCCGAGGGGCTCGCAGACCTGCCAGCTCCTGCCTGTCCGGGCGTGCACGGGCTGAGCCAGGCAGACAGCCGGGCGCTGGAGGTGGAATCGCTCACAGACCCAGAGAACGGGACTGAGGCGTGGGATGTGTTTTTCAGTGTTTGGAGAATGCCGGCGACGGCGACAGTCCCTGAGAGTCCAACGTGCAGGTAGCAGTGGCGATAATAATAAGCAGAAGTGACCTGCTGCCCTGCTCAGCCCCAGCCCCACACTGCCCTAAAGCCCAGCCACGGCCGCTGAGTCACCTTTGAACCCACGCCAAACAAGGACAGACTCAAAACAGGGAGCCAAAACACTTTTTGTCATTGTCTGGGCTCCGACGGACACCTGGGGGCCGTTTGGACTGCGGGGCGGAGCAGGGTCGTGTCCCAGGCAGGTCACCAGGGTCTGCGGGGTTGGCACCCCAGCCCCCGCTGAGACTCGGTGTCCCCCAGCCCCGCTGGGAGCCCCGTCCTGTCCCCGAGGCGGGGCCCCAGGGCATCACAGCGGCCCGAGCCCCCGCGCAGCTGTTGTTGAATGGGGCGGCTGTGGAGAAGCTGTTCCCTGCGGTGGCCGGGGCAGCAGCCTGGCCGGGGGCCGGCCCGGGGGCGGGGGGGCTCGCGGGGCTGCACAAGGCTCCCATTATCCAGGGGTAATCACCCAGCCCAACACAGCCCGGCCCCTCCGGCAGCGCGGGGCAGGGCTGGGAGGAGCACAACAAACCCCAGCAGGTGCTGCGAGTTGCCCACAGCCAGCCACGCAGGATACCCGGCCACAGTGTCCCTGGCCTGTCACAGCCTGCCTCCGTGCCTCAGTTTCCCCCGGGTCAATCAGAGCCAGAGGGGCCGTTGGAGGACAAAGGTTTTTTTCCGCTTCAAAGCCGTTTCCCTTCCCCATTCACAGGACACCTGAAACTCACTGATTCAGATTCATCTCACGTGAGGACAGACCCAGGGGCTGCCCGAACTCCCAGGAACTGTGACAGTGCTCTCCTCCCGCTCTCAGCCCAGAGGCTCTGAACTTTTGCACATCCTTTTCTCTCCCCCACTTGCTTTCCCTGCAGCATTCCTGTCCCGCGGCAGCAGGAGCTGCATCCCTCCGACCCTCCCTGAGCCACTCAAGGGCTGCCCTGCAGGTTCCCCTGAGCCACAGCATTCCTCCTGGGAATGCCCAAGCACCTCTCCCACCGCCAGCCCCCTGTGCTGGCCCCCAGCCCCAGCGCTGCTCCCCGGCTGGTGCCATGCAGCGGCCCTCCCCATGCCCTCCTCCTCCACCTCCTCCTCCTCCTCCTCTGCATGCCTGACCAGCACCCCCCCACACGACTTTCCCAGCCAAACACACTCGGTGATTCATCGGAAATGATTAAGTTTTTTCCCCAGGAGATCAGTTGCTTAAAATGGCAATGCTGGGCAGCGATAAGGCTCAGAGCCCTCGCGCTGCCGCGCACAGCGGAGGCCTCCTCCCTTTGCTGGGAAGAGCAAGTGCAAGGGAGCTGTGCCGTCATCCACAGAATGCTCAGGAGCTGCTCTCTGGCCTCACAGCTGCAGTTTTGGGATGCTCTCACACCTCGTGGCAAGAGCTCCCTGTGTGTGGTGGGGAAATCCACCCCGAGTGGATGCCCCAGGCTCAGGGACTCCCTGACAATGTTCTCACTCTTCTCCCTCCAAAGGGCAGGATGCAGCACCGGAGGAGCCTCAGGCTCTGCTCTCCTTGGAGCAGGGAAAGGGATGTTCCACTTGGCACAAAACACCCCGCAAATGCCACCCCGAGAGGGAAGGAGGCCCACAGGAAAGCATCCACCAAAGTCAAGCAAACAAAGTGGGAGAACACGCCCCTGGTGCATTTTGTTCTGGGGCTAACTTTTATTCTGTGTTAAAAATAAAGCAGAATGTTGCTAAGAAAACCTCTGCAGAAAATTCCCAGCAGTTGGAAAGGGCAATGCCACTCCCTGGGGAAAACAGGCTGGGGAGCATGCCACCCTCAGACAGCCCCCTGCTCTCACTGATTGCTCTGCCTCCAGCTGGTCGGCCTTCAGCCTGCTTAACTTTGAAGAAAACTCGTGCTTTTCTCCCCCCTGACAAACGAATGGTTCTGGGGAAGAGGGGCAGGGTTTGGAATCAAGGCATGAACAGATGGCATGAAATCACCCCGCCACGCTGTGTGTGGCACCCGGCGGGCTCGGGGACTCTGCGTGGGGAGCGTGGCAGGCTGGCCACCTTCATCTTCCCTCCCTGCTGCCTGATCTCACGCCTTCTTGTTTATCTGCTTGCTTAATGGATTTGGCTGCAGTCCCCAGTCACGGCGATGCACACAAACCGTGGATGAGGCTCCTGTGTCGCAGTCCCACACACGCAGCTGGGGTGGGGAAGTCAGGGAGCAGAGGTTGGCTCCACCTGAGGCACAGAGCAGCTCCCACAGCTCTCATTCCCTGGCAGTGGAGGGAATATTGGTGCCTGGGCCCCCGCAGCTCCCAGCACTCTCCTCCTCCATCCCTCCTGCCACCTCTCAGATGAGGCTGTGCCTGGGCAGGCAGTTCTGCCCCTGGCAGAGGTGGGGCTTTGCCAGTCCCTGGCACAGCTGCTGGAAACCTGGGATCCACAGGATCCTGCCCAGGGCAGGGCTGATTTCCCGGCGTTACCTGAGCACCGCAGGTCGCGGGAAGGATCTGGAAGTGTGCAATTGCGTTTGCCTGCCTCCTCTGGCTCCTGCTGGCCTGGCTCTCTGCAGCCAGAGGGGAGCGATGGCCAGCACGGAGACAGGCCTGGGGCTGTGCATCCCACACACACTGCAGCCCCTTCCACCCTTTCCTGCACTCCCAGCCGGATCCCTGCTGATATGGGGACCTCGGGATGCTGGCCCAGCGTGGGCCCTGCCTGCGCCTGTCCTGACACGCGGCTCGGCGTGTCCCAGGTGGGACGGGGGGCCCTGCCCTTTCCCCGAGCCCTGCAGCCAAGCCCAGAGGGGCCCAGAAAAGCTGGGGTGGGCTCTGGGGGGTGCTTGGGGTGCTCTGTGCCAGCTGCCCCCAGTGAACCCCTGCCAGTGCCGGTGCTGCTGGGCTGGGGGCTTCCTGCAGGTCTCCGGGGTGGATGGAGGGCAGCCGTGCTGGGCGGAAGCCTCTGGCTGTGTCCACCCAGGCCTGCACCTCTTCACACAACACCGTCAGGGCCGAGCGGGGCCCCGCTCCCCCGGGGAAAGGATGGGATGAGGGCCAGCGCCGAGCGTTCCCACACCGCCCGGGAGCGGCCGGCGGCTACCCTGCCACTGCTCCCCCCACCCTCGGGGCACCTTCTGCCAGTCCCTGCTGCTGCATTTTTGGGGGGGCTCTAGGGCTTACACAGGGCTTTGCTCTCTGGGGTAAGTACAGGAACCCTCCTGGGCTGTCCAGCCTTTGGCTCTCTGCTCCCTGGGTGCCATGAGGTCACTTTGGGGTACGCCTGCCCCATCTCTGTTCACCTCTGGGAGCCCTCCTCGAGGCCCGTGTCCTCCAGCTCAGGAAAACGCCTCCTTCCAATCCCCTTCCTCGGCTTGGCTCCCAGCGGCTCCTTTGTGTCTCCCCTCTCCTTCCTCT
Organism: Promerops cafer; assembly: GCA_013398275.1. Taxonomy (NCBI): domain Eukaryota; kingdom Metazoa; phylum Chordata; class Aves; order Passeriformes; family Nectariniidae; genus Promerops; species Promerops cafer. The sequence continues at coordinate 49,427 of VZSE01013225.1, read as the reverse complement.
CCTCTTGTGCAGGGCCTTTCTGTGGGGATTATTAACCATGGCTACGGGGCCTTTGTTCAGGAGGGGCCTCCAGGAGCCGGGAGGGTGGAGGAAGGAAGGACAGGAGCAGAAGGGGGGAAGGAAGGTGGGGGGGGAAAGGAAGGTGTCATCTGGATTTCTGTCACAGAGGAGTGCGATTTTTGGAGCAGCTGTGCGGGAATGGCTGGGGCTCAGCGGATGCTGAGCAGTGGCAAAGCCCCAAAAAGGAGCTGGGCTGGCAAGGGTGACCCAGCCCAATGCAGAGAGCTCAGCATCCTGCCCTGGGGATGGTGGTGCTGACAGAGGACAGAAGCAGCGCCCCAGGGCTCCAGGACTGGCTTTGGGGACTGCTTTGTGGTGCACAGGGGTGGCAGGGAAGGCTGTGGAGCTGTGCAGCCCTTCCCTTGCTCCCTGCCTCGGGAGCTGTGTGAGGGGTGGATGGACAAGGACAGCTGGAGCACGCCTGGGAGAACCTTATCCAGCTGAGAGCCACTGCCAAGGCAGGGGAGAAGGAGCCCTCTGGCCAGGGCTGTCACTTGACATCCTGGGGGTACAGGAGCCCCACGGCCTGGAGCAGGTGCAGCCCCGGGACAGGGTGTGACAGCCATGTCCTGCCCTCGCTCACACACATCCAGCTGGGCTGGTCACGTCCGTGTCCCAGGCTCCTCTCCCAGCCTGGGAGCACTGCGGGCACGGAGCAAGGGGCAGGATTTGGGGATGGGCACTGATGGGGTGGCCGGGGGAAGCCAGGAGCTATTTATAAACCCTCCTTTTCCTTGGCAGCACTTCCAAGTGCATCTCGCCCAGCGCCGGCCGGAAGAAGGCCCCATTGTGCTGGCGCCGGCTGGGACAGGGCTGGGCACTCGCCCACACCGTGGGGCAGATGATGGCTCCGGCTGTGGGGTCTGGCACGGGCTGCCCAGGGGACAGCGAGGGGTCCTGGCCACGCTCAACCAGCACTTACCAACTCCACAGCTGCCCAGAGGAGCGGGCAGGAACCCTGCCCGGTGCTCCCTGGCACCTGGCTTTCCTGGCTCCCTGCTGCCAAGGAAGGGAGGAGAAGCCAGGATGGGGACACAGCATCACTGGGCTTGCCTGCAGGGATCTCTTCCTCCCGGATTTGCCTGCAGGGCTCCCCCAGGACGGCCCATGAGGATCATCTGTGAGAAAGCCTAATGAGAGATTAGCCCTGGGCAGGCCCAGCTTTGGGGGAGCCCCTCTTGCAGGGTATCCCTTTGGAGGTCCTTGGGGAAGGTTCCCTGTGGAGAGGGGTGGGGGCAGCTGAGGGCTGACTGGGAGCAGGCAGCAAGCAGGGCAGAGTCCTTGTGTCACACCCCCAGAGCACTGGGGACACAGTGGAGCACCAGGGCCCAGGGGAACGGTGGGGCTGGCCAAAGAGGAATTTCTTCTTGCAGGACTTTCCCATGGAAGAGGACTTGCCTTTCCCAGGCCTGTCTGGCCAGGCTCCAGGAGGAGATAGATATCCCAGCTCCCATCGTGGGGAGACACAGAGCCCTCCAGAAACATGGCGAGCAGCCCTGGTGCTCCTGCTCTTGCAAAGGGCTGCAGGGTGAGCAAAGGCAGGGAAGGTTGTGGCTGCTGGGGACACAGGGCTGGGCTCCCTGCAGCTCCAGATCCTTCCTGAGGGCTGTCCCCAGCAGCCTCGGGCTGTTCCCTGCCCGCGGGGTATATGCCGTGGGGGATCCATCACCTGCCCCTCCAAGGCCAGAGGAAGAGTGAGCCACAGCATCCTGGAGCGGAGCCCGAGTGGGCCCGGGGGATTTTCCGGAGCGGATGCAGCAAAATGAGCCATTGTTCCTGCCTGGGCTGCGAGCACGGGGCCGCAGGCGCCCGCCTCCGCCTGCCCAGCGCTGGGCAGGGCTGTCCTGGGGGAACCCGAGGTAAGGCTGCTGCAGTGCCCAGCAGGACCGTGCTGCCTGCCTTGGCCCGGCTGCCGGGGCTGCCACACGCCCTGCATCCGCAGGGGAGGCCACCCTGGGCATGGTCCCTGCTGCTCAGGCAGCTGGGAGCACACCGGGAGCGCTGGAGTGATGCCAGCAGCACCCACACTCCAGAAATTCCCTCGGGATGTGCCCAAGGAACAAGGGCAAGATGCTGGAATCCCCCCAGGCACGCCGGGCTCCAGAGAAGCACTGGGGCACCCAGCTCTGGAGTTGTTCCCTGTCTCCCTCTGCTACCAGATAAATCCAGAAGGACTCAGTGAGGGCTGAGGCAGTCCCTGGAGCTGGCATCCTCTGGCTGCTGTTTTTCTGGAATGCGGGGTGAGCTCAGCAGCGGGAAGGCAGCTCAGAGCCGTGATGCAGCAGCCCCGTGGCCGGGCTCGGTGCCAGCACAGTCGGTGCTGCACAGCCCCGGGTCTCCAGGCAGGGCAGGGCTGCAGGAGTCACACACCTGCCGGGCTCTGTGCTCTCAGGGTCGCCTCTGGTGGTCCCAGGAAGCAGCAGAGCTCTGTCTGCCCTGTGCCCAGTGAGGCTGATGAGGGGAGGGGGTCACAAGCGGGGTACACCCTGTCCTGCTGCCAGCTGGGAGTGCAGTGCCATCATCCCAGACCTCCAGCACGTGCCTGAACAGCTGGGGGGACTGTCCTTGCGAGGAGGGGTCCCACCCACAGCCTGGCTGCCAGGCACCTTGGTGGGGAGCTCTGTGTCCCCACAGAGCCCCGGGAAGGGTTTCCATCCAAAGCCCCACTCCAGCCAAATCACTGTCCCAACCTGAACTGCTACCAGCTGTTCCCAGCCCCCTGCACCCCTCCTTGCCCCTGTGCTTCTCTCCTGCAGGTCCGGGCACCCTGGAGCTGGACATCCTACCGGAATGAGAGCGGGCAGAGCTCCCCTCCATCCCACGGAGCACGGAGAAGCCCTGCTATGGAGCCACGACCTCTGAATGCTGCGGCCGCTGCAGCCCCGGCGCAGCAGTGGGGAGCCCAGCAGGGTGCCCCGGGCACGGCAGGGGATGGGCAGGCACCAGGAGCACGGAGCGTGAGGCAGGTGCACAGCCGGAGGCAGGGAATGAGTGGAGCACGCCCAGCCCTTGGCTCGGCTCTCTCTTCCCTTCTGTTTGGGAAACCGATGAGAAATCCAAACATTACCATAAATGCTGAAAGCATCCTGACTCCGTCACTGGCGTGCACTCCCCGGGGATCCAGGCGCCCGCTGCCTCGGAGCCACAGGGACAGGGCTGGCGGGGGCCAGACAGCAGGACAGAGCCCAGGCAGGGACAGACGGACACGGATGTGCCACCCCAGCCCCTGCCCTGCTCAGGGACGCACCTGCAGGAAGGTGACCCCAGCACCCTTTGGGGCTCATGCGTCACTGCCTGGGGTGTGGTGCTTCCCTCCTTGGCCCCATGCTGGCCGGAGCCTCCTGGGCTGCACATGGCTTTCCCATGGGTCATCATCCTCTGCACTCGCCCTCTCCTTCCTTAAAAAGCCTTGGGCTTCAGGGCTAGATTTTCCTGAACTTGTCACCACCATCAAGGCAGCAGGGCTGGACCATCCCCTGGGGCACGGCAGAGCAAAGGCTTTGACAGCCCCACGCCCTGGCTGGGAGCCTGCAGGGAGGGCAGGTCCTGCTCCAGGGCTGTAACCTTGGTCTGAGCCACGGCCATGGCTTTATGTTCAAACCTCCTGCAGGAAACTGCTTGGCCGAGTGACCCTGGGCTGACTGTGTCCCAAAGAGGCCCAGGGGATCCTGCTGGCAAGTGCACACCTTCCCTGTGCCAGGGCTGAGGCTGGCACAAACTCATCTCATGCATGGACACTGCGGGTGGTGGTTCCCTCTGCGCTGTTCGGAACCAGGGGGAGGGGGCTGATATTAAGCCCTGTCTGTCCCATGCACCGTGTCTGCTCTATCCTGCCTCCTGAATCCCATCCCATCGCTCCATGCCTTGTCCAAAGTCCCTCTCCAGCTCTCCTTTAGACATTGGAAGGGGCTCCAATGTCTCATCCTCCTTCTCTTCTCCAAGCTGGACACCCCCAGCTCTCCCAGCCTGTCTCCAGAGCAGAGCTGCTGCATCCTCTGAGCATCCCTGTGCCCTTCTCTGGGAATGGTGGGACAAGGGGGAATGGCTTCCCACTAACAGGGGGCAGGGTTAGATGGGATATTGGGAAGAAATTCCTGCCTGTGAAGGTGGGGAAGCCCTGGCACAGGCTGCACAGAGCAGCTGTGGCTGCCCCATCCCTGGAAGTGTCCAAGGCCAGGTTGGGCTGGGCTTGGATCATCTGGGGTACTGGAAAGTGTCCCTGCGCCATGAGCTGTTCCTCTTTATGGAGTGGTCAGGCAGATCCACTTCCACAAAGAGATCAGGAATTACATCGATAGTCTTCATTCCGCAATTAAAGAACTGCAAAAACCGATGTCGCGCGTGGGGAAGCGAACGCTCCGGGCTAACGGGCGGTACTGGCCCTTTAAATGAACGGCGGTGGGCGTGACCAAGCTCGCACCTCCTCTAAGCCACGCCTCCACCGCATCCTGCGAACCGACCAATGGGAGGCGAGTCCAGGCGGAGCCCCCGTCACTGATTGGCCACGCGCCGCAGGGCGGTGGCTGCCAAGATGGCTGCGCCCATGGCGGCGGGGGCCCGCGGCTGAGCTGCCGTACGGGCCCCGCGGGGACCATGGACGTGCTGTTCGCGCTGCTCCGCGGGCTGCGCCTGCTGCTCGACCTGCTGCTGCTGGTGCTCGACCTCAACTTCTTCCTGGTGTCCTCGCTGGTGTCCGCGCTGCTGTGGCTGCTGGCCGCGGCCTCCAGCCTGCCCGCGGCCGCGGCCGCCGCGGCGGTGGCGTGCTGGGATGCGCTGGTGCTGGTGCGCGGGTGCTGCGGGGCCATGGAGGGCATGCGGGCGGCCGGGCACCTGGTGTCGCACCTGGTGTCGCACGTGGCGCTGCGGGGCCGGGAGCTGGTGCAGCGCGGGCTGGGCGCCGTGCTGGGCTGCGGGCAGGCGCTGGGCCGGCAGCTGTGCGAGGCGCTGGCCATCGGCACCAGCCTGCTGATGTACCTGGTCAACAGCCTGGTCAACGTGTGTCTCATCGGCACCCAGAACCTCTTCACGCTGCTCGCCGCCCTCTGGGACTCGCTGGCCGGGCCCGTCATTAGGGTCACTGACCTGCTGGCCGCGTTCCTGGCGCACGTGTCCAGCGGTGCCATCGCCGTGTCCATCCTGCTGTGGTCGCCCTGCCAGATGGCCTTCGAGCTGCTCTGCTCCGCCACCGACCTCTTCATCAGCGTCTTCTTCGTCAATGTTTACGGCCTGGGCTTGCTGCTGCTCATCGTGGTGGTCAGCGCCTTCGTGTTCAACCCCGGGCTGCTGTGGACGCTGACAGGATACCTGCTGGGCTACTTCCACACGCTGCCCTCCTTCCGCCGCCTGCAGCGGGACGTGTGGCGCCTCTACCAGGTGGCCGTGCTGACCCTGGGAGTGGCCATGACCTCCCAGCCCTGGCGCAGGCTGGTGGACTGGATCCTGCAGGTGACCAACTGGAGCCAGGGAGGCAGGATGGTGAACCAGGGGAGTGACCAGCGACGGGCCACGGCTGCCCCCAGAGCCCCGGCTACCAACAGGGTGACCCTGGGCCAGCTGCTGGCTGAGCTGGAGGAGCAGCTGGATGCAGAGCCGGGCCCGCAGCCACGTCCTGCTCTGAGCCGTGCTGGGGCAGGGCAGCGTCCCCAGACATCCAGGGAGGAACCGGGCACGTCCTGGTGGAAAGTCCCAAGGAAGCAGCAGCTGAATGCAACAGCTGGGAGCGCTGAGGGACCCCCCGACAACGACCCCTGGGTGCTGCTGAAAGAACAAGAGGAGCGTAAGAAATGTGTCATCTGCCAGGACCAGACCAAGACAGTCCTGCTGCTGCCCTGCAGGCACCTGTGCCTGTGCCAGGAGTGCACAGAGGTGCTCCTGCAGCAGGACATCTACCAGCGCAACTGCCCCCTGTGCCGCCAGGTGATCCTGCAGACCCTCAACGTGTACCTGTGAGCCCACGGGGGGCTTGGGCTGTTTTCCCAGGAGGTCAAGGGCACCCCTGTCTGCACTTCCCAGGGCTGCCTTGAGCAGCTTCCAAAGAACTGTGGATGGTGCTGGAAGGGCAGAACGCTGTGAGGTGTCTGCTGGTCACATTTGCTGCCTAGGTTGTAGCTCTTGCTAGCAAGCACAATACTGATCTCTGCAGCGAGCTGGAAGAGTTACCTGGTTTTTTGTTGACAACTTTTGCTGTTTCAGGGCCTGTCACCTCGAGCCTGCAGCCTGAGATCCAAAGCAGAGCGCAGAAAAATGCTCTGGTCCCTCCTAGCCAAAGCAAAGGGAAAGGTTCAAGGCTGTGCCCTCCTGGCAATCACTGGGGCTGGTGCAAAGCAAGGGAGGTTTTTTCCCCAAGGTCTCACTAGAAAATTAGCTGGCAGGCTGCATCCAGGCCTGTTTCCTCCTCCCACCATCCAAGTGGAGGAGCTCCATGGGAAAAGGGAAGAGTGCCCTGTTTGCAAGGCCCAGGGAGAGCAAGGAGCACACTCGAGTTTTTTAGTGTTTGCTGAACCTGGCTCTCAGCTGGAGGACAGGGTTTCAGGGGTACTTCATCACCCCAGTGGCTTTGCTTTTTGAGGGATCTCGCTTGCCAGGACAGCGTGGAGCTGGGATGAACTCGGGCTCCCTGCAGAGCTCAGTGTTGCTGCTGCTTCCACGCATCACCTATGCAAGACTAGCGAGCACACGTCAGGTTACCTGCACAGGGAGGCTGGAGGGAGTCACTCCTTCTGCAGGGCTGGTGGTGCTGCTTGGGGAACCTGAGGAGTGGCCCCCCCAGCCAGTGCTCCCAGCCCTGGCAGCAGCAGCAGCCCAGATTTGAGCCAAGGCTGGAGAATCCTCTCCAAAAACCAGACATTTGCAGGCTAAGAGTGCCACGGAACAGGCAGGGTCACTCCAGAGCTTGCTGGCTCCTTCCCAGGTTGGGCTGGCTAGAGGGAGGAGCTCTTTGGGAGGAGAGGGAGCACCCCAAAGCTCCTGGGAGCTCACAGACATTCCAGCTCCAGGCGCAGTTTCTGCACATCCGTGCTGCAGATCTGCAGTTGTGTGCATGGAGCAGTACCAGGACCACGGATATCTTGGATTAGGGCAGGGCTGTACCGTTGTCTTGTCTTGTTGTCTGTCACCAATGTAGCTACTTTCATTCAGAAGTGTCCCCTGAAGTCCAGCAGTGCATCCCATCCTGGCTGGGGGAGGCCTGAGATGGCTCATCCCAGCTTGGGCAGCCAGCACCATTCCAAGAAATTGCTGGGCTGCAAGAGGGCCTTGCACTAAAAAGCTTTTCCTTTCCCAGCTGCTTGCCTGAGGTCAGCCACACGCCACAGCCAATTTTGGCTGGAGCCAGACCGGAGAGAGTCTTGGCTCTGGACTGCAAGCCAAGAGCCTGAGGGCAGCTGGCATGGTTTTCCTTCCATTTTCCTTCTTGATTAGCAATTTAAGCCAAAACAGAGGCAGCAGAGAGGCCAGGCTGTGCTGGGAGATGCCTCTGAGCTGTAAAGCTGAGCTCTAGCAAGGAACCATCTTCTTGTTGAGTGGTTTTGCTCAGAAAGGCACTGCCAGGGCTGGTTGCTCCCACATTTCCTGGGAGCTGGAAGCATTCCCTGGGCCAAGCCAGGCCCCTGAGCACTCACGGGTGTTAGAAGGGCTCTCAGCTGCTTCCACTCCACTTCAAAGAGATGCAAAGCTCCCCATTGCTCAACCTCTTGTCCCTGTGCCTCCCCACACACCTCCCTGGCTCTCTCCAGCCACCAACACTTGGGAGCAGCCAAACCCTCACCAGAGAAGTAAGTGTGAGCCCTGGCTCTGGCTTGTCCCAGGCACTTGCAGAGGAGGCAGGGAGCTGCAGCTGGAGTCACTCAGGAGTGGGATTGTGGCCCTGCTTCTGGCCACAGGCAGCAGCCTTCCCTTGGGACCAGCTCATGGATCAGGGGGTGCAGCATTCCCTACATGAGTTACAGGCTGGGGGGGAAAGGACACCTCCCCAAAACTGCAGTTTGTTCCCTTAATCCCTTTTTTTTATTCTTATTATTATAGCAGTCACGCTTGTTTGTTTAGGGCCTGTTTGCTGTTTATAAGAGAAGGCTTTGCCTTAAGTTTAACTCTTTGCACTATGGACTATGAGCAGATTAAAATCTCCTTTACCAGAAGCTGGGCGCTGCCTCATTCTTGGGAAGGTTTTTTGGGGGGGGAAATGTGTTTTTGTATCTCCTTTATCCACCCCTGGACTCCACTCCCCACAAAGGGTCAGCATCACCTGCAGGCTCAGGGCTGTTTGCCCCCAGAAAAGCAGTGCTGTGGGATACCCTAGAGCCAGGCTGCTGCACAGGGAAAATCCAGCACCCAGGAGATGAATTTACACCCAAACTCACTCTGGGTGGGCTTTTCAGAGCTGGCAGCCCCCAACTCCTGCTCTGCCAACCCACGGCGAGAGGAGATGGTGGTGGATATACCACACCAGGGGACAGGGAGGAGGGGCTGGGGTTTCCCAGCGTGTTCCAGGCTGGCAGGAACATGCTGGGACACGTTAATTCCTGTTCCTGCACGTATCTGATGCCTCAATGTCCTGTGCCAGACTGTCCCTGGGCTGGGTCTTGCCTTGCAGAAAGGCTGTGGCAGGCTCAGGGTCACCGTGAGCAGATGCATTTGCTGCACAAGGAGCTGCTCCCTGGCTCAGATCTGAGCTCCTGGCAGGTTGCTTTGTTCTTTTAAGCACTCTCTGCTTCCCCAGCATCCTTGTAAATGGTTTGGAAAAATGGCTGAGGACCCTGATGGGCAGAGACTCCAGGAGTCCTGGCTTGCCCTGTCCTGGCAGGGCCATGCCAGCAAAGTGGCTCATTTTAATCAGGATGGAAACCAAGAGAGGGGAGATGGGAGCTGCTGGGAGGCCAGACAGAGGCAGATATCTGCTCAGGCACAGGGAGGAGGCCAGTGCTGGCAGATGCGTGATAACTGGGCAAACTGAGGCACTTCTCTTGCTCCCAGGGCGTGACCCGAGGCTGGCTGGGCACTTGGGGAGGCCGCAGAGGGGGCAGGAGGGTGGGATCAGCAGGGGAATGTCTGCCATGCCCTGCACAGGCGGGATGCTCCCAGCCCAGCACCCCCAGCAGGGGATGGGGAGGGCGTTCGGCCACCTCCGGCCCCTGCGGCCGAGCCTTCCCAGAGAGGACAGGATGTGCAGGACACAGCCCTCCCCCGGGAGCCATCCTGCACACACTTGGCTCAATCTCTGCTCAAGCAGCCAGCAATTGCAGGAGGAGAATGCAGCCACCTCCCTGCTGATGGACAAGGTCCGTGAGCCCTGCCTGCCCTGGCACTTTGGTTTCTGGTGCAGGGCTGCACAGCCTGGGCAGCAGCAACGCTCACAGACCACTCCAGGGCAGAAGAGTTGGAGTCCTCGAGTATTCCCTGTTCCAGAACATGCCTGGGAGGCTCCCACATGAGCCAAGCGGGCTGCTCTCAGCTCACCAAAGCGCCAAGACCCTTCCCCAAGGAGGGAGGGGCGTGATGCTGCCGGGTGACCCCAGTTTAGGAGCACAGGGGTGGTCGGCTCTGGCAGCCCGCTGAAAGCAGGAGCCCCCGGGCGCTGGGAAAATCCCTTTGTCAGCCCAGCTGCAACTCCCCCGCCCTAATGAGCGGCTCGTCAGAGCCTGGGGACAAGAGGCACGGTCTGCCTGCCGGCAGGGAGCGGGCGGGACAGCCGGGAGCGCAGATGTGGCACAGCAGGAGCGGGGAATGATACCCGGCCGGGAGGGAGGGAGCAGGTGAGGATCAGCAGCAGCACCACGGGGGGCCTTTGGGCTGCTGCCGGCACCAGCTTGGTCCCTCATTAGTGACCTCATCAACTCCCTGGACACAGCAGCGATCCCAGTGCCTCCAGCCTCAGGGACACGGAGGGGCTGAGGCTGGCGGGGACATCGGGGTCATCCAGGCTAGAGCAGCTTGCAGGGTTCTGGGGGCAGCGGGGTTCCCAATATCTCAGTGAGGGGAGACTCTACTGCCCCTCGGAGCAGCCCATGCCACGGTTTGATCAGCACAGAGATGCTGCCACCTCTCGTCCCTGCCTGTCAGGATGGACCTGAGTTTGGAAGAACTGGTCCTTCATCCTCCTGGACACCACTCCAGGACATGGGATTCTCCCAAGGACATCCCTGAAGGAGCCAGTGTCTGCTCTCCTAAAATCCAGGCTTGTGGTTCTTTTCTTGCCCGCCCCATCCCCACCTGAGCAAGGATTTAAGCTGCCATTCCCAGATTAAAGGTCTCCTTACCAGGTCAGCAGTCCTGAGGATGTCTGGGAGTGTTTCCTGCACCTCGTCAGCGATGAGGCCTCTGAACCTGGGCCATAACCAAACTTTTGGGTGGAGCAGGAGCCATCCTGCTGCTGCCAGGAGTCACCAGGCCACCCTTCAGCACTGGGGGCATTTCCACGCTCTGACACCGTAAGCACTGTGCAGCTGTAGGGTCTCAGAGATGATCCAGTTGATCTCTTTAATCTCTGGGGCCTGCTGACCTCCTCAGGTGACCTTGGAGTGCCAAGGACACGAGTGCTGCTCTGAAAAGAGGTGCTGACATTTATTTTTGTTTCTAAAAACCCACAAAGCAACCACAAAAACCTCAAAAGAAACAACTAAACAGCCCAACTGCTGCCTCTGTCAGCTGTGCTGCAGCACCTATGGGCTCAGCCTGGCTCTTATATAGGCTTCTCCCTTGCCCTGGCTGAGGGATGCTGGCCCCTCCCCAACCTGGAACAGGGTCTCCAAGCTCTCCTAACTCGGGGAAGCTGGCAGAGCTCATCAAAAGCAGCTGGAGCTTACTAGGAACTTGCCAAAGTCGCCTGTGGCTCTCCTTCCCTTTTCCTTTTCCTTTCCTTGCCCTCTTCCTCATCCTCCCTAGGCAGCAGCAGACACCCTCACGTTCTCACAGGGGGTCCCCTGATCCCAGACAAAGTGTGCACACAACCAAGAGCATCCCAAAGGAAGCAGAGCCCAGAAACTGCTGTGGCTGCCTGAGCTGACCGTGCTCCCGCACATCGTGACGGGGACCAGGGAATGCTCCCAGCCCCCACACACCTCGTCCAGAAAATTCCCTTTCCTCCTCCCAGAATAGCCATCGATCTGCTCTGCGGCGTTGTTTGCCCCCTGAGCAGCTCTGCTTACAGAAAAAGCCATCTCCAACCCAAACAGAGGCTTCGGCTGCAACCCGACCCCGGGCTGGCCGAGGGGCCTGCGGGGTGGCTCCAGCAGAGCCCCTCTGCCCCCCAAAGGGGCACGAGGTGTCACCCCTGCTCCCAGCACCTCCCCACGGGTTGGGGGTGGCCCAGGCAGGTTGCAGTGATGTGCCCACGGTCCCCAGTCCCGGAGTGGGGGTTCCCCTCGGGGGTGGCGCTGGCCCTGGGCAGGGGCACACGGGTGGCCCCAGCTGAGCAGGGACACGGGGTTTGCTCATCCCGACGGGCACAGCTGTAGTCCTGGGGGTCCATGGAGGGCAGAGGGGTGGCTGTCTGGCTGTGTACGGGGTTCCTGGGCTGGGGACCGCTGCAAGGTCCCGCTGGCACGGCCAGGAGAAGAGCCGGTCCCAGCTGGCGCCCTACAGCCGGGCAGGGCAGCGTCCCAAGCCCATTAAGGGGTTCGGCCGCTAGCCAAGAGCCCCCTCCCCGGCTGGCCCCCTCAGGGACCTATTTTGGGCAAGGAATGAGGAAGCTCTTCATTCCCCTGCTAAAAATAGCGACCTTTCCCAGCGGCAGGTCGCCGCTTTCACACTGGGGCGGGGGGCGGGCGCGGGGGGCTCCGCAAGCCCCGTCCAGGGACTGACGGGCCACCCCCTGGACCCGTGGCTCTGCTCGCCCCGGGCAATCCGCTCCCCCCGGGGTGGCCCTGACAGCGTCGGGACCCTCCCATCCGGCGAGACTCGGTCCTCGGGGAGACCCCGAGGGTGCTCCCGCCGCGCTCCCCGCTCCCGAGCCGCGGGGAGGTGCCGGGGGCTGTCGCAGCGCTGCGCTCATGGCTCAAGGACGCCGATGCCACCATCTAGTGGCTCTCGCTGGCCCTGCGGGGACATCCCGACACGGTGGCCCCGGCCCGGAGCCCCCAGGCAGGGCTGCGCAGCCCCTCCGCCGTCGGGGGTCCCACGGCACGGGCAGGGGCGCACAGGCAGGCGGCACACGCGTAGCTGAGCAGCCCTTTATTGAGGGGAGGGATGGGACAGGACCCGCGGGACGGGCTCCTGGCCCCTCAGCCCGGCTTGCCCTGCCCTGGGAGCGCGCACCGCGGCGGGTGCCCGAAATAACAGCGAGCTCTGACCCAGCGCCGCTCCAGGGGTGCTCCCCCCACCCCGGCGATGGCAGAGGGGACGTGTCTGTGCCCCGAGCAGGGCAGGGGTCCCTCTGCCCCGGCTCCCACCCCGCTGCTGGCTGGGAAGGGGCACCTGCCCGGCCCCACCCGCAGCCGAGGGCGGGCTCAGGCGAACACGGCGGAGTTTTGCCAGTAGGAGTAGACGAGGAAGCCGGTGAAGGTGCTGTCCGTCTTGACGCTGGCGTAGAAGCCGATGTAGTCCCCCACGCCCACCTGCACCCACACCTCGTCCTCGGGCTCCAGGCGGACCAGGGTGCCCCCCGAGAGCGAGGTGGGCTTGGGCCAGTTCCCGTAGTACTGGAAGAAGGAGGCGATGGAGTGGCCGTTCTTCATGATGTCGAACTGCAGGCTGGTGCGGTACACGGTGGCGTGCACGGCGAAGTAGTACAGGCCGGGCACCTCGCAGGTGAATTTGCCCGTGGCAGGGTCGTAGTGGCCCTGCTCGTTGATGAGCACCACGTCGAAGAGGATGGGCTGGTCGGCCAGGGGAGGGCTGCGGGACTCGGAGCGCTTGGCACTGAAGGCGGAGCGAGGAGCCACGGCGCACTCGCCCTGAGCCCCCTTCTCACCGTGCAGCCCGTCCACGCCGGGGCTGCCCACCTCCCCGCGGGGACCGGGCACTCCTGGGGCAGGCAGGGGGGACAGGGTCACCTCTAAGTCACCAGCACAGCTCCTCCACCCCTCCTGCCCAGTCCCAATTCCAGCAGGGATTCCCTGCCACAGCAGGGCACTGCGTGGGGAAGCAGCACAAGCGGGGAGGGCTGGGTGTGTAATTTAGCACAGCATCAACAGCTCGTTGGAGAAACCCTCAGAGGCGGGGAGAATGCCCAGCCCAGGAGCCAGGGCAGGGATGATACAATTCCTGGTGGTCCCTCCTAAAGCAGGGCTGGAAGAGAGGGGTGGCATCGGGGATGGGGACAAATGCAGCTTTACCAGTGACAGGGACCTGCTGCCTTTTACAGGAACACAGGGGCACCACAGGCAGGGCCAACGGGGTGATGGTGGCATGGGAGGGGCGCTTCTGCAGGATTCATTCTCCGTTTGGCAATTTGTGCCAGCATGCAGGACTCACCCCCTGGCATGAGGGTGTTCCCCACGGGCAGGGAATGGCAAATCCCCCTCCCCAGCTGGGATCTCTCCTTTCTTACCAGGAGGGCCCATCTCGCCCTTCTCCCCTGGCATCCCCAAGGCTCCGTCCCGGCCATCTCGTCCGTCTCTGCCTGGCAAACCCTGGCCCCCGTGCAGGCCCGGGGTCCCCGGGATGCCTGGCTGCCCTGAGCACAGCCCAGGGATCTTGTTGTCTTCGATCTGCAAGGACCTGGTGATGAGCCCGAGGAAGAAGAGGAGGAAGAGCTGCTTCATCTTGTCCTGGAGGAGCTGGAAGGGGGCAGAGAAGGATCACAGCTCTGGGGACCACAGTGAAGAGGGTTGGGAGTGCTTGGCAGGGAGTGTGGGGGGTCAGCAGGGGACATTCCCCCTCTTCTTTTCCCTTTACCTTTTGAGCTGCTCCCCTCAGTGAGGCCCCGGTGCTGCCTGCACCTGCCACAGCATCCCCATGTCCCGTGTGCCACCACCTCATCCTGCAGCCCCGGGACAGCTCAGGATGCGTGTGGGGTGTGGGCGTAGGGCCAGGGGCTGTGGCAGCGGCTTTGTGTGTGTGGCTGGGGGCTCTTTGGGGTGGGCACTGTCCTGTCATGCCCAACTGTGGGGGAACGGGCAGGGGGATTTAGGGCTGTCATCTGGTGAGCTGTGAGCGTGCCTGGGGGGGGTTGTTGCCTCTGGGGGGTGCGTGGTGGGGCAGCAGCTCCGAGAACGCGGGGCTGTGCCGTGGCCCTGCCCTTGGCAGCATCCCGGCTGCCGGCGGCTCCGCTCCACCCCCGGCCGGCTCCCTGGGGCACGGCTGCCCGCGGCTGCAGCATCCCCGGCCGTGCCGGACCACCCCCCTGCCCGGGCTGCCCCCAGCCCTTCCCACAGCAGCGCAACGAGGTCTGAGCCCCAGGGCCAGCGCTGGCCCCCTCCCCGTGGCCTTGACCCAGAAAAGCTGCTCTCTTCCCCCTCCACGACGACAACAAAGAGGAAAAGGAGGAGAAAAGTGTCTCTCCTCCGCCCAGGCGCCGGAGCCAGGAAGCCAGGGAGTCCCAGCTCCCCCCGGCTGGGTATCCCCACTCACTGTGATCCCGCGGCTCCTGTCCCGGGACCTCGCTGCTCGCTGCTGAGGAAGGGCTGAGGCTCTTCCTGGCCACTTGGCTCTGACGAAGGCCCTAAGAGAGGCAGCCTCTCCACCCCCCTTCCTCCCCACGTCTCTCCTCCCAAACTCCAAAGGAAATCAAGGGCCTTGGGAGCCAAAAGCTACAAGACAAGGGGAAAAAGAAAAATAATCCCATGATGTCGGAAGTGCTGTAAGCAGGGGGAAGGGAGAGAGCTGCAAACAGCATGGCTGAGGGAGAGGAGGCACAGGCTGTGAACCACCTCGGCTGGACATGGCTGGGCACCCGGGCAGCAGGATGGAGGGGAGGGAAACGGGGAAAACAGGCAGCAGAGGGAAAGGAAACGAGATAAAGGCTGAGGGGTGGAAATCCAGCAAGGCAGAGAGAGATGGAACGGCAGAAAGAAGAGGGAGCTCTCAGGGCGTGCGGGTGCCCTGACTGGCAGCAGAGCTGAGGCAGAGGGGATGGCAGAACACACACTGCCCGGCAGTGCCAGCCCTGGGAGCACCCAGGGGAAGCCGCAGGATCCGTCTGGGCGGTCCCAGCACGTTGGGCTGAGCGTGCAGGGCAGTGGAAGCGCAGGCAGAGCAGCGCTGTGCCCGTGCCAGGAGGCAGCGCTGGCCCCGGGGAGCGCGGAGCACGCGGCGAAGCTTTCGAGGCGCTCCCAGCTTGCCTTTAACTTGTTCCAGCGCCGAGTGCGTCCAAGGGACACGGTCACACGCTGGCCAGCGGGGCGGGCCTGTGGCTGGGGGATGTCCCCGTGCCCGGCAGCAGCTGGGACATGCAGGGAGTGAAGGGGCTGGGTGGGCTGGGTGGGAGTGGCAGGTCCGTGCTGGGTACAGGGGCAGAGAGGTGCTGGCATGAGTGGGTCCTGATACCAGTGACCCCAGCCAGGCTGGGGATTTCCCCACATGCTCAGGGCAGTGGGAAACACGATGGCACTGCTGGCTCTCTCCTCCCCATGCCAGAGCCTGCAGTGGAGCCAGTGACATTGCCAAATGTTCCTTCCAGACCTGGATACCCACGGCCAGGCTGGGTGGTGGCAGGGAGCCGCCTGTCTCCTCTCTCCCAAGGTGTGAAGGGACTGTTGTTTTTGGCCAGCTGGACACTGGTTTGTGGCCATGGGTGTTGCCAGGCCTGTGGCTACCAGGGTGGCTTTCAGCCAGCACAGCCAGCTCAGCCAGCAGGGCCACCATTCTTGATGGTGCAGGATCCCTTCCCTGCACCATGGGGCCACCAACTGGACCCCCTCTGAGACCCATCTATCTCCCTGGGGCCCTGAAAGCCCCCAGCCCAGTGAGGGCACAGCCAGCTGCCCACTCACCCCTGTGCCCCCCCTCCATCCCTGGCTTCCCTCCCTCCACCCATTCCTCAGTTTCCCCTAGGATCTGGCAGCACCCACACGCAGACCCCAAATGAGTCTCCTGCTCCATCGGGTTTGTCAGCTGCTCACGCCGTTTATTCTGCTGGCTTTGGGGCTGTGGGACATGGGCAGCCCTGGGCTCTTGTGCCTGCAGCCTGGCTCACCTCTGCCCAGCCTTGCTGTGTTTGGGGAGCCCTTTCCCTCGTGCCCCAGCACAGCCCCTCCAGCACAAGCCTTTCCCTGTGGGATCTGTCACCTGCTGTCTAGGGAAATGGAGCTGTGGGCAAGCCCGTGGCATCCAGGCACCAAGCCAAGCACTGGGCAGAGGGGCTGACCCCAGGGCAGGTGAGGGGCCACCCCAATGGCTGGGTATTTACAACAGGAAGAGCACGGGACGGACATTTGGGGTGGGGAGGGTGGCTTCAGCCCCTGCTCCTCTCCTCCTGCCGGCTCAGGGCTGGAAGCACTCTACGGGGTCGTTGGAGTCGGGCAGGATGTTGCAGTTGATGGGCCAGAGGATGCCGAGGAGGCCGAGGGACTGCTGGCAGCGCAGCTCCGCCGCCAGGCACACGGCGCGGCAGGGCTGCAGCACCCCCCCGTCCGGGGTGCACTTGGGCACGAAGAGGCTGCAGATGAGCAGGCGGAGGTGCTGGTAACACGCCAGCTCCATCAGCGTCTGCGGGACAGCGGGGACAGCGGCGTGAGCCCGGCGGGGTGGGGTGAGGGCAGCCCCGCGGGCAGCCCCCAGCCAGCTCACCTGATAGTCCTGCAGCACCTCGGCGGCTCCCTCCTGGTCCGGGATGGCCAGCCAGATGTTGGGGAAGGAGGTGGAGTTGTAGCCCAGCCCCAGGCACATCTCCACTTCCACGGGCTCGCAGACAGACCCTGCCACAGGGAGAGGGAATTCACTTGTGCCAGAGGCAGTGCTGCCCATCGGCTGTGCCAGCGTGTGCCCCGGGGCCAGCTGGGCTCAGGGGGGGCTGGGTGCTGGGCAGGGCACCCAGGGGTGGCTCACCGAAGGCTGGGTAGGACACCCCGGTGCAGTTCAGCTCGTCAGTGCCGTCGGGGCAGTCGTGCCAGCCGTCACACACAGACTCCAGCGCCCGGCACTCGCCGTTCCCGCAGGAAAACTCCGCGGGGCTGCAGGTCTCTGGAAGGGCAGAGGGCAGGGCATGGCTAGGAGTCAGCATTTCCCATGCTGACCACCCCTGTCTGCTCTTCTTGGTCACTGGCCAGGGGATCTGGCAGATCCAGCTCAGGGAGATCCCAAATTCCCTGGGTTATTTGAGGGCAGCCCTCAGGTCATGGATGACGCCTCTGTGCAGGTGAGCCTTTCCAGGTCACATCCCCATGGCTGTAGGGTTACAGGGTAAATCAGGTGAGAAGGGCCCCCCTTGCTCCAAGCAGGGTCAGCTGTGGAACAAGAGCTGTTTCTCCCAGGTTTCTATCCAGCCTGGCCTTGAAGGCCCCCAAGGATGGAGGCGGCACAACCCACCCTGGGTAGCTTGTGCCCCCGCTTGGCTACCTACTCTCTGTGGCATTGCGGGCTTGGTAGGTGGCAAAGAACCCGTCATCTGCAACTCCCTCGTCCGCCACGAAGAGGATGGTCATGACATGCCGTGAGGAGGTCAGGGTGGGTGGCAGCTGGTGGCCACAGAACCTGCCGAGGTCATAGGACGAGGGATGGGGTCAGGGGGCTGACCAGCACCTCCCCAAACCCTGCCTTCTGGTGGCTCCTCCCCACCAGCCAGCCCCGTGCCTCAGTTTCCCCAGGTGAGCCACGGCCCCTGTGTCGCCAGGGTGGCGCAGCAGGCCTGGGGGTGTCGGGTACCTGCCCATGAGGCTGGCAGTCCCCGTGCCCGCGCTGTCGTGCACCTCCACGAAGTCGAAGCTGCAGTCCTCGTGCGACTCCAGGCTGAAGTTGTGGAAGTGCAGGTCGATGACGTGGCCCAGGGGCACCGAGATCTGCCAGAGGCACAGCTGTGGGCCGGGGGGGGGCAGCCGGTGACACCCGTGAAGCTGGGCAGGAGCACCCCCCAGCTCTCCCCGGGGCAGGGGTTGCCTTCCTCCCTGCCCGCACTCACCCTCCCCGTGCTCCCACAGGACCCCTTCTCTCACCTGCTGGTGTGGGTATGGCTGCGGGTGGTTCGGGGTGGACAAATGCCCCTCCAAGGCGGTCAGGGGCCCCCCACATTCTGGAGGGACACACACACACAGATTTACCCCTGCCCCTCTCCCTTCCCTCCATCTCCCCACTCCCCGCCCATCCCCGGGTGCCGCGGGGGCTGGGGGCTGCAGGTGGGTGTCTGTCCCACCCACCTTGGTGTTTCAGGCTGCAGTTGGCCTCGTCGCTCCTGTCCGTGCAGTCCTGGAAGCCGTCGCACACAAAGCCCAGCTGGAGGCAGAGCCCCTGGTCACACAAGTGCTCGTCCCAGGCGCAGCTCTCTGCAGGCAGCCACAGACACCCAGGCTGGTGGGGGGGCTCCACCGGCACCGTCCCGTCCCCGCTGGCTCTCTGCACTGCCGGCCAGCAGTGAGGGACCCTGGCAGTGCCCTGGCCCCGGGGACTCACTCTCGGCGGGGGCCACGGCGCGGTAGCGGGCGCTGAAGCCCTGGGCGCCCACGCTGCTGTCGGACACGAAGGTGACCCGCAGGCGGTTGGAGTCGGTGTTGAAGGTCGGGGGGGGCACGTTGCCACAAAACCTGGGGGCACAGCAAGGGTGGCACCGCTCGCTGCCCCTGTCCCGCTGCACTGCCACGCTCCCCAGGAGTGAGGAGCTCTACCTGGTCGGGCTCCCCCGAGCTGGGGCAGGGGCTGTGCCAGCGGTGCCCTGCTCTTCGTAGAGCTCCACGCGGTCGAAGAGGCAGGAGGCCGTGCCCTCCACGCTGAACGTCTCCATCCTCAGCTGGATGGCGAGGCCGGCGCCCACCTCGATGCGCCAGATGCAGAGGGTGTTCGGGGGATAGGGGCCGGGGTAGTTGGGGGAGCTGAAGGAGCCCTCGGGGCCCCGCAGGGTCCCTCCGCAGGCTGAACGAGGCAACAGCGTGGGCATGAGCCGGAGCAGGGCGCCCCCATCCCAAAACGCTGCCCCACTCGGGACTCACCCGGTGCTGCTGTGCGGGCCGTGGGCAGCCAGCTCTCCGTTGGGGTGGCAGCTGTTTTGGGGGCCGGGGGGTCCCTTCGGATGGGTGCTGTGGTGGTGGCAGTGCCACGGGCGGGTAGGGCTGTGGCCGGGGTGCCAGGTGGATGTGGGGACGTCAGCTCTGTGCCCAGGGAAGAGCAGGGACTGCTCAGCCCCAGCGGGGAGGCACGGCTGCGGTGCAGGGAAGGGGCTCAGGAAGCCCACCCAGCCCTGTGCTCCCAGGGGATCCCACACAGCTCCCCCAGGGACAGTGATACTGCCACATCCCATGACATGGAAATCCCCCTTGCTCCTATGCATGGGGTCACCCTCTCCCCACAGCGGGCAGACCTTGGCATGTGCTCTGGGTGCCCCCCTCCCCACTCTGAGCCGGTTCTGTGTCCCCCAGCCCCGTCACAGCCACCTCCCAGCGCGGCACTCACGGTGGATGACGATGCCGAGCAGGAGGGCGATGAGGAAGAGCAGGATGGTGCTCATCAGAGCCACGCAGAGCCAGGTGAACTTGCAGTCGGCGCGGTACCTCCAGCCCACCTGTGCCCAGAGCTGCTGGCCTGGAGGCGAGGACAGCGGGCAGAGCCGGGGTGCTGCTAAGCCATACCCCCACCTCCCTGCATGGCTTGCTCAGCCCTCGCTGGGCACGTCCCCGCGGTGCTAAGGTGTCCCCAAGCAGCCCCAGAGCCACCACCCCGCTCCTGCAGCCCCACAGAGGGACAGAGGGGTGCATACAAACCCCCAGGCTGGTACCGAGGCCGTCCCGGCGTGGTGCGGGGCCCGTCCCATCCTTGTCCGGCGGGTGCTCCACACTCGGTGCTGCTCGGGGCTCCTCGCCCTCAAAAACGGGGTTGCAGAACTCGGTCTGTGGGACAGCAAGCGCGGGTGGCACCCTGGGGACCCGTGGGAGGACACGCGGGGACCATCAGCAGCACCCACAGCCCCAGCCCTACCTTGCTGCCGTCCAGAGCCTCGGGGCAAAGCGTGATTTCGGTGAAATCTTTCATGGCAGCAGGCGGTTCCCGGCGCAGCCTGGCTAAAATCCTGCCCAGTGCCCTGTGCCCCCCAGCCCCACCACCTGCTCCTCCCCACCTGCCCCCATGGACCCCTGCTCCACGCTCCGGGGCGGGGGTGGTGGCAGTGCCAGCTCTACACGTGGCAGCCCAGCGCCGGAGCCCAGCCGAGGGCCATGCCCGCCGTGCCGGGAGTGCGGGGAGCCCCGGGAGGCAGCAGCCCCAGTCCCCTCTGCAGGCCCCTTCCCCCTCGCCCCGTTAATCCAGCTCAGCTGAGGATGCCGAGGTCAGGCTCTGGCACGGAGAACCAGCGTCTTAAAGGGGAACGAGTGCTCGCACCCATCCCGCTGGGAGCCCATCCCGAAGGCACCCTGCTGCTGGGGTCCCCACACGGGACCTTGGTTTTCCAGCTGCCTCCAGGCTCCTCACTGCTCAGGGCAGCACTGAAGGGGCTGTGCTGGGGACCCCGGGCTGAGCGTGTCCCCCCTACCCTCGCTGGGTGCCTGGGCCCTGCCACCTGCATTCCCCTTAATGCCCGTCTCCGTCCCTAAGCAGGGGAGAAAGGGGCCATTGTTCAGGGGTTTTGAGGGAAGAGTGTGGGCACCGGGGAGCTCCGCGGGGCTGGAAAGGCTCCTTCTGCCTCCCAGCACTGCCACCTGCACCCACATCTCCCTTGCTCCAGGCGAGCCCCGAGTGCTCCTGGTCCATGGGTGCTCCTGGGTCTCCACCGGTGGCAGCTCCCCACCTTCTGCCAGGCCACCCAGAGACAAAACACACGCACCCAACGCCCTGTTCAAGCTCAAATTTATTCCTGCACGAGTCTCCCTTGTATGAGACACTTCCCACCCGTCTTGCTTACACAGTAAACAAGCCACCTGCCAAGCAGCATCGCTGCCCCAGCCCAGCTCCTGCTGCGGGCAGCCCCCTTCCCCATCCTGCCCCCCGAGCCCCGCTGGGCTGCCCCAGGCTGGGCAGGATGCTGGTGCCAGCGCTCAGCCCGTGCCCGCGGGGCAGCGAGGGCGAAGCCAGCCGCGTGTGGGTTGGATGAAGCTGCCTCGAGGGCTGGGATGGTGCCCGTGTCTCCTCCCGCTGCACCTCAGGCAAGGCAGGACGGGGAGGAGAATAAATTAAAGGCTAAAAAGGCCACTGGCATTTGCTAGCTGGAGGACAGAGCAGCAGGGCAGGTCCCCGGGCACCCAGGAGGGCTCCTGATCACAGGGAGAAAAGAAGCCCCGATTGCAGATGGTCCCGGAAAGCCACCGTCCTCCCCTCCCTCTCCCACACAGGCTCCTGTGTGGCCCCCACGGCCCCCCGCTCCCCTAAGTGGTTTAAGGCACCGTCGTATGAGGAGGCAGGTAAAAACCTCCCCGGAGCAGCCCCCGGTACGAGTCCCTGGAGAGGCAGGAAGCGGCGGGGGGCTCCAGGTTGAAGCGAAGTCCATTATAAATACATATAAATTCCAGAAAACGTTTTCCTCCCTCCTGTCCGTGAGTCTGGGCCTGGGCTCAGGCTGCTTTGAGGAGTGTGTGTGGGGCAGCTGCAGGGGATGTGCTGCCTGAGATGGGATGGAGGCCACCAGAGGGCTGGAGTCCTTTGCCAGGAGGTTTAGAAGTGTCAGGAGGAGGTCGGGAGCAGTTCATGAATCCTCTGGGATGGCCAAGCAGATACACGAGTGGCAAGAGGCCAGGAGGGATGTGTGAGGCTCTCCTGGGTCCCCAGCTCTGGGTGCTGTCCCAGGGGAGCAGAGGTCCTGTTTGAGTCAGTGGGACAGGTGGCCCCATTCCTGTAGAGTTCCTTGCTCAGGATTTTTATTACACACCAAAAAAAAAAAAAAGAAAAAAAAAAGAAAAAAAAAAAAAAAAAAAAAAAAAAAAAANAGAAAAAAGAAAATTAAAAAAAAACAAACAAAAAAAACTAAAACCTGGAGGTAAAAACCAAATGCCAGCAATCAGAAGGTGCCTGAGCTGCCTGAGCCCTGTTCTGTCACGAGTCCCTCCTCAGTTTGGAGCTGGGATGTCCTTGCCCAGGCTCTGCTCCTGGCTGTCCCCAGCCTCCCTCTGCAGCCACCTCGGGGTGTCTCCTCTTCGCCTCCCTCTTGCTCTGGGGGGGCCGAATGCCCGAACCCTGGCGGAGCCGGCTCTGAGGGGTGGCACAGGGGGTCCCCAGGGAGGCAGGGCTGGCTACATGCGGGAGGACGGGCTGGCCAGCTCGTAGAAGAGCAGGTAGGCATCGCTGCTGCGCACGTGGCTCGAGGACATCGGGGTGACGCTGCGGAGAGGGGAAGAGGAGAGCTGTGAGCAGCGGGGACGGGATGCCCTGAGCAGGGGGTCCCTGCTCGCTTGTCCCACCCCAGGCTCACCGGGAGTCGTTGAAGCTGTGCCACTCGCTGGACACGGGGCTCTTGCAGTAGGCTGTGTAGTGTCCCCCCATGGTGGTGCCCGAGTGGTTGGAGACGGCGTAGAGGTTGTAAACGGCGTGGTCTGTGGGGAGCAGGGGTGCTGCTCAGCCCCGCTGCCCCACAAAGTGCCAGCACAGAGCCCCCCACCATGCCAGCAACTCCAGCAGCCTGGATTCCGTGCCTCCCACCCCTCACCCCTCTGCCCCCCCCGCCAGCTGGGGACACGAGGAGCCCAGGAGCCACCAGGAGCTCAGGGCTGGGATTAGAGGCATGCAGGGGCTGGGACTCACTGCAGCTCTGCGAGGCGAACTCCCGGAGGTCCAGGTCCTTCAGCGGGAAGTTGACAAAGGTGGTGAGTTTGCTGCTTCGTATCCTGGCCTCGGAGAAGCGCTTCAGGTCTGGAGGGTCACGTCAAGGAGCCAAAGGGACAAAGGGGAGCCTGCAATAACCCATCTCTCCCACCCACAACGGCCCCTGTCCCCACCCCTCTGCCCGAAGGATACGAAGCACCAGGATCTTGGGGAACTTCTGGATGCTGAATTTTTTTGTGCACCTTGTCCTGGCTTTGCAGCGACAACACGTCTGTGGGAGGCAAACAGCACAAGCAGGAGGGTGAGGGCACTGCCCACAGTCCTGGCAACACAAGCACAGAGGGGAAGGGGCGCAGCCTGCCCCAGAGAGCCCCCCTGCCCCATACCGGTTTCTCGTCCCCATCCAGCACGTCCTCTTTGGTGAAGAGCCGGAGGCAATCCATGAGCGTCACCTCCCCGTAGCCTTTCTGTGGGAGTACAGTGATGGTTAGGGACAAGGGGTGTGGGACACGCAGTGTGGGACAGGGCGTGTGGGACAGGGATCGCTGGGGCTCCCTCACCTTGGGGATGGGCAGGGACAGGTCCCAGAAGGGGTCGAAGGCTGTGGAGCAGTAGCCGCACTCGCTGCAGGTCAAAGAACTCTTCAGCTGCCCGACAAAGAGGTCTGGTGGGGTGGGACAGAGCAGGGTGAGACCCCGGGTTCCCTGCCCTGCTGCCAGCCCAGCCCTGTCCTCCCTTCCCCCAGCCCTGCTCACCGCTGATGCGGCTGTCCTCCCTCTCCTGGTACCTCCTCCACATCTGCCGGCTCTTCTCATCGTCCCTGCAAGGATGGGGACACAGCAGGGCACTGAGCATGGCCTGGGGACACCAGCCCCGCCATCCAGCCCAGAGGGACCCGCGTGGTCACTGTCCCTGGGCTGGCCTTGCGGGCAGTGAACTCCTCTGGGGCTTGTGCAGTGCCAGCACTTACGGGAGGTGATCCAGGGTGTCGGTGCTGGCGCGGGGCCGCACCAGCACACGGTTCACCTCGCTGTGCAGCCCGTCCAGCAGGAACCGCAGGAATTCCTGTGCATCCTGCTGGCTGCAAGACACGGGGCATGGCCAGTGAGAGGCTGCAGGGGGCTGAGCTCCCCCCACACCCTGCGCCCACCCCCCCTTACTTGTAGCCGACGAAGCGTGGGGCGTATCTCTGGATCTGCGTCTTGAACTCGGAGGGGCTCACGCTCTCGTTGGGGGACGAGGTCCAGAGCAGCTGAATCAGCTTTGCAAACTCTGCAGGCAGAGAGGCAGGTCAGCAGCGGAGGTGGCACAGCCATGCCCCCAAAGGGACAGCTCAGGGCCACACTCTGGGGTCTCGGGGCCTGATCCTCCACAGGCTGGGCAGCCCAAGGAGGAGCATCGAGCTCTGGGTGGGGGTCCCGCAGGACGTGGGGTGTTGCAGGGATGTGCTGCAGGGATTGCTGCAGGAGTTGCTGCAGCAGTCACCGGAGGCCGGGGATGGGCAGTTACCTGACATGAGCGCCGTGCGCATGCGGCTGTTGTTGTTGAGGTCCCGCAGGTACTGGTTCTGCAGGCAGTAATCCCGCAGCTCCTTGGTGTTGCTCAGGCACTGCAGGATGGAGTTCATGAAGCACTGGGGGAGGCAGAAGAGAAAACCATGGCAACGGGAAGCAGAGGGAGGCAGGCCGTGGCAGGGGGACACCTGGGCCGGGTGGCCACAGGACGGGGATGAAGCCGTGAGGAGCAGGGGAAGCTCTTCCTCAGGCAGCACCGTGGGCAGAGGGGTGCAGGGAGCTGCCAGCGTGGGGGTGTGGGTGTTGGGGGCGAGGTGAAGGGACAGGGCTCCCCCTGCCCCACAGATGTGCCCGGCACGAGCCAGAGGCCTGGGGACACACTCACCGTGTTGCCGAGGTTCCGCAGGCCGGTCAGCCCCTGCACGGCCTTGGAGCTCTGCAGAGAGAGGGAAGAGGGCTTGGAGGGTGGCGGGCTGGCCATGCCTGTGGGCAGCCCAGCGAGGCCATGGTGCCACAGACCTGCCTGGGGAGCAGACCCTCAGGTGCAAGGAGAGGCCCCATCCCGCTGTGACATCATGGGCAGAGCCAGCACCCAGCAGCTCTCTGGGCCAAGGGCCTGGTGACAAACCACGGCTGGCCTGCCCTGTCCTGCTGGCCCAGGACTACGCACAGGGCTCAAAGTTCTCCCTGCCTGGCAACACTTTTGCCCCATGCCCTGGATTGCAGGTCAGGCCGGCAGCCCAGGCTGCCTCCCCAGGGACACTGGGCATGGCAGTGCCCTGTGCCTGCCCCTTATGCAGGAGGAGCACAGTGCCCTGTCACTGCCTGTCTGCTCCACGCCAGGTGTCCATCCCCTCCGGGACACCCTGCCCAAGCTCGGCCCAGACTTTGGCACAGCTGTTTGGCAGGATAAAGTCCACCTGGGAAAGTGCAAGCCCAGCCCTGCGACAGCCAGCCCGGGGAACAGGGCTGTGTGCCCAGCCACTCGCTGCCCTGGCTGTGCTGCACCTGTGCCATGGGGTGGCAGTTCCAGGGGCTCCAGGTGCTCCCTGAGCTGGGAAAAGCAAAGACAGGCATGGGCAGCTGGACGCTGAGGCTGGGAAGCATCCTCACTCTTTGCTGGAGAGACCGAAAGCACTGAGGGGTTTAGGGGTGCCACCACCCCTCTCCCAGCATGCAGGACAGGATGCTGGCGGGGGGCACTGGTGGGAGCCCATGGGTCCTGCTCCCAGCCCTGCACAGGGGGAGCAGCAGGATGAACCTCCCCGGAGCAGGGTGTGGGTCTGACAGGGCCTCCAGGGTCAGACTGCTGATGGTGCTCCCCCAGATGCCCAGGATTTAAGGATCCTTAGGCAAACGCCCCGGCTGCCCACCTCAGGCTCGAGGAGGAGGAGAGGAGGTGAGAGGAGGGGAGGGGGCCCAGCAGCTCCGAAATAGCAGCAGCTGGTGTGTGTGTGGGAGGTGCTGAGCACCCAGCCCTGACAGCAGCCCAAAATAACCCAGATCCAGTTACACGTGCTCCTTAGCGACGCGCAGGCATCACCCACCGCGGCAGGGACCGGCACCAGCGGGGACCCGGCTGCCCTGTGTGGGCACACGCGGCTCTGCCAGACTGACCGGCTGCCCTCTGTGCCAACGGGTGCCCCCGCAGTGCCCAGAGCGCAGGGCTGTCCCCAGATGTGGCTGCCCATGGCCGTCAGTGCCGGGGGGGTGCTGTCCCAAAGTGCCAGGCAACTCCCCGGTGCCTTCTTGGGCTGGGGGCAGGCTCAGTTTGGCACAGGATGCCAGCAGGATGTGACAGGTCAGTGCCACAGCACAGCTGGAGGAGCTGGCCTGGCTCTGGTCCCTGAGCAGATGGCAGCAGGAGATATGGGCCTGTGTCCCAACAACCTACATCCATCCCTCAGAGGATCTGAACCCCGAGGCCCTGCTCGTGTCCCCACACCTACCCCAGGGAAGGTCATGGTGCCAGGGGTGAGCAGCAACCTTCAGGAGCTGCCCCAGTGTGCCCCAGCCATCCCCAGCAGGACGTGCTTGTCCAGTTGCCCTGGTTGGGCAGCTCCCGCCATGTGCCAGGAGGGACTGGCCAGTCCTGCCCATGTGGGTGCAAACCGCCCCACAGATCCTGCACTCCCCCACAGCCAGGTCCCGGGCTGTCCTCCCAGAGCCTGGAACAACCCCAGGGGAGGGCTGGAGATGAGGAGGGGGTGTCAGGTGCTCCCCTAGCGTGGCACAAGCCCTGTGTGCACCGAGGTGTTATTTCCCCCTCTGGATTTCCCTCCCCTGGGTGACTCAACTCCAGCTAATCCCCCTCTCCCGTACAGGGCTTTATCTAGGACACGACATGCTCAGAGGCGGTGAAGGAGAGCTGGCTCACGCGGCGCGGCTGGGGACTCCCCGAGGCTGCACCGCAGGACGGGGACAAGGGACAGGCGACGGGGACAAGGGACAAGATCCTGACCGTCCTGCCCCATCCAGGCCCGCATGCCAGGAGCCTGTTGGGGCAGCAGGAGAACCAGAGCAGCCAGACTTACATAAGTGCTCAGACCCTGCCCTCCTTGCCCCTTGCTCTGCCATCCCTGCAGGAGAGATCTGTCCCGGCACTGTGGCTCTGGGGACAGCCAAGTTCACTCCGATGACACTGCCAAGGGGCTCAGTGTGGCCAGCAGACCCTTCCTTGTGGTGGGACACGGGGACCTGGCCAAGGTCACCGCAAGGGCAGGGCTGGGAGAGGAACCCAGGTGTCCTGACACGTGCAGTTCACCTGCTCCCTGCCATCCTGTGGGACACCGGGACACGGCGTCCCCATGGGCAGCCGGGAGGGCACCCACCCCCAGGCACCCCATCCTCGGGCACGGGGGATGGCACAAGGCACTCCACACTCCCCAAGGAGGGCAGGGGGTGCCCCCTTCCCTGCCCTCAAGCCGGGGGACGGGGGCTGCGGGCATCTCGTACCTTGGTCTTGTTGAGGACGAGCCCGACGAAGGTGGAGACCAGCAGGGACCCTGGCATGGAGGTGCGGGGCCGCAGGTCCTTGTGAAGGTCGGGGAGCGCGGGGGGCTCCTCCGGCAGCGTCACCGTGTAGGAGTCCCTCATGGTGGCCCCGGCGGGCACCGCAGGACGGCGGGGAGCAGCCGCGGGCAGCGGGGTGCCAGGGGACACCGGCCGGGCTGCCCTCGCCCGGGGCCGGCTGCAGCCGCGGGCGCGGGGTCAGGAGCGGAGCCCCCCGTGCT